>JAJOZX010000543.1:1165000-1330000 GCA_023014485.1 Bathynomus jamesi | reverse complement strand
AATTATATAAAATCAGTTATTAATAACAAAACAACTCTTACAAAGTTCTCATTCGCAGGCCTGTGTAATCAATCGTTTAAATTGTTTTAGATTTCTATCAGAATTATTCTTATATCTCCATTTGTTATGAAATTAATTGGTGCTCTTCCAATACGTGCTCTACCGTAAAATTTACATTCCAATATGTGCTAACTAACGAAAATATCACGACCTAACCTAACCAATCGTTAGGTCAATTGTACGCCCTTGACGTGATATTTTCGTTAGTTAGCACATATTGGAATGTAAATTTTACGCTAGAGCACGTATTGGAAGAGCACCAATTAATTATAATTGTAATTGTCTTAAATCCGACCTTCCATTTATGAATCCCATCACATCATGCAAGCACATTGGCTGCAATAGGATTAAATTCTTTGTTTGTGCTTCGAGACTACATCTATTATTATATGTTCCCTATTTGTAAATAACAAACTATATACGGTATAACTTATAAATATACCCTAAATTATTGACTTCTGATTTTACTCACTGTGTCTTCTGTTAGTTCCGTACTTTAATAAAGTAAACTAAAGTAACTTTACCTGTGTACCTTCATTACTATACATTACGCTGATCTGTATTCCTTTCATATATTCCTATAATAACTTATATATCCCAATTTAGCTAATACATTAATTACGAATTAACGTGTATTATATACACTAGACCAGTGTTTCCCAACCTGGGGTCCCCGGACCCCTGGGGGTCCGCGATGGTAGTACTGTGGGTCCGTGAGCTTTCAATATTTCGAGAGGCTCCAATGGAAATCGTACATTTACCCACGATATAAAATTTCAAGTTTCCTTGCTCTTGGCTGGAATTATTAATACTTTTTTTAATAGGCTGTATTTTAATTGCATACTCACTTCTATGTCCTTTATTTGATAGTGAAAAATGAGAAAACGAGTTAATTATTAGTTAATAAAGACAGTTTGTTTGGTAGACGGAATCTTTCAAAAACATGGGGTCCGTGGGAAAAAAATAAAAATAAAAGGGGTCCTTTGTGGTGAAAAGGTTGGGAACCACTGCACTAGACGAAAACCCGCCCTTCGTGCGGGTAGTAAAAATATCCAAGTAGAGAGCCGGAATATTTTTTGTAGTTCGAAGGCTGTTATTAGCTGTTATTAGCTAGGTTAATTGAATGGTTAGGTTAGGTTAGGTTGAGTCGTGATATTTTCGTTAAAGCTTAACCTAACCTAACTTAACCTAACCAACCGTCAAGGGCGTACAGTTGACCTAACCGGGCATTCAACACCCAGGTGCACAACCTCGGGACCTAATCAATATGTGTGTGAAGTTTTATGTTTGTAACTGTTTTCATTTTGGAGCTATGGCTGGAACAGACACACACACACACACGCGCGCGCGCAAAGTGTGACGGACGGACGGACAGACGGACAGCTCTCTTTTATATTATAGTAGAGAAGAGATTAATGGAACCTCACTACCGTGACGTCATAACGTAGTATGACTTAGAGCAGATTGTACAGCACTAGGGTGTGTCAATATTAGGGAGCAAAGTGAAATCTTTAGATTTTCAAAGACTAATAGTGACCAAATGATGCATTTTTATGTGCTAAATCGAAATATGGCTTTAAAATCCAGATTTCACCACTCTTAGCTACTTATACAGTACTTGAAGTTGAAGTTTACGAAAAATCAATAATTTTTGCAAGTATTTTTTTTATTGTATATAACTACATTTTACATACAGGGTGTCCCAAAAAAACTATATACTCTTTATAGCATATATGTTATAATTAAAAAAAAATTAAAAATCTATTGTTATAGCAATTGCCAATGAAAGGTAAATTAGTAATCTAAGTGATCAAAATGTTATAGCGAGTTGTTTGCATATAAAATTTAATTAACTACGCCAAGTGCTCAAAATGTTCTCCGGCGGCATGAATGCACTTTTGAATGCGTCGACTAACTGATTTGCAGACATGGACTAATGTGGATGCTGTGATGGTCCCGCACTTTTCCCTAATTGCATCCTTAAGGTGTTCGAGTGTTGCAGGTCTTGTACCATAAACTGCATCCTTCAGTAGCCCCACAAGTAAAAATCAAGTGGAGTCAAGTCCGGTGAACGTGGAGGATACTCAACGCTTCCTCTTCGTCCTATCCAACGGTTAGGCAACGTTTCATCGAGGTACCTTCTGACATCACAATGATAATGAGGGGGGGGCTCCATCTTGCTGAAAGTAAAAGTCGTCGTTTCCAAACATCTTCCGAACTGCATGTATAATTTCTGTCCGCAGCATGTCGAGATATGCGGCACCGGTAACTGTCCCATTAAAGAAAAATGGTCCAACCAAACCCCTGGATGATAAACTACACCATGCTGTTAATCCTGGTAAATTAACATGTTTATCCACATAAACGTTGGATTATCAAGTGACCAGTACCTGCAGTTGTGTCGATTTACTGTGCCATTCAGCTTGAAGGTAGCTTCATCAGACCACACGATTTTGTTGTATTGAAAGTGCATTCATGCCGCCGGAGAACATTTTGAGCACTTGGCGTAGTTAATTAAATTTTATATGCAAACAACTCGCTATAACATTTTGATCACTTAGATTACTAATTTACCTTTCATTGGCAATTGCTATAACAATATATTGTTTGGTTTTTTTTTAAATTATAAAATATATGATGCTATAAAGAGTATATAGTTTTTTTTGGGACACCCTATACATTACATACAATTAAAGACATTTTGATTGTATTTCAATATTAAAGAAATATAGATAGGTTTCTTGAACTTTGCCAAGGATGCCATATATAACTACATTTTACATACATACAATTAAAGACATTTTGATTGTACTTCAATATTAAAACTTAGGAATATAGATAGGTTTCTTGAACTTTGCCAAGGATGCCATGTCTGCCTTGCTCTTGTCCTGGACATGAACTCCTTACTGGCCACCTGGCCACTGATGTACGCCTCCCTCCTCTCTTGTGAGTAACATGTTGTGCTGCTTCAGTTGTCATCCTTACACACCTCTCTACTGACTGTGCGTGTGAGGGCCATGCAAGAACTTCCATTGGTCTATCCAGAAACTCCTTGATTGCAGCAGTGGTGAGGGAGCAGGTCAGAGGACTCAGTCACGTCAGAGTTCCAGTCAATAAGCTCCGAGAGTTTGGTGGCATCTGGATTGATGTCAGGAGTCTTCCTGGGTCTGACACTGCAGTCTCCTACCTGTGTGTCCTCATCTCCTTCACCTCTGATTTCCAGTATCCTTTTCACTGCCTCCTTCCTCTCCTCCTCCACCTCACTGCACAGCATGGCCTGGAGCACAGCCTCAGAGTGTGCAAACCAGGCTGATCTCTTCACTGTAGGCATCACTATTCCTATCACCTCCTTCTTCTGACTTCTGAACAGCTCCAGCTGGTACAGTACATGCCTGGGACCCTCCACCCAGCTGTGATTTAACTTGATGTTGAACCAGTTTGGCATGTAAACTCCCACTATGAATTCCACAATTATCCTCAGATTCTTCAGGTTCCTACCCTTCAGCCCATGTTTGGACATCCACAATCTGCAGAACCTTAGAGCCGTGGTGAGCCACCTACTGTGACAGACTGGCCCAATCTCCAGGAGAGCTAGACTCTGAGGTACCTCTCCCGATCTGATGGCAGTGATGATTCTGTAGCCATATGATTGGTCTGTGCTGAGGACCTTCACTACCTCCTGACTGAGATGGGGTAGAGGAGGACAAACAGTGATCCTCGTGAAGTTTGGGTTGATCTCCAGCTCAGTGGCAGTGTCTAACATCTTCCTAGGGGCTCAGACCACTTGTTGTTGCTCAATGTCTTGCCATCCAGTGCAGTCACCAGGTGTCTGAGACTCAGCTCCCCAGTGTGCAAGTCACAGACAATCCACACCAACTTCCTGCTAAGCTTGGCCTCCACATAATGCATTACTCCTCCCTCCCAGCCAGTATTCACATTATATATATGGCCAAAAGGGTCTGGTCTGCTCCTCTCTCTCTTAGCCAGTTCACCAGATAATCAGCAATGACCTCAGCATGACTTCTCTCCTCTGCAGCTTCCTCTGGTACAAAATGCCACAAATATTTCCCACCTGGTTCATTGCACACTGTGTAGTGTTCTTCCTTAATGAGGCCAGGAAACTGCCTGTCACTGCCCTCAGCTTCCATCATCACTTTAGTGTCGTCTCTTTTCCCATCAAAGAAGATACAGGTGATGCCATTTTCCCTAATCTCTTCATCAAACTTCTTGACCAGCTCCTTAGTCAGGCTCTCCTGAGCCCTCCTCACCTTGTTGTGGTCAATCACCAGTACTGTGTCAAACTCTGTGATAAGACCAGCATCAATCCAGGCAGCAGTGGCAATCTCTGCACTCTCTCTCAGCCCAGTGTGATGTCTCAAGCTAGCCAGAGCTATGTTGGTGATATCTTCAGTGTTGTATTTCTTCTTCTTAGCTACAGGCAAGGAAGAAGTCGCAGCCTCTGGTATGAAGTCTTCGTCCTCCTCTCTCCTCCCTGCCTCCTCCAGTATATCTCCAGTCTCCTCCAACTCCATCTCCAGCAGTGACTCCTCCCTCAACTCCTCTTCTTTCTTGCCTGACTCCTCTGCCTTTCTCCTCTTCTTCTCCTCGTCCTTCCTTCTCTGCTCCTGTCTCTGCAGAACTGCTTCCTGTCTCCTGGTCTCAGGTGATCAGCTAGACCCATCTGGTGTGCCCCAACTCTGCCCACCTTTTCTCTCTGACCTTTAATGAAGGCTAAATGAGAACCAACTCTTTGTGATCGTTTATTTATTTATATAAAGTCAAACAATGACAACGGTCTTCTGAAAAAGGAATAAGCATAATAAGTAATCACTTGAATAAAACATAAACATAAACATAAACATAAACATTGTCCTCTATCTCCTCCCAAGTCTTTGATACTAGATGTAATATGAGGTAATTGCAGTACAGTAGTGCAAAGACTTATATTGTTTTATAAAGTGAATACAGTATAGTACTTTAATAGGAAACATAGATACTAGTTTATTTAAGAGTAATATGAGAACATAAGGCTTTGCTATTACATCATGATGAATACGATACTGTAGAAACTAAAATATAAATACTTATGGAATTATACAGTACATTATATCCAATCAAACATATTACAATACAATTAGAGAGTTCAGCGAGAGATTGAATCATATATTAAAATAAGGGTTGTACAACGGTATTCCTGACAAAAGTAATAGTACAGTAATGAGGTTACAGCTGTATTGGGAACACAATATAAAGTTCTTAGTAAGTAAAGTGTAAAGTGTACTGTACTCTATCTCTCCCCCAAGTCTTTGAGCCAGCAATTTTATAAAGAAGATTATTAAGGATAATATGGCAAAAAAAAAAAAAAAAAAATTTGTATGTTTATGGATAAAGACTAAACCTTATTTTGTCAGTGCCCTTAATTTAAGGCATACTTGATTGGTTACTCTTCTTGATGCATATGGTAGTCTTCATGCCAGGTAGGGGGGCGTCTGGTACGGTTCGAACGCCTTAGTGGAGTTGCAGTTTGGGGTGCCGTACCCATTGGCCTAGGGGGTGCAGGTGGTAGTATGTCGATGGGCGGCGTTGACATGTCTTCTTGGGTTGGGGGTGTGGTCTCTTCAGGGGTCGGGCGCCTGCGTTCAACGTGTGGGCTGGACCGTGTCGGACTACGGGGTGAAGCGGGTGTCTTTGGTCCTGGTGCTGACCTGGCAGGTGTAGGTGGTGCAGCAGGTGGGCTGTTGGTGGGCACCGCTAGGAAGTTCTTCAAATGTTGGTCTATGGTCATCTTTGGAGCAGGTGTGCTGAAGGGTTCATATTTTTTAAGGAATTTCCTGTTCCTTACAGTTACCCTCCCAGATCCATCGACCCTAACCACGTACTGGTCAAACTGCCTGACTTCGATGACCACACCTGTCTTGTCCCATTTACGGGCGTGTGGACCGACCTGGTTCTGGATGCGTATAAGGTCTCCGACTGCTAGTGGTGGGAGTCTCTTGGTGTGCTCTGACCAGCGTTCCGCTCCCCTCATGTGGCGGTTCCTCAGAGCTTCTTCTCGGGCGGCCAAGTTTTCACGCCACGTGTCGTGTGGTTTATATCGGCCGGGAAGGATTGGAATGAAGTCCCGGATAGGGCGGCTGAATACACACATTGCTGGGGAGTGTTTTGTATCTCTATCCGGCGTGTTTCTGTATTGAAGCATGGCCCGTTGAAAGTTTTCGGTATTGAGGTCGCCGTTTGGTCCAGTGTTGTCGGTTATTAGGCGTTTCGTTGTCTTGACACCAACTTCTGCCCGACAGTTGTGTTAGGCTTCCACCTGCGGATCTTGTCAAATCTTTGCGGAGTGAATCGTCGCAGCATTCAAGTAGTTGTACCACTTTGTCCCTACCAGTGATTTTTGTAGCTTCCGCATAATCAGTCCAACGCGACGTAAAATATGCCCAGTCTTCACTGGTACCTGCAGCCGAAATGGTTGGCCGTCTTACTTTCTCAACCTTTGCAGAGACTGTCGGGCTTGGGACATGGGTCGTGCAGTGGGCTGTTATAAGTGCGGCTACAATGGCTGGGTCCAGGTCTGCTGTGACATAGGTACAACCTGTGATAGGACATTCTACGGCAGGCATTGTGGATAGCGTTTGTTGAAGTTGCTTAATTAGGTTGGGGTGGTTGACAGTTGCTTGAATTTACCACGTATGTAGACTTATTTTATTTATTTATTTAATTAATCAGTCATTTGTACCTAAGACCGTTGTCATAAATGAGAACCAACTCTTTGTGATCGTTTATTTATTTATAAAGTCAAACAATGACAACGGTCTTCTGAAAAAGGAATAAGCATAATAAGTAATCACTTGAATAAAACATAAACATAAACATAAACATAAACATAATCATTGTCCTCTAAAGGCAAGCTCCTACACTGGTATCTTCTGCTCGCTCCTGCAGCTGCTGTCAATGTGAACCTCACTGTTGCAGACAGGGTTGCACCCAAGCTCACTGCAGCTCCTGATCACACAGTGACTGGTCAGGATGTCCACCAATTTGTCCAGTTTCATCAAGAACCTATCTTTGACCTCTAGCTTCACATTGCCAATGGACACCTTCACTGCCTCATCCCACAGTGCCTTCACTTTAGCCCTGATCCTGACATCAGTGTTGATTACAGGTCCTGTGAATAGAGCGTTGGCCTTTCTCCACTGAGCCAGTAGCCCTGGAACAATGCGTTGTTAATCAGGTCATTAACTGGGTAATTCCTCCTGTCTTCCTCACTCATCTCTCTCCTCAACAAACAATACATGCAGCTCAGCAGGGGGAAGTTCCCTCCCAGTCCCCACCAAATGACTTAGGTGACAACTTGATTTGCTTCGGGTTCTGATTTCTTTCTGACTCATCCTGTGGACCTGTGAACAAAAGAAATGTCATTGAAATTTGGATAGGCCTACTGATTATGATTACATGAAATTAAGTTAATTGAAATTCTTAATATCTTCCTATAAGCTCAGATAAAAGGTTGTGTTGTTATAGTGTTACCGTGACCAAGATTCCACAACCGAATATATATATGTGTCCCCTTTACAGCGCGAGGCCGTCCCAGCCAGGAACAGTAAAACATTAGATTACAAAACTATATATTAATATATACAAAGTAAATCAGGCTGCATAAACAAGTTATCTTTACCCTAACAAACTTAACTTAAACTTAACCTAAATTTAACAACCTAAACCCGAACTTAACTTAACCTAAACTTAAACCTACAATATTAAATACGTAAATCACTGGCACTTATAAAATAATGGGGTTTATTCAGGGCGCTTACAAGCAGTTATAAGATCTGGCTCCCAACTCCGTCTCCTCTTTTGCAGAGGACAATTCTTAGGTTACTGTTGTTACAGTATGCTGTCTCCCAACCAAATCTAATACAAAAAATTCCTTTACAGGGAAACCCTCGATGATATGTTTCTTATTTTAAATTTTACACGGTTTAATCACCACAATTTCCAGTTCAAGACCAGCTGTCCGCTTCCAAGCAACCAAAATTCAAAAGTCGAGTTACAACTTTACTATCCTGTCGTTCTTCACTACACCAACTTTTAATTCGAGACACAACTGTTTCGTATTTAACACCCGGCTTATATACACTAAAATACACACGTCTCGCGTGGCCATCCAAGAAATTTCTAAGTTCCACTGCCCATCTATTCTTATCACTTCCAAACTGCTCACTTGCATACCTCTCAAAGTCTTCCAGAAAGTCTTCTACCTTTTGCACACGATCCAAACCATAAGGCCAAGGCTTCGAAGCCTTAATACGCTCACGTTTATACTTAGTTTTCTTCATTAATAGTTTCTCACTCTCAATTGCTATCAACACCATCCACCCTGCATCCGCTGCACAAACACCCTTATCTCTCATGGCATAAAAATCTTCCAAATACACGTTCATTCTGGGCAAGGGAGTCTCCTCATTCGAAAAATCTGAACTAGAACTTCCATCCACTGTGTACTTTCTACACTTAACACCTTTATCACTTCTTCCAAACTTACTTTCACAATCACGCTTAGCCTTATTTCTCAGTCTCCTTTTCCTTTTACTTTGCACCTCTTTCCATTCACCAGGACTTTCGCAATCATACTCAGATTTATCGCTTTCAGAGTAATAAGCAACCTTCTTCTCCAAACGCCTTGGCAAGTGCACCCGTCCCACTTCAACCAATTTCTTACTCACATAACCTTCCTCCATTTTACGCATGCGTTCAAAGAAAGCTTTCAGTTTCACATCTTTACCTTCAGTTCCTTCATTCAGCAATTCTTGTACAGAACTCTCTATTGCAGTCATCGCACCATCAAACTCATTTAAACCCTCACTTGCCTTCAGTCTAACCGACTGCCGCCCCTTCTCATCCGCAGTCATGTCTCCTAATGCTCCTTCTTCAACCATCCTAAACAATATGATTAAATCAAGCTTTCAAAACTAGAAAATCAAATTATGAAAAATTAAAAGAAAAGTACATACAATGAAACCAAAACCGAACGGTATAACAAATTGAGTAAATGGGAAAAAAAAATCTTAGCTGGGGATGCCAACTGTTACCGTGACCAAGATTCCACAACCGAATATATATATGTGTCCCCTTTACAGCGCGAGGCCGTCCCAGCCAGGAACAGTAAAACATTAGATTATAAACTATATATTAATATATACAAAGTTAATCAGGCTACATAAACAAGTTATCTTTACCCTAACAAACTTAACTTAAACTTAACCTAAATTTAACAACCTAAACCCGAACTTAACTTAACCTAAACTTAAACCTACAATATTAAATACGTAAATCACTGGCACTCGTAAATTAATGTTTTACTGTTCCTGGCTGGGACGGCCTCGCGCTGTAAAGGGGACATATATATATTTGGTTGTGGAATCCTGGTCACGGTAACAATAGGTACAAGACTTAATTATTCAAAGTAATGACAATTTCATATATCTATCATATCAAAATATACAGAAAGTTTGGGTTACATAACATTTCGAATAATTTGAATTACACAATATTTACATTACGAAGTAATCAAAATTGTCAAAAAGGAGGGAAAACACACACATTCACAATCAAAACTCCAGCATTTGTGACTATGTGAAACTTAGAAACCATACTGCACACCAAAAATAACCAAAGTTGATCACACATATCAATGGCACATTGATATACGATGTTACACTCATATTTAGGTTATATTTCAAACCTTTGTGGTCAAATATAAGTAGGTAAATGGCTTTTTTAAACAACACTAAAGATATTTCTAAGTTTGGTAGATAATATGACAATATGACATCATTTGAGCATTAGTAGTTTTTGAATTGTTGACTTTATTAAAATTGACACACCCTAGTACAGCACCTCCCCCCCCCCCCCCCCCCCCCCAGTGGCGGTTCCTCATATGGGCAATATGGGCAGCCGCACAGGGCGGCATTTGTGGAGGGGCGGCATGAGCGCCTGCAAAAAAAATAAAAATAAAAATAAGAATAAATAAATAAAGAAATAAATAAAAATAAAAAATAAAATAAAATAAATAATAAAAGATCAATAAATATATTTTTATTAATAAAAAACCATCTATTGCATTTTCCATAAACCTTCCCATAAAAGACCTAAACAATGCAAAATGCTTCCAGATTAATATTATTGGGAATAAAGGCCCATACTTTAACATATGTAATGTTATTTTTCTGGGTTTGGTTAAATAGTGAAATGTATATTATTTATTACAGAACGAATCTTCACACTAAGCCACTAAGGTCTGTCAAATAACCGCAAATGGATAAGAAGAGGTCAAAGCTATCAGGTGCTCAGTTTAGAAAAAGAGGAAAGAAAGAGGAGAAACGAGCAAAAGATAAAGGTATAGAGCTATGTCATCTACTCTTCACTGCTATATTGCACTGCTATTTTGTGATAGAGTTTTCTGAGTCAAAGTGTAGCATAATAATTACCCTCTCTTAAGTGTCTTATTCTATTTATGTGATAGAGCATTTGTACAATTTAGAAATTTGATTCTCTAGTTTATTTATGGCAGTTGTGCAATTTAATTTGTATTTTTCCTGTTCATAGTATCATAATTACATTCTCTTAAGTGAGTTATTCTATTTACGTGATGAAGGATTTGTAAAATTCAGAATTTGAGTCTTTGTTTTGGTTCTGAAGTTCCAACAATTAGTCCAATAAAAAGTTATTTTGTGAAAGAGTTATGTCTGTCCTTTATTTTGGGGGGATTCGAATGTGTGTGTGTTGGCGAACAGGGGGGGGGGGCGCTGAAGGTGAGGTTCGCCCAGGGCGTCATGTAAGCTAGGACCGCCACTGCCCCCCCCCCCCCCCACCCGTAAATACGCTAGTGCCATCACCTGCATTGCAAGGCCCTAGAACACGGTGAGCGTTCTGAGCGTCTGAGCCTTGACAGACGCGACCCCCACCATGCAGCTCATAGTATTGTTACTTTTTTGTAATAAATTACTAAAAAGTGCCTAAGGAAAAGTATATTTGTAAGAAAAATATCTTGAAAAAATGGGTTTTGGCCGAAAATTAGGGTCGATTTTGGCCGACGTCGAACGTAACTCAATTCTTCCCATAAGAGTTCATAAGTTAACGATTTCGAAAGTTACCGAGATGTTTTCGAGCGCATCCTTGTCAACTTACGAGAGATACCTTAATACACAAGAAGTCAAAACATAAAGAAAGCATAATTATTATTGATAATCGCCTGCACAAACTTAAAAACAAACAATCCATAGGACCGGTAGCTTTCGTTACGCGGACCAGCTGTTTGGAAACACTGGTATAGACTACTTAATTGCAAGATATGTTATTACATATTTGATAAATATTGTAAATAACTATTAAGGAATGTACTTAATGTACTTCATATCACTGTACAACCCTGACTTCAGGTCGCCACCCAAAGATGTATATTGTATAATCGGCAAATTATTTTTTAAATTTATTTTATTTTTATTTTTATTTTTAAAACGAAATAATTTGCAGATTCTCCAACTAAAGGGGAAACTTAACCTTCGGCTCCACTCCCATGAATCGTCTATAATTTCATTAAACTACGAGGACCACTCTTTCATCAGATCGTCCAAAAGTGCTCAGTGCGGAAAGCGGCCCGCACGGGATATATAAATTAAAAATTTCTCTAGCTAACTAAATTAAATATACCACGATTTTCCTAAAAAGTCCTAACAATACAGTTTGGAACATTCATTTTGGATTTGATCCCTTTTATTTACATTGATGAAATAATGTTTAGGGTTGTTTAACCTCCCTCATAACGGTAAAAGTCATGTGAAGGAGGGGACCTACAACTTTACGTAGGATCCGAATCACGGATCACTACATCATCTGAACGAAAGGGCGGCCACCCATCCAACTACTGAACAGGTCCAATGTCATTTAACCTCGCTGATCTAACGAGAAATGGTGTTGCCACGTGGCTACAACGTAGCTCTCCTTAAATCACAGCGAAAGATATATCATATACGTATATGTATCATGAGTAAACAGTTGCGCATAATGTATCTGAAAAAGATAAAAGCCTAAAAACAGTGAGCCGACCGAGTTTGAACATAAGTTTCACACATATGAAACGGAATGGAGACTTATTGAATAAACATGGAGTTCATCTAAATGTGGGAAAAAAAATTAACAAGAAACAAACATGAATAGAAGCGGTTTGTGAGGTGTGTAAAGGAGACATTGGTCTCGCTCGACGTACCACTAGAGGGATATCTTCAACCTTGTGATGAAAAGTTGAGGTTGGGGTGATGTTTTATTCCCCTAATAGTGATCCCCTGTGTATCCTTGTGTGTGTAATTGATTTGAATATTTTCAGTCCTTAGTTCAAGCGTCGTGTTCACCCCGTGGAGAATGGGAAATGGGCCCTAATAATGCACGTAGGTTTTAAAATTTAAATACTTAACTCTTGACCACCCCAACACTAAAATAAATTCTAAGTTAAAAAATATGCTCTCAGAAATTAAGTGTACAAATACAGTACAAGACAAAAGCCTTAAATAGCAAAATAATTCGTCACCTTCAACTTTCAGTTACAGTCTGTTTATATTCAAGTACGAGTAGAATGTAAACATCCAAAAGTCTTTAATATTCAGCATAATGAAAAATATCATTAATCGGAAGTGCAATGATACAACATATCTACAACATTCAGAGTACTGTGTTTCTACTGTCATCGCACATGGTATCACCCTTTTAACTAGTACTAAGGGGTGTAACAAAATTCCTTACCGGTTTTGGGAGATTTTTTGGTAGTTTTAATAGATGACATCAATGTAACAACTTTTGGGAAGTTAAACGATGTCCTGGAAACTCACCCGATTTAAATCAGTGCAAAAATGTGGGTGGAATTGTCAAACAACGAGCTGAAGTAGCTCTGTGCAATATTCGAAGAAATCAAGGCCGAAATTCAAGAGAAACATTGGTCAGAGTACTCAAAGAGGGTTCGTAAAGCATCGAGATTGTCAAAGAGTTGTTTGATCGATTCCTGCAATCCTTTCAAAATTGTGTTAAATTGATATTGGAGGCAAAAGGAAAAAATATTAGTCGCTATTGAGGTTTGTTAAGGTGTTTTTCCTCCCCTAATTTATTAAAATCTTTTTCTCAATCCCCAAAACCGGGAAAGACATTTGTTTACATTCCTTACATTATTTTTATCATTTAAGTCGACTAAAATTGAAGGATTTGGCTAACACAAATAAAATTATAATAATTGAAGTATATTTATGATTAATGAAAACTACTGTCCCGCACATTGTCCACGGCCAAAATTTAGTCCACATATGCTTGTAATTAAGAACATGAAAACGAACAGTACTTTAGGAACCACAAATTAACAAAATTTGAAGAACAACTTTTATTGTGGGGAAAATTTGTACTGTATACAGACGGTGATTGTTAATAGAATAGAATAGCATAACGGTCTTAACTTTTGATTCTGAATGACAGTTAAACCAGTTCAACTCGAAATTAAAAGACAGATTAGAAAACGTTATAAAATATATTCTATGAATCCTCTGACTTCTAATTTAAGACAAAAATTGGAAAGGAATATTTAATTTTTTTTTAATGAAGTGATTTCTGCTACCTATTGCAAATAGCCACGTAATTCATGGGTCTTCTCAACAAATGTTGCTAATAAAATTAATATGTAACAAATTAAAATAAATATAACTCAAAACCTCACTTTTAATGACTAAATACCATAAACATTAACCAGTCTTATAAATCACAGTGTTTATCTATAAATTTTTAATACAATTTTGGAGCACTTTACCTATAAAATTCACTCTTAAAGGTACATAAGTGATTGCTTTATTGTTAATTACAGAAAAGAAATAAAGATTCCATTGATGGAGTGATATGAGAAATGAAATAAAGCTAAAGAAAGGAGTGAAACGGAAGAAAATAAAATTGAATAACAGGTTTTATATAAGGGTGTCCCAGGGGGAAATGTCGAGAATGCACCATTTCACTCTTTGGGTATTTCTAAGTAGAAAGTATTATATCGATATGGGTCTGATTCCCAACCGTTACCGAGATACAGGCCTCTACATTTGGGTAATTAAAACATAATAAAAAGGCGATCTTAGATACTATTTAATGACACTTGTGGTTTACAAAAAGTACAAACATACAATACACTATTGCACTTATTGCAGAATGGTTTCAAAGTGACCCCCTCCTTCTTCAATGCACGCGGCGAGCCTCCGATCCATCGAGTCTTGCCAAGGAAAACGCGGAAGTTCATTTCTGAGGTTTATGAACGCATCCAGCCGGCATGGCTTGAAATGTTGCTTGAGCACTGCACCTCCACGTTTGCAGAGTACACAACACACCCTGAAAAGAAACGTGACTCAGTGAGCAGGTGCTAAGACGTACCTAAATAAATAATGTAAATACATAATGTGACGATCTGCACAGTTGCCAATTTATCATTAAATGTCATTGAATATTATCTAAGATCGGCTTTTTATTATGTTTTAGTTACCCAAATGTAGAGGCCTGTATCTCGGTAACGGTTGGGAATCAGACCCATATCGATATAATACTTTCTACTTAGAAATACCCAGAGTGAAATGGTGCATTCTTGACATTTCCTCCTGGGACACCCTGTATAGTGGTCATGCGGTGCTTCCGAGTTTAAAATGTGACGAAGAAGTTTAGAAAAATTCTTTTAAAAGGAACCCTTTCTATACATTGTAGCCAAATGATTATATTTATTAGTTCAAAGTAAATGCTCCAACTTCAGTACCTCTTTCGGTACATAAATGTGTGCACGAATAAAGCATGGATTTCTTATGTTTTACTTCAACTCCTCCAACTTTTAATTGACGGATAAGTTTCCACCATATTTAATGTTTAAACAGTGATGATATCGCCTATGCCCTATTGTTTACAGTTTCTTGAGTTAAATGATATAAACACATGACCGACATATATATATATATATACTTTTTATATATACACCCAAACTAGTGTTGTGAGGCGAGAATATTCTCGTTCTCTGAGAATATTCTCCAAACTATTATTTACTGAGAATATTCGAGAATTTTCTTTTTTCCTAGTTTTAAAACATTTTTAAATTGTTTTGCAGCTTCTTAGAGAATTCTAGAATATTTCAGAACCTTATGGAACTTTCTAGAATGTTCTAAACTGTTTTGTGTGATATATTTTATTAATTTCTATATATAATTTTGAAAAAATCAAATAATAAAATCATGATTTTTTCATAAAAAAGCTATGATACTGAAAAACTGAAATTGAACACTTAATTATTACAAGGGATATTTGTATTTGTTTCTAGTGTTTTGTCTGATATATTTTATTAATTTCTATATAATTTTCAAAAAATCAAAAAAGTAAAAAAAAATACGATTTTTTCATAAAAAAAATCAATTGATTTAATCAGGTGATTAAATCATTTTGATTTAATCACTGCCAGTCCCTGGTAAATACTGTACTTTGAATTGAAATACAGTCTTTATACAATGATTCAATAAATTTTTTGCATCAGTTAATTTATTTATTTCTTCACTCATCTATCATTCACTTCTGACTTAGAATTTCTCCATTTTGACAGGAACTGAAGTTAAGTTGTATCGAAATAGTTGAAAAACCCCTCAGATGTTCTAAAAAAAGAAAATTCTCGAAAATTCTCGGTTCGGAAAATATTCTCCTAAAGATTATTCCCGAGAATTTTACGAATTAACCCAAACGTACTCCCCCCACCGCAGTGACGTCGCGTCAGGAACAATTCTCAGTCGCTCACATTCACTTCATTAGCTGACATGACAATAATGTACCTGCCTCATGGCAACATTAGCCACAGCACAACCCCGCAGACTACTCGACGGTTTATTTATACTTTTGGTAACCTTTCGTTTTGCCTCTGCCCGAATTGTTCATTCTGACGAAGGTCACGCTTTTCACTCCACCTTAGACCTACGGTTTAACGTGGAATCCGAACCACACCTCACCAGCAGCTCAGACGTCCTAACCATTAGGCCACCCAAGGTACCCTTTATCTACCAACCACTTTCTTTATTGTGTAGAAGGATGAACAGCTGGGTTTTGCTGCGGGTCGGCTGCCGTCACTGGATCTCCATCCCGGGGCCGATGGATTCGTAGTCAGCGACGCTAACCACACCACCACCGAGGTGTGTGTATAATATATATATATATATATATATATCAACTGCAAACAACACACAGTATAATTAATGTAAAGAACGACGCTTGTGTAGAAGAACGTTCTGCACAAGATGAGGAAGAACGAACAAATGAAAAATGAGGTTACCACCCGGGAATCGAACCCAGGGTCTTCCGATTGCCAGTCAGATATGCTATCCACTACACCATGGGCCTCGATTAATCAAATGTCGTAATTCTCCTACATACGAGCAGAAACCAATGCTTCCTCCTCATCTTGTGCGGAACGTTCTTCTACACAAGCTTCGTTCTTTATATATATATATATATATATATCGTAAAGAACGACGCTTGTATAGGAGATATTCCGCGCAAGACGAGAAAGAGAAAACAACAAATGAAAAAACGAAGTACCACCTGGGAATCGAACCCGGGATCTTCCGATTGCCGGTCAGACGCGATACCACTACACCATGGACTTCACTCTTCCAAATGCCGTAATTCCTCTACATACTCGCAGAAACCAATGCCCCAAGGGCACTTGTCAAAACGTGGTATCAGAAAAAACTTAAATGAGATTCTCTGTAAAATGGGACAACACTGGAATTTCTACACTTCATGGTTGACTTTTAATAACAGCCAAAAATTGTACAGATAATTCTCGGACACCCTGTATGTATATATATATATGTATATATATATTGTACTTTCGAGCCATATTTCATACCTAGATGTAGAAAAGAAAAAGAAGAAAAAAATTTCATAAAGTAAAATTTAACATTTAAAGGTTTGCTTTTATACCATTACCAAAGAATATTGATGAATTTATGGAAAAGTACTCGCTTGTGAACTTCAGCATGCAGTGAACAACATAAAACCAGATAGAAAGTTCAAGTACATGTTCTTAAAATTTGACTAAGATACGTTATGATATAATTATATCCTATTTCTGGAGACGTTCTTGAACTGACATACAAAATTTGGATTTTATTTCAACAAAGAATGAATTATTGAACCCAGGTCACTATCTGTATGATAGCTAAATTGCTGAGTTGGTCACCAGTTTGTCCCTGAGACCCCGCGTTTATTACATTTTTCCTTATATTATATATATATATATATATATATATATATATATATATATATATATATATATATATATATATATATATATATATATATACACGAGGGTAATTCAATAAGTATCTGCACTTTTTATTTTCACAATTTTATTTTCACATCTGGTAGATTATAAACACATCACTTCTCAACATAGTCTCCCTGTTTCTCAATACACCTAGTCCAACGATCTACAAGCTTTCTAATGTCATCACAAAAGAATGTTTTTGGCTGTGTGCGTAGCCAGTCATGCACCGTCTCCTTCAGGTCATCATCGCCTTGGAATCGCTGACCAATCAAAGCGTCTTTTAGTGGTCCAAACAGGTAAAAATCCGAAGGTGCCAGGTCTGGACTGTAGGCTGGATGGTCGAGAACTTCAAATTTAAGTTCTTTAAGGCATTTTCTAGTCTGTGCAGCGGTATGAGGGCTCACATTGTCGTGTAACAGAATAACACTTTCCGACAATCTCCCTCTCAGTTTTGTGCGAATTGCTTGCTTTAACTCATTCCAAAACATGTCAGAATACGATGCACTTGTTACTGTAGTTCCACGCTCTAATAATGTTCAAGGTAGGGCCTCGTGTATCCCAAAACAGTGTTAGCATAACTTTACCTGCTGACGGCTGCGCTTTTAACTTCCTTGCAACGGGAGATGTTGGATGCTTCCATTGCATGCTCTGTCGTTTGCTTTCTGGTTCATAGTGATGGATCCAGGTTTCATCTCCAGTGATAATGCGCTCCAAAAAGTTTTCACCTTCATTATGATACCGTGCCAAAAGGCGAGAGCAGACGTCTATACGATTACGCTTGTGCTCTTCTGTCAACTGTTTGGGCAATGGGCACTCATCTTGGACAAACCTTGTGAAAGCCAAGAATGTCATGAACTATCGAATAGGCTGACCCTTGACTGATTTCTAATGAAAATGCAATTTCTTTTATTGTTAATCTTCTGTAATCGAAAATCATGGCTCTGGCTTCTTCCTGCTTGTCACCACTGGTTGATGTTGACGGTCGTCCTGAGCGCCGAGCATCTGTCACGCATGTCCGACCTTCCATGAACATTTGAATCCACTCGTACACACTTCGCCGTTGTAACGCATTATTCCCATACTGAGCACATAAACGCGGGAGAATTTCAGCTCCTTTCACACCCTCGGCCCACAAAAAACGAACCACGGATCTCTGTTCTTCCAGAGTATAAATTGAAAGCGGCGCAGCCATGCTCACTACTCGTACGATGTGTGACAGCTACGAGTAGCCTAAATAAGCCCATAGATCTGAGTTTGGCTCGTTATTAAGAGTATATATTATATATACTATAGTATCACTAAAATAAAAAGTGCGGATACTTATTGAAGTACCTTCGTGTATATATATATATATATATATATATTATATATATACAAAGGTGGGCAGTTGCGGCGCAACATTTTTGGTTGCGCTTGCGCTTGCGGCGCAACTTTTTGAAAAGGGTTGCGCTTGCGCGTGCGGCGCAACTATTTCAGCAGAGTTGCGGTTGCGGTTGCGGCGCTACAAAAATTGTTGCGCGTGCCCACCACTGTAGATATACGTTAAATGCAAAAGTGGGCAGTTGCGGCGCAACTTGCGGCGCAACATTTTTGGTTGCGCTTGCGCTTGCGGCGCAACTTTTTGAAAAGGGTTGCGCTTGCGCGTGCGGCGCAACTATTTCAGCAGAGTTGCGGTTGCGGTTGCAACGCTACAAAAATTGTTGCGCGTGCCCACCACTGTGTATATATATATATATATATATGAAAAACCGCGAAGGGAAAAGAAACAGAAAGTGGTGATCAAGCGCTTTCGTCTAATGACATCCTCAGGAACACTGAAGTAAAAGGAGAGTTCAAGACAATCTATAGGTTAGAAAAATATATATACAGTATATGTATATATAGTAAGTATAGAAATAAAAATTGTGGGAGGAGCAAACACATTTGTACAGAAAACTAACAATTTTAGAACTTTGCCCGAAATTCAACATAAATTCAAATGGCTTGTTTACAACCAATTTTTTATGGTTTTTGTCTGAATGATACATAGGTCACAAAAGAATAAAGAAATGAAAATAAATATAAATTGGAAGCGAAAATAGATAAAAAAAAAAAATTACAAACTGATGCCTAAATGATGCTTCCAATTTATATTTATTTTCATTTCTTTATTCTTTTGTGACCTATGTATCATTCAGACAATAACTATAAAAAATTGGTTGTAAACAAGCCATTTGAATTTATGTTGAATGTCGGGCAGTTCTAAAATTGTTAGTTTTCCGTACAAATGTGTTTGCTCCTCCCACAATTTTTATTTCTATACTTACTATATATATATATTGAGCGCCACTTTGTGTTTCTTTTCCCTTCGTGGTTTTATTCATCATAAATATTTTTCACGTGTCACTTTCGTAAAATAATTTTCATATATATATATATATATATATATATATATATATATATATATATATATATATATATATATATATATATATATACAGGGTGTTTCAGGAGGAAAGGTCAATACTTCGGGAAGTGATAGTATCGGTCATTGTGAGAAAAAAAGTTCATATGAACATGTCTAATTCTGAATGGTTACGGAGATAGAGCTGTTTGAATCTACAAATACAAAAGCATTGTTAATGGTAATCAAGAAAGAGAAACCCATTACTGTTTCTAACATTTAATGTTTAAACATTGGCATTTTGAATGGTATCAGATACAGAAATGACAAATTTGTTACAGTTTACAATACGTTTTCGAAAATCCCACCGTGAACCTCAATGCACTTTGCAACTCGTGTGCGAAGATCGCGTGTTATTCGTCTGAGTTGATCTTGACGTTCCTTTATGTGGGCAGCAGCATCCAAAATGCGCGCGAGCAATTCGTCTCGTGTATCCACCTTTCTTTTGTAAACTTGACTTTTCATCCACCCCCACAAACAATAATCTAACGGAGTATGGTCTGGAGACCTTGGTGGCCATTGAATGGGACCACCGCGGGGGGAGGAATAGCTGCGCGCGCATCAGATTCAAACAGCTATCTCCGTAACCATTCAGAATTAGACACATGTTCATATGAACTTTTTTTCTCACAATGACCGATACTATCACATCCCGAAGTATTGACCTTTCCTCCTGAAACACCATACATATATATAGGGTGTCCATAAATGATTACCCTGATTAAAGCATGCTATAACTTTTAAATAAACACTTGTATTCAAACACAGTTTTAATCATAAGTATATAAACGTACAAAGTTTTGATACATAGTTAATGAACTTAATAAGCTTCCACATGTGCACCCCTAGTGGCACGTAAAATGTCTAAACGGTATTCACACTCACGCCACACATTTTCCAACATTTGTGGGTTAACTGTTGCAATTGCATCCGTAATGCATTCTCGCAATGTCCTGATATCTGGAACAACTGTTGCATAAACCAAATCTTTAATATGACCCCAGAGAAAGAAATCCAGCGGGGTAATGTCTGGTGATCTTGGGGGCCATGGGATTGGCCCGTCCCTGCCAATCCATCGATTTGGAAATGTTGCGTCGAGAGTTTCACGAACAACATGCGCCCAATGAGGGGGTGCCCCATCTTGTTGGAAGATGACAGTTGGCTTCCTGTCCTGCAGCTGGGGGATGGCGTAATTGGTGCAAAAGCCGTTTGAATGTTTTCCACCGTCCCATCGGAAACTGATGGTCTACCACTGCTCTTTCCCTTTTCCACGTTTCCAAGAATTTTTTCATCCACGACTTAATTAACTTCACATCAGGTGGATTCTTTCCATACTTTGTTCTGAACCTTCGCTGAACACTGACAGGAGATTTTGTTTCTGCAAGCCACACAACACATTGTGCCTTCTCTGTCACAGACGCCATCTTAACTGAACAGCTACTACAGCGCTCCTAGCGGCGAATGCGGTAGACGAAACACACCAGCACAGAAACTCTATGCGTGTACGAGATCACCTGTAAAAAGAAAGCGGATGTAAGATTCGTCATTAAAACATGAGAGCATACTGTTTTCAGGGTAAACATTTATGGATAATATATTTATACTAAAAAAGGTTTCTAGAACTTAACCAAAATATACAATGAAATTGGTACCACTGATGATAAGAGCAGACTTGGAAGACCATCTAACCTATCAGAATCTAATATGAAATATCAGAACATTATAGAGACGCATAAATCCACCAGCTGCGTCGCCGCAAAATTGTGGGAAAATACTGGGAATGATTACTATGAAAAGATAGTATTATTTTATGGGATGATGATGATGATAAAGTTTGAGGTTCATGACCTCCTTTGTAACATCTAAGGTTACATGATGGAGGGGACCTGCAATTTTTCGTGGGATTCGAACCACGACCATACTAAGGAAGAAACAGAGAAACCCCTTTATCACCGAAATTTCGAGCCGGAGGCGAGATTCAAACCCAGGACCGTCAGATTAACAACCTGGCGTTTTACCCCTAGGCTACCCTGGTGGACCTGTAGGCACACAACATACTCAAAGTGTTTTTGCCTTTGGAAAATTACGTTACAAATCCAGTGTGTAGAATTTCTTTTCTGGCCGCTTTTCGTAGAAAAAAAGCGGGTTTCATGCTAAATCACTGGTTAGAGCTTCCAGTGTTCTGGTTTTCCTTGAAGACCTGTTCTTTAGATTCCTGAGAGAGAAATTATAGGGAGGCAAGGTGACAAAAGAGGCCATGCAAAATCACAATCGTGAAAATGGGGAGTTCTTGTTTAATAGGATTCTCGGGACCAAAAGTTTCAGGCAGTCCAAAACAACTTTTGCTGCGTGATCTTGCTGAAACCAAACTCTGTCCACATGACTGTCTTAGTCCATAAGAAACAGAATGAACTGCTCTTGGAAGGTACAAAGAAACATTTTGGTTCACTGCTGTATCAATAAAAAAAAACCAAAAACCGCACTTCATGACATCACGAACCAAACAAACACGTAACGAAGGAAGCAATTTATTCACCAACATTCAAGGGTTTTCCAGATCCCAAATTCGTGAATTCTGCCTGCTGGCACACTTATTTTGGTAAAAATGGGTTTCATCACTAAACCAGGTTAACAGGTATTGATAATTGAATAATAACTCAATCTGATCATAATGTTTATTTGCAAACTCCAAAAGTTTGGCCTTAACTCGGACGATCAAGGGCTTCCTGAGATGAATCTTGTATGAATGAATGAAAACTCTATGACAAAATAAATATTACAGTATTGCACAGCATTTCAATAAGTTTAACACGAAGTATACAAATATTAATTGGACTGATATTTATTTTATTTAATCAGGCCCTTAAGCTTTAAGCCATCCTCTTTTACCTGACCTCAATCTGTGATTTCTTTCTAGGGAATGCATAAAGGATAAGGTCTTTAAAGAAAATCCCAGGACATTAGCAGCTCTAAAAACAGTGATTGAACATAAAACCTGCTCCATTTCTACTGAAACGTTGAGGACCGTGATAAGAATTACATTCTCCCAGATATGTAATGTAATTTTGCACACTTTGTGCATGTGTGCCTATAAATTAAGTTTCCATCTTTCCACAATAATGGTTCCAAACTTCGTGAATAAATTAACCTACTGATTTTCAGTTGGCATAATCAAAAAATCACCATGTATACCATTCATTCACAAGTACCTGAGATCATGATTTCTCCTGGTTTAAGGTCAAATGAACAACCAAAATAAAATGAATAACGGGGCAAGTCAAATTCTGTTATTCAGGTAAATCAGAGAAAAAATTTAATAATTACATATATTTCCCGCAATTAAAATGTAAAAATTTCAAGGAATGGAAGGGAAATCCTGAAGACCCACGATCCTAATTCAGAAATGATCTTTTTGATAATAATTAAGAAAGTAATGGAAACGCAATGGAAGGGACAGTTTTGAGGAGAAAACAAATAATTTAAGCCATCCCTTCAGCAGTTACAACATAGTTCTCCTAAAGTGTGTAGTTTCGTTAAAAGCCCATAAATCTGGACTCCCTTAAGCAAGACGCGAATCGCTACAATAATACTTCATGACCAAAACCATTAATATCTATGAGAATTGTTACATCACCACCATTTATTTTTTAAACTTATTTAGGAAACTATATTTCCGACAGCAGAGTGTCGAAGCCCGACGCTTCTATTTAAAATAAGGTGCAAAATGCAGTGATGGAATTGTTCTTGCTTGTCAACTACAGAAATAATAATGAGTTTATGGCTGATGCTGTGAAGGATCATAACACTGAATATCTCTAAATGCTAATGACTTAAGTACCTTCCAGTATAGAGATTTAATAATCTAATTACTCATAAATGTAGACTTTGTAATTATCAAATTTACCTTTGAACTTGGAACAGTTAAAAAAATATATAACCATCAACATATATAACTTCTTAATTACAACTACTAACACTCATCAAATATAAAACACACACACACACACATACTGTGTGTGTGTGTGTGTGTGTGTGTGTGTGTGTGTGTATATATATATATATACACACACATACTGTGTGTGTGTGTGTATATATATATATATATACACACACATACTGTGTGTGTGTGTATATATATACACACACACACACATATATATATATATATATATATATATATATATATATATATATATATATATATATACCTGCTCATTTTATACACAAGAAATCTCTAAAACAGAAAATATGTAACACCTATACTTTAATAATTTAAAGATGAAACCCAATTATTTAAATTAGAGTTTTTTTTCCTATAAAAATAACACTGAGATAAAATGGACAGATCAATGGTTATCTGAAGGCATCCAAAGATGAGAAATTGCAGAGGAACTTCTCTTACGTAGTAATACACAGTCTTGAAAGAATCCCCTAAAAACCACATGAAAACCATCTTGCGACTGCGAAAATAAACAAGAATTGTAAAAAATATATATTAAAACTCCTTAGAAATACGTAATTATATCATTAGAAACAAGCGAAAATAGGGCCTCGGTTGAGGCAGCTTCTATGTAACCATTAATTTTGATTAGAATTAAAACAGGACTTACTTTATTTAACCATCAGCTACTATCGTTGGGTCAATTCTGACCCTGAGTACATGTGTTTACTTTATCATGGGAAATAATGATAGTAGTTAAGGGTTAATAAATATATGAACTCTGCCTGAGTATACCCTATAAAAGATAATACACACATCCATTAGGGTGTTCCACTTTTATCAAGTGAATTTCACTCCACTTTGCTCTTCCCCGTACACCTTATGATCCGTAAAGCAAATGTATCAAATTTGAAGCAAATTGAACACCATTTAGAGGTTGCACACTTATGTCACCTCTGATACCTTAGCCCTTTGTAACCAAATCTCGAGAACGTCCCAACTTCCAACATATTGTAATATTTTCTTTTCTTTCACAGGTGAAAAAAAGTGTTGAAAATGGAAAGAAAGAAGATCTGGCTGATTGAAAAGACGTCTTTCCAGTCGAAGAGCTCTTAGGAGCAAGATTGCCATCCCGGAAGGAAGTCCTCCTCTGCTTTATGTACCATCACCTGGAGCTGAAGGAAACAATCCCCCTTGCCATCAAGTCTACGAGTATCAAGCTTCAAGAAGTTTGGAAGAAGGCGAATATCCCCGTGAAGACAGAGGAGAACATTAGAGCTGCTATACTAAAGTTGTACAAAGAGTACCAAAACTTGAAGGAGAAGTCGAGAGAGACGGACAACGCCATTATGAAGTGTCAGGTGTGGAAGGGAGACCTTGCTGACCTTTTCCACATCGCTTGTCAAGGTGTGATGAGCATGAGTTCAGTTCCGGAGGACAAGGTTTTCTTGTCCTCCCAAAGGGAGGACAGAATGAGTTCTTCAATGGCTGGGGTGGATAGGAAACACACCATGGCTGTCAAACGGAAAGAAGCAGCAGCTAAGAAACTTGAACTTCGAAAACGAAAGCATGCTGAAGAAGCTGAAAAGATCTCCGAGAAAATGAAGCTGGATAGCACATCCTCTAGCTCAACGGCGACAACAGATGATGATGAAGATTTTGCTGCTCCATTGGCCTCTAAGTCACCTCGTCGTTCCAAGAACACACTTGATCCAACACTCGTGGCTACTTGGGATAGAGAACAACTCTCTATTCGACAAGCAAGCACTTCCTTCATTGCAACTGCTAAAAGTCTCGGACCGCAGATTATTATTTCGCCATCAACTGTTCATCGAGCACGTGCCAAGTATCGAGAGAAAATGGCCAAACAACTTGAGGAGTCGATCTTCAAAGATCCACCTCTCTTAGTTCTGTACTGGGACAGCAAGCTACTACCCCAAGCTGCTGGCGGAAGCTCTAGAACAGTGGTTCTTAACCTTTTTACTACCATGCCCCCTCTAGGAATTGGTCCTTCCCTCCACGCCCCCCTTCAATCAAAATAACATTCTCAATAACTCCTCAATATTAGCCCATGCTCTCGTTAAGAGAATAACAAATACAATTAGAGAAATTCCTGTTTCTAGGGGGGCGCGCCCCCCCGGTTAAGAACCACTGCTCTAGAAGCTTGGAAGACAGAGTAGCTGTTGTGGTAACAGGGAAGGAGTTCGAGCATCTTCTTGGAGTGCCTGTTGCCCAGGATGGTACTGGTGAACAAATGGCTCGAGCCGTCATCCAGGAGCTGCAACGATTTGGAATTCAGGACCGCATCATTGGCCTCTCGTTTGACACTACAGCGTCCAATACCGGACTTCTGCAAGGGGCATGTGTGAGGATTGAACAATTCCTTGGTCGGTCGGTCTTGTGGTTGCCTTGCCGTCACCACATTTACGAGCTCATTTTGAAGGCGGTCTTTCATAAGTCCCTGGGGCCAACAAGTGGTCCTGAAATCCTGTTGTTTCGACGATTTCAGCAGCGTTCGGACTTTATTAACAAAAATTGTTTCAAAACCATGATCGATGAAGAAGTGCCAGCCACTAGGTACTTGGAAGATGAACGAATCAGGATGGTGAGTTATCTTCGTGGAGTCATTGAAAGTTCATGTCACCCGAGAGAAGATTATGAGGAACTCCTCAGGCTGTCGCTCCTTTTCCTTGGAGGCTGGGGTGGAGCTGAGTTCTCCTGCAGGACTCCAGAAGCCCATCATCACGCCAGGTGGATGGCGAAAGCTATCTATGTGCTGAAAATGGTTTTGTTCCGGGAGCAACTGGAACTCACCGACCGAGAGGTGAAGGGATTACACGACGTGGCCCTTTTTACGTGTTTCATTTATGTCCGGTTCTGGCACGAGGCAGTGGTCAGTAGGTGGGCCCCGAAAAATGACCTAGACATGATTCAACTGTTGATTTTATATCCGAACAAGGACCTGGGCCAGGCTGCCTTGAAAGTTGCCAAAAGGCATCTATGGTATCTCTCGGAGACTCTAGTCGGCTTGGCTTTCCTTGATGAACGGATATCGCCAAATGAGAAAGAAAAGATGTTCCAGGCCTTGAACAAACCTGCGTCGAGGAAGGAACTCAAACGACTCGAGTGGAAAAACCTGACTTTTGAAGGCAAGGATCTGAGCAACTTCGTCACTCAAAGGACGAAGACATTTTTCGACAACTTCGGCGTCGGGGATGTCGACAACGTAGAGGAGTACACCAAAAATGACGGTTTGAGAGAGTCAGTCAACACGCTGAAAGTCATAAACGACACAGCGGAGAGGGAAATTGCATTAATCAAGCAATTCAATGAATCAGTCAAGGACGAGAAGCAAAAACAATTCTTGTTGCGGATTGTTGAACATCATCGAAAGGAGGTGCCTAAAAGAACCAAGGCGGGAACATCCTTGTACCAATTCAAAAATTGATTCGATTTTCTGATTTTAATACTAGTTTTTTTTTATTTTCTGTGCTTCCAAGGGAGAATTCTTTTGTAACACTGAAGAAAATTTTGTATTATTAAATTGTATTGTATTGTGTAATGTGTACTGATTTGAATTTTCCAATTTTATTATTAGAGTTTTTCATTTTCCGTGGCTCCAAGGGAGAATTTTTTCGTAACACTGAAGAAAATTGTTTATTATAAAAGGTTCAAATGTGTGCAACCCCTAAATATCACTTAATCGTTTTCAAAATTGGTGCACATCTTTCTTACATGAAAAGGAATAAATGCACAAGCAAAGTGGAGAAAAATATTGATCTTTGATATTTTCCTCTGTACGAGGGAAACACCCTAATATCCATTCTTACATTAAAATTTAAAAGCCTATCTATTGACGTGAGATAAGAATAATTCATGACAAATATGGTAAATGTAAATCCCTTTAGTGTCTTGTCCACGGGTATTTGTATATGCCTACAAATCAGACATTTTTGTCTTTTTTTGTACACGTAGTATATGACATAATTTGTGAAATTTGTCCGTTTCATTAAGATTTTATATTTTAATTTTTAATTCTTCCAGGAACGTTCCCATTTTCTTAATAAACGAGCTTCGATTCAGCTATTAATCGCCGAGAAGTGACATACCGTTTTACTTTAAATATGAAGGTATTCACGTTTGAATATTTTTAAGTTTTCATCAAGCTGTTCCATATTTTCAGTCCAAAATAGGTGGATAACTCGTGGAATGTTAGACCATAATTAGTAATAAATAACAACAATTGGTAATTAGTAATAATAATCTCGTTAAAGGAAACTTTCATGATGATTTTTAAGTGTTTATCCGTTTTTATCACTGTGGCTGGCAGTGTACTGTTCAAGCGTACGTACTAGAGATGTGCTGATCCAGTTATTTCGTAAGTAACCTCGTCCTGCATAGACTATTGTACAATGTACAGCCCATAAGAAAAATATGCGGTTTCAGTTATAGTTAATTGGTACGCTTGTCATATGAATTATTTTGATCTTCAAGACATCAATATTAATTTTTGTGGATTTCTACTTTTATTCATACAATTTATGCGAACCTAGGTATTTGTTTATATAATTTACAATGAATATCTAAATTAAGTAATGCAGTGAATATTTGACAGCAGTATGTCTGTCCTCTTCAAAATACTGTGAAGTAAATTACTTCAGTATTCTCAAGAGGACAGTGATAGTGCTGTCAAAAATATTTCATACATTCTTTAACTTTCATTAATGTTTCTTTCCCATTAAAATACATGGTCAGTGTATAATTGTGCTGTGCATCAGATTGATAAAATAAGAAATCGTGCGGTTCTGAAAATATGTGGTGTTCTGAAATCAGTGGAAGTGAAAATTTGGGAAAGTGTTGAGGTGGTTTGGACATGTTGAAAGAATGGAAGATGATATAGTTGTGAAAAAGAGTGTATGTAAAGGTAGAAGGAGCAGAGGAGAGCTGAGAAGCTGGATGGACATGGTGAATGATTGTGTTAAGTGTGGACTTGATCTGGGTGATGCGCAAGAAATGGCTGCAAGTAGGTTGGAATGGAAGAGGTTTGTTAAAGGTATGTAGGCTTGGGACTCTGTCTTTTATTTTTGACAAGGCCTGGAAATGCCACCACACATGGCACATGACGCACCACAGGTGTTTAAATTTAGCCATATGGGGAAGGAGATTGTTGGTCCACCAGGACACCCATGTGAAAGGATGTGTACACTTTACTTTCTGCCTTTTTTCCTCTTCACTACCTGCTGTACTTTATGTATCAGGGTTGTTTCTACCTTCTCACTCCAATTCATTAGGAAATGAAATTACAGTATATATATTTTTTTTTATGTAGAAAAGTGGGGCCAAGGGCGTGTGCCCGCAAAAATGCCCCTTTTACAAGAGAAAGAGAGCCAAAATCAAGGTCTTCAAGGCTCATAAAGCTATTTTATTTTTTATAAATTTTGAAAAGATTGTGTAGTGTGTTAAATGCATGTATGTCTAGTGAAGAATAGAGGTAAAAGAGCGTGTTTGAGAGCATGCTGGACTGCTCATAGGTAGATGAGACAGAAAAAGATCAGCTAAAGAGGACAGTGACAGAAGAAACAGGAGTTCCAGCATTCCCTGTCTCCTGCTAACATTCCCCCCTGGAGTACTTCCCTGGTCAATTTGTGTCTACAAACTCCTCATATATATATATATATATATATATATATATATATATATAGATATATATATATACATACACATTTAACTGCAATGACCGCGCAGTATATTAACGTATAGAAACGACGTAAGTATAGAGGAGTGTTCTGCACACGAGGAAGAGAAATAACAAACAAATGAAAAATAAGGCACCCGCCCGGGAATCGAACCCAGGATCTTCCGATTCACGATTTGCGAGGGTGCCCTCTCAAGGCATTGGTTTCTGCCCTATGTAGGAGAATTACAACTTCTGACTATCGTGGCTCCGTAGTGTAGTGGTTAGCATGTCTGACCGGCAATCGGAAGATCCTGGGTTCGTTCCCGGGCGGGTGCCTTATTTTTCATTTGTTTGTTATTTCTCTTCCTCGTGTGCAGAACACTCCTCTATACTTAGTCGTTTCTATACATATATATATATATATATATGTATAGAAACGACTAAGTATAGAAGAGTGTTCTGCACACGAGGAAGAGAAATAACGAACAAATGAAAAATGAGGCACCCGCCCGGGAAACGAACCCAGGATCTTCCAATTGCCGTCAGACGTGCTAACCACTTTTTCATTTGTTCGTTATTTCTCTTCCTCGTGTGCAGAACACTCCTCTATATTTACGTCGTTTCTATACATTAATATACTGCGTGGTCATTGCAGTTAATGTATATGGTGTGTGTGTGTGTGATATATATATATATATATATATATATATATATATATATATATATATATATATAAGTACAGGGTGGGCGGAAAGTAGCTCCCTATTTTGGATTGGTAAAAAATACGTATATTATCCATTTATTTCAGAAGAAATAATATGAAAAGGTAGGCATACATGGTAGGTTTTCTCTTAAAATTCAATGTGGGCTCCAACTCTTTCCACCAGCTTCTGGAGCCGCCCAGGAATGGCGTCCACTGACTTTAGCAGGAACTTTGGCGGGATGGAGGACATGACTTCCCGAATTCGGTCCTCCAGTTCTTCCAATGTCCTCGGTTTGGTGCGGTGACTTCTTCCTTTACCCACCCCCAAAGAAAGAAGTCGCACGGTGTCAAGTCGGGGCTCTCTGGCTGGCCATTGATGTGGACCACGACGACCCATCCACACCCAGGAAGTGGGCATCCTGCCACTCACGGACAACAAGAGCGAAGTGCGGAGGGCGCCATCTTGCATAAATATCAGATCGTCGATGTTCTCCCATGTGCTGACAAACCGGCCAGACCTCCTTTCGCAACATAGCAAGGTACCGCTCAGCATTCATGGTGTTGCGCAGAAGGAACGGGCCCACAACCTGATCTGAGGTCATACCACACCACACCGTTACACTGAACCGATTCTGCCGTTTTTCAGCGTAACCGTGCGACTTCTTTCTTTGGGGGGGGTAAAGGAAGAAGTCTACCGCACCAAACCGAGGACATTGAAGAACTGGAGGACCGAATTCGGGAAGTCATGTCCTCCATCCCGCCGGAGTTCCTGCTAAAGTCAGTGGACGCCATTCCTGGGCGGCTCCGAAGCTGGTGGAAAGAGTTGGAGCCCACATTGAATTTTAGAGAAAACCTACCATGTTCCTACCTTTTCATATTATTTCTTCTGAAATAAATGGATAATATACGTATTTTTTTACCAATCCAAAATAGGGAGCTACTTTCCGCCCACCCTGTATATATATATATATTATTTTTTTTTTTTTTTTTTTTTTTTTTAAGTCTAGAAATTTCAAGGACAAGAACAGCCTCTTCAACTATCATGAGAAATTGCAATTTGTGACTGCAGACTGCAAAAATATTTCCTGACAAGATATCCTTTTTTTTTTATTACTTTAATAGTAGTTTTCTGTAAAAGAATAAGGTTTATCAAAGTAGTAGTAGTAGTAGTGCAAAATAAAGATAAGACTACAAATTTGAGAATCACTAAGTTATGGCATATGAATATGCCCTCTTTCCTTACCTCATCCCAAATGTAGACTTTGAAGAGAGGTTTCTATAGAATTGTGGCACTCCTAGCATAGATTCCGTAAAAACAGAAAGAAAACCTAAAAATTCTACAAATATTGGATAATCAATGAAGATATAAAGTAGAACACAACCAACTGTAGTGAAAGTAAGCATGAATTCAAGGTATGACTGTGCATCAGTCCATTCCCAGAAGTGCTCAAATTCAAAGTCTGAAATAAAATTATTGCAAATTAATTACTCTTAAACTGGTGAACTGGAACAGAGTCATTTTGAAGGAACACCAAATTACATCTATGCACTGGTCTACAAATTTTGAAAAAGTTTGTGCTTCGGAGATAAAATGTGAAAACGAATATGACCATAAAAACAGTCGATTGGCTACAGTTTCCAAGAAAATTTAAGTTACACATTTTGCGTATATGTATATTGTATACCATATATTAGTAATGTCACTAACATACCTGTATAATGCAGTCACTTATATTGATTCAACCCGTCGCTTCTTTGCTTGTCTCTTGTATTCAACTTCTGGAGCATCTCTTGTTATTGTCCAACAGTAGTCTGCTAACAATGATGGACTCCATTTCCCCTGGTAGCGTTTCTCCATTGCTGAGATATCCTGGTGGAAACATTCACCATGTTCATTGCTGACTGCTCTGCAGTTGGCCGGAAAAAATTCCAGGTGCGAATGGAGGAAATGTATCTTTAAAGACATATTGCAGCCCATTTTTTGATAGGACAACAGCAGGTTTTCCACCAGCTCCCTGTAATTGTCAGCTTTGGTATTTCCGAGAAAATTGGTTGCTACTAACTGGAAAGCATTCCACGCTGTCTTCTCCTCACCACCTAGGATACGGTCAAACTCCTCATCTCTAAGAAGCTCGCAGATCTGTGGACCAACAAATACACCCTCCTTGATTTTTGCTTCACTGAGCTTTGGGAATTTACCACCAGGGTACTTAAAAGCTTCCCCCGTTTTATCCATAGCCTTAACAAAATTTTTCATGATGCCCAATTTGATGTGTAATGGTGGTAACAAAATCTTGCTCAATTCTACAAGTGGAGGATACTGAACATTTTTTGTTCCAGGTTCCAATGAGTGTCGGAGTGGCCAATCCTTCTTGATGTAATTAGAAGTCCTAGCCCGACTATCCCACTCACACAGAGAACAGCAATACTTAGTATAGCCTGGCTGCAGTCCAAGCACGATAGCAACAACTTTCAAGTCACCACAAACCTGCCACTGATGTTTGTCATAGTTTATACAGTTCAAAAGTTGCTTCATGTTGTCATATGTTTCCTTCATGTGGACTGCATGACCAACTGGAATTGATGGCAATATGTTGCGAACATGCAACAAAACAGCTTTTAGACTCAACTTTGATCAATCAATGAACAGTCTCCACTCATCAGGATTGTGAATAATGTTGAGAGCTGCCATCAGACCATCGATGTCATTGCAGGCTACAAGGTCACCTTCCATGATGAAGAATGGAATGGGACAAAATCTTTTTGACAGTCACGAAACTTACACACACTAACATTTTCAGTGAGGAGATTCCATTGCTGCAATCTGGAGCCCAACAGCTCTGCCTTACTCTTTGGTAGTTCTAAATCTCTGATAAGGTCATTTAATTCATTCCGAGTTATCATGTGCGATTTAGAAGATATCAAGTTATAAACAAATTCAGGGTCTTGTGAAGTTGAAGGCTCACAAGTTTCGCAGGTTCCTTCATTCTCCTCATCCTCTGACTCCAGGGAGAATGTGTGTGTGCGCGCGTGGGGGGGGGGGGGGGCTCAGGAATGGGTAGTCCTTTGCCGTGAGGTACCAGGCGTATAGCAGAGGGTATATTCGGATATTGTAAAATTCACTTTTTCTTCTTGCAAATACCTTTCTTGACTGGAGGCACCATGGAGAAGTAACAATTGCTGACATGATCTGTTGGTTCCCTCCACACCATTGGCACTGCAAAAGGCATAGATTTCCTTTTCAGATTCAACCACTGGCAAAGGTTTGTTGCACAAGTATTGCAGCATATGTGGGGGCCCAGCTCTTGTCCTGATCTCCAATCTTACAGCCAAAATAAAGGTGATAGGCTTTCCTAATCACAGTGGTTATAGCACACTTTTGTGATGCAAAAGTCAATTCTCCACAAACATAACAGAAGTTATCTACACTGTTCACGCAATTACGAGGCATCTTTGTTCAAATTAGGCTGAAAAAAATTCAGTTTCAAAAGCAAACACTAAAAAGAGTTTGACAAGGGTGCACTGTATGACTTCTGCAAATGAAATGATGCTATGGTGTAATATGTAGATGCCTGTGAAACATCAACGCCTTGACTCTACTGCGCATGCGCGTAGTTGTATTTTTTTTATTTTAATAAATTAATGTAATTACATTGCATTTTAATAATTTTAAATTAGGTAAGGTTAAGTTAGGTTAGTATTCCATTTATATTAATATCAAAAACATTATGGGAAGCAATATGTTAAAATGATCCAATCTATTTCTTAATAAATAATTTACAAATACATAATGTAATAGATAAATTTAAAATTACATTTTATTGTATATATATATGTATATATTTACATTAATTTATTAAAATAAAAAAATATAACTACATGCATGCGCAGTAGTCAATGCATCGATGTGTCACAGGCATCTACATATTACGCGACAGATGCAGTCCAGTTAGTAGGGTGCAGGGTTGCCTGATATCTTTATAAATAGAGCCAATTGGCATTTTTTTGGCATCATTTTCGTATTCAGTGACCCAAAATTAGTAAAGATTGACTACTTTTATTTCCGAAGCATTTTGGCTGTAGACCAGTGTAATTTTTAAATTGAATAAATGACAAAATGTAAGCTACAACAACTTGAAAATCATCATCCTTAGCGTTTTAACAAAACAACAAATTAACTATATCTCACTGACAATAAATGGTTTTTCTTACCAGTGAATACATGGTCCTTTTTGTGGGTTATTTGTCCTCTATTCTGTACAGACACACAAAGTGATATAAGCATCATCATAGTGATATTCATAACAATACTTTGAATAAGGAGGGGAAGTTCAAACCAATGTCCAAACCTGAATTTAAAACATACAGACAAGTTAGTACAAAATTACTACAGTGACAGGCCTACAATACTTATAAATTGATTGCTAAAGGCCTATGCCAATTTATGGTTGATTTCTATCATGCTGATTCTATCAAGCCTATGCTTGTCAGTCTGTTCAATGCGCACCATTCTGAATATTTTATTTAAAACAAATTCCCAGCCTATCAGTACCCTAAATAGTGACAGCATAGCATACAGTACCCTACATGCTAAGTTTATCAACTTGATAAATGCAATACTCTTAAACATTTATGTTTATACAACAAAGTACTATACTTCACCCTATATTATATTTTATTGTTTAAGTTTATCACACTCACACACACACACACACACACACACACACACACACACACACGTGGTCCAGTAAAACAAATTTATTGGTATACTATACTTAACTTGGTGCAACAAACAGTTTATTTCAAACAATATTTTGTACTAGTGTGCATTCCAAAATGCTATACAAATTCAAATTCATGAGGAATCTAGGTTGTTTCAAAAAGTGTTAAAAAAATAAATCTTATTTGATTTAGCTGGTAGACTAAAAAAACAACAAACTTAAAGTGGAAAACAATCCCTTGTATTTAAAATATAGTCTCCAACAAGTACTGTATTCAAATGGGAATATTCTAAAAAAAATATGTAATGGTTATAATTTAATACTAGATTTCAGAGCACTGAAGAGGTCCAACCTTTGCACCCATTATTATTTGGTTTTTTATTTCATTTACTCCCTTTTTTGTGGGGATGATTTCTAAGGGGTTCTTATTTTTTTTTTTTTTTTTTTTTTTTTTTGAAGGCCCACTGGCAAAGTTATTAACCCAAATCGCTTTCCTTTTATGATCTGACAATCATAATGATGGTTATGTGAAATAGTATAACTATCAGACATGTGGTAATAGTAATAATAATAGACTATTACAGGATTTTTCAAATAATAGTAATAGATCATAATTTTTTGGCTGTAACAGTAATAGAAGGCAAAGTAATAGATAATAGTCTACTATTACTTTCCTATTACAGTGGCACTTCATTAACTCTGGGTTGTGGGAAATTTTCTCATACTGGTAGTTACTGTTGTCATTCAACCATTTTCCTTGACAAGGGAATAACAAAAACTAACCACATCATGCTTGTTTATTACACACCAAAAACTAATACTGTGGCAAATTTTTCCTTCAATAATGTAAAATTTATCAAGACCTACAGTCTCTGAAATTGTAATGATTTGGTTGAAACAAATATTTGTTAACACACTGCTAATTGCATTTAAATAAACAAAGATCCTTTTCAAATGAGTGAAGTACCCCATATACAAAAGTAATAGTAATAGAAATAGATGAAAAATAAAGTAATAGAAGAAATCAAAAGTAATAGAAATAGTAATAGTAATAGAAACCCAGTAATAGACCCCATGTCTGATTAACTATCAAAATTATTTTAACAGTAAAGTCAGTCAAATTCCAAACCAGTACACTTTTAAGATTCTTCCCCTTTTGCATTGTGATTGATGAGTGCTAAAAATTTATTAAGTTCTGTTGTTGCAATCTAAAAAAAAAATTATTAACAAGGATAAACAGGCCTAACTGATAAATAACAATTGATGATAAATAATTAAAACTAAATGTGAAAAACTTAATTAAATTTTGGAAACTTTTTGAAACTGTTAAACCTGGTGTCATTCTTCCTGAGACTTATCATAAACCTAATGATGGGGAGTTTGATAATGTTATTTTCCCTTGCTCACATCAATTTTGGCAGGAAGAAGGTACCTGGTACTTCCCAAATTGTAATTTTACTAGATGGTATTGAGGCATAGAGGCTTACATGTCTGGGAACCAGCTACCCCCTTACACGTTGGTCCTGACCACCCTTCCTAATCTCAACTTTAAGTTTAGACTAATCAATTCAAACATGGATAAGGTAAATTAGTAAATAATGTTATAGACTAAAGCCAAAAAACCTGACCAATTTACATGAGACTTCATTGAAGGTGAACTTGTTAAAAGATACAAACTTGTTCCTCTTACCCATCAAAAGAACCCTATCTATCACTCTATCATTGGAGTGTCTGGGTGTTTCTGTGAGGGTAAGAGACAAATTAAGTAAATTCAAATTTCTTTTCTTTGCGTGCAAGAACATAGTGGGAGAGGCTTTTTTGTGTAATATACTCTGTACCGTATGTCACCTGATTTTAAGAGAATATTGAAAACACTTAAAATATTACCATTTTAAGACAAGCAAAATTTTTAAAATCTATCCAACATGGTTGGACAGGTTTGGGAACTGGCATTTTTTTTAAGCTCCACCCACTCCTAAATAAACCTTTGTCACTCGCGCACATGTTGTGGCTAATGTTAAAGTTTCCATTATATAAAAGGTACAGAGAATTTCTCAGTTTTAATTTTAACATACATGTCCTGTATACACATATTTACGTTAATATTGTATTTGTTCAAAAGTCAGAAAATTATTATAAGAATCACTTGATTTTCAATAATTATTTAACTAAATCAATGACTGACAATTCTCAATAAATGATCTGCAAGAAAGCATTAAAAATTTTCAGTAACAACATAAGCTGAAGATGCTTTTGTACAGAATATGATCCTTATGTCACCTGATACTAGGGGTGAATATTGAAAACACAAAATGTTACACCTTTAATCCAAGCAAAATTAGAAAAACTGACTAATGTGGATATATATATTATATTATCATTGTTAAAAACTATCCAAAGTACTACTATTCACTACTACAGTTGGCAAGTCATTCCACCACCTTCTGGCTGCATTTATAAAAAATTCCAAGGTTCACACGTACTTGGCTTACCATAGAAATTAAAGTAATAAAATTAAAGTTACCAAAATAAAATACGAAGAGTATTTGCAAGCAACAGAACAAGGCACACATATAATGAAAATCCTTCAGCATTTTCAGTTTGTTTGATATCTAGATACTGTGGAATGTATGGAACAATGCCTCCAAACATTATTGCTGCTGAAGAGCCCCATGTAATCAAAGTAGTGAGCAACATCTTTATTATAACAATTTCAATTCTTCCATCATTACAGTCTCATAGTGGATTCTGAAAAATATAAAAACTAACTAGAAAAGTTGTCAAGATGGGTTCACTGTTCATACATTACAATTACAGTACCTAATATAACGAAGCTTTCAAAATACTTAATACACAGTCTCATTCCACAATTAACTTTCAGGAATGAAAAAATTCATTTATAACATTTACTTCATTTGCAGAAAAGTGCATCTTCTTACAAATATACAATGATTAGAATGGTACCATACCTTTGAAACTTTACACTCAAGTACTTGTGCTGAAAAAATTCTTCATTCAAATATATGCAACAAATTTGCTTAAATTGTAAAATAGTATAACAGTATCTTCAGTTTCCAAACAATTTACACATTTACTAAAAATTTAAAAATCCTTCCAAATATGTGGTAATTGGAATGGTACCTTTCCAATTTAAGATATTTTTATGACAAGGATGACATTCACAACAATAATAAAAATGCTGTAAGATAGTTGATTTTGACCTTTTGTCAATGAACAATATACTGTACATATACAGTCAGCCCCCCAATATTGCGAGTTCAAACTTCGCAAACCCTGCTTTTACGCAAATTATACAGTGATATGTATACCAACTCAAATAATATGGCCTATCTGGTTCACTCTATGACAAGTTCATGGCCTGAGTCATGACCAAGTTGCAGCCACCTTCCCCCCTGCCAGCCAGCCTCCCAATCACCAACATCCCCCACAAGTGAAAACAAGTCAGGATGACTTAGCACCCTACCCTCCCCTGTCACCTCCTACCCACCCTACCACTGACACCAGGGAGATGGGGGAGGGGTGCACGGTCCTCGCTTGTGGGCCCCTCTGCGCACTGGGTACACTTGCAAAGCATTCTCTCTCTTCCTGTGCTCACCTTACACACATTTCCCCAAGGTCCTGCCTTTACTGTTAGTGTGTGCATGAATGTTTGCCCTATTTTTTGGTGATTACCAACTTTAATCATGGGTCCTAAGCATCAACTAAGTGGGACTGATGAGTCTGCTCCTAAGAAGCAGAGAAAAGTGATGATTGATTCAAAAAGTGGAGTTGTTGGATCAACTCGCAAGTAGTGAAAGTGCATCTGCTGTGGTAGGCATTATGAGGTGAATGAGTCAACTGTGCAGTACATTAAGAAAAATGAGAAAGCAATTAGAGCAAATGTAGTGGCACCCTCTGTGGGGTTCCCTGTACCTCTGTGGGATCTTCAGTGGATGAAGTTCAGGAGAAGTCATCCAGATTTTCAATAATCATACCTATAAGTAAAGAGTTAATTTTTCTTACTCCTAAGACTCTGTGCATTTGTATAAAAACACTTTAACCCCTCAGTTTTAACTGGTTCACTACTTCTGGCTAGCGAGCTCATAGGCCTATTCCTATTCCTGATATAACCTGTATTTAAGAATTAAGACCCTAACAGTATTAACTTTACATATATCCTGATGCTTTATACCCTCTGTTCATCTGAAGTTATCTTTCAAAACCCCAAAGAACTTACATATCCTCTAAAAGTCTCCCATATAAAACAGTTTCCTTTCCACTGAAATGTATGATAATTCAGTCTTACTGTAAAGCTCCATCCTTTCATAAAAATTACCCCACAAATCTATGAACTTAACCTCTTCACTACACATCTTAACTTTATCATTTAAGGCTAAAATTCTACTCGTAAATCCAATGTTTACCCAAACCTTTGGTAAAATGCCTACTACATAACACTTGCTTTGCCTTCTTTTTAAAAGTTTCTACCTATCAATTCTCTGTACCTATGATTAACTACTACTGAATTTCTGTTCAACTTAAATCTATCATCTTTATACTTGCTTGTTAAATCATTTATACCTACATGAATTATTATGTTACCTCAGCTTTCAGGCAACTTCTTCACTACCTCATTGACTTTAGAAATATTATCTCTGAGAATATAGTACAGGAATACCTCAAAATTCATTGTTAATTCGTTCCGGAATAACACGACGAAATAAATACAAAATGATGAAATTTGAGGTAGATTATAACATGTTCAATGAAAAAACATTTTACCGTATTATGTTATTAAACAGATTAATTAATCAAATTCTATTCATTTTTCGGCAAAATATAATGTATATTGCATTGGTAAACAGTTGAATTTCATCAATTTTGATTGGTTTTTCCACATTTTTTTAAAAAGTGACAAATCTGCGAATATGGACGATGGATTGCAAAACTATAGGTAGTAAAAGATTGACAATGAATCTGATGAAAATGACAAAATTTGAAACAACAAATTTTGAGGTATTCCTGTATACATTACATTTAGGGTTGCCAGGTGTCCAGTATTTGGGCTCTCTGTCCAGTTAAAAAAATCAAAGAATACCAGACACATAAAAGTAAACCACGTCTTTATGTCTTTGCTTTTTTATTTTTGTCTTAATAAGTGTAGCTTTAAATTCAGGGCTGTGGAGTCGGAGTCGTGGAGTCGGAGTCAGAAGCAATTTTGGTGGTGCTGGAGTCGGAGTCGGAGTCGGTAAAAATGTACTGACTCCGACTCCGACCTCAATATAAATTTTAATAAAATATGTTTTTGTGTGTGATATCACTGGCAGCTATGGTGGTTAAACCACTTAAATAATAAACACAATGTTTTCCATTTCAGACACTAATGCCATTAATTCATTTTTTCTTTTCAGATAATATTTTTTATTTTTAATGCTTATTTAATTTCGAGTTCTTTCTAAATTTCATAAGTTTTTAACTTTCAAGTCTAAAACCCCTTTCATAATGGCAAAGACACTTCCAACAAAGTCTGCAGTTTTTTAATATTTTACAATAACCACAGATGGGAAACATTTCGTGTTTCAGTGTATGATAGAAGATGATGATGAAAAATTATGTGAAGCAAAAATCAGTGGTTTTACTGGCTCTGATAAAAATGCACCAACCAGAGCATCAAATTTGAAAAGACATTTGCAGTGTTTCCATCCCAAAATTTTAGAAGTTGTCATTGAGAAAGATAGTAATAAAAACCTTCCAACTACTTCAAAGTTAACAAAAGATCAGAAATCTACTGAACAACAAGCACCACTTACAAGATTCTTTACTACAGACAAAGTTACCGTAACAATGACCACAGATGATGATGCTTCATGTGGTGGTGATGAAATGCCTCTTGTGTAATTATCATCATAGCAGATTTAGAATTAATATACCTTCGGAGTCAGAGTCGGATAGACAAAAAATTGAGGAGTCGGAGTCGGTTTTTTATGTGCCGACTCCACAGCCCTGGCTTTAATAGATTGTCTGCTTTTTTTGTTTATCCATAATTTGTTGTTTTTTAAAGTCAATAATTATCTTTAGTGATGTAACGGATGTCATTTTTTTCACATCCGTGGATGCGGATGCGGATGAGGATGTTTGATTTCAACATCCGCGGATGCGGATGTCTACATTTTCTTTATTTTTTAGGATATATTTGAGATTTGTTGTGTTTAACATATATAATAAGTTATTATATAGAGAGAGCTGTAGCTATAATGTAGTATAATTGATTAATTGTACAAAAATTGCTGTACTTTTCTCTGAACATATAAAATAATATCAAGCATCTAACTAATATAGAAATCAATTAGTGAATTCGTCTGCAAATAAATTCGTTATATTTTGTTGAGTTTCAGCCACAATTAGAAACCATAATTGTGTTACCAGGATGCGGGACGTGAACCCAACTCAAATGCACCCCACCGTCCTCTTTCTCCAACCTCCACCCTTATAGAAAGAGATCTTTAATTAGCTTGATAACTATTTATATTAAGTTTAAATTTTTATTAGGCATATTTATAAATGAGTAATTAAAATAAAGTAAACTAAGATGTTCATCGTTTAATGTTCAAACTTAATTATAGGAAGGTTATGCTTAAGGAACATTAATTTTTCTGCCTTTTCTGCTGCCAGTCTGTTTCTCTTTTCATCATATATTAATCCAGCACTGCTAAATAATCTCTCGCTTGATACGTTTGTTGGAGGACAGGCTAAATGTTTCCTTGCAAGTTTACTCAAGTATGGATAGATATTCTGCGTATTTTTCCACCAACTAATAGGATTGTCACATGCAACCAGGCATTTTTCTTGGTGATAGCTCTCAATCATTTTTACTACATCTTTTGACATCGCGTAGGTCTCGTCATTGCTGCTTGACTCAAGAAACTGAGAGACAGATTCTGTGATAGATTTGCTTGTTGAAGGTGTTGGTTCTGTCACTGAAACTTTTATTCTTTTGGTGGGTGGCGAAGCGACAGATTCAAGAGATTGAAACTCTTCAACTGCTTTGCCAAGTGATGATTTAACTCGTTCTAATGTACTAGGTGAAAATAACTTAGCTTTGTAATGTGGATCTAAGTAGGTTGCAAGAGAGTAACTTCATACAAGAACAGCCTCTCGTCTTGTCGCTTGCATCACTTTTGCGCACAATGAACTAGTTCTATTAATATAGTAGAATTTGATAATTTCCGCTTATTAATGACGTTTTATCTCAACGGTCCACATCCGCACGATATCCGCAGTCCAAGGTGCGGATGCGTGTGCGGATGAGGATGTGAGAAAATGTGCGGATGTTCCGCGGATGCGGATGTGACCTATATCACTAATTATCTTACATATTTTTCTATTGCGATCTGATAAAGAATTGGATAGTTTCAATGCTGTATTGGATGGAATTTTGTGCATGTTATGTAATTTTGTTCAAATAAAAGTTGATTTCTTTTCATTAATACCTAAATGTTTTCAATGTTATTTGTAAATCAGTTGCAATATTATTTTCCAGTTAAAGTGTTATTTATCCATATAAATTAACTGATTTTATAAAGCATCTAATGAACCAATTTGCAAGTAATGAAGAAAATATATTTTTACTTTTTACACCCTACCCGCCTAGCTGCTGGTGTCCACTGGCGTCTGGTATTTTTGTGGAGGACATCTGGCAACCCTAATTACATTTCACTTTTCACATTACATTTCATTTGGAAAACATGAAGCCATTGGGGCCTATTGAGGTTATCCAAGTCATGAGCTATATTTTATAATAGCCTAATAATAAAATCTCGCAAAATGTCAATCTCAAGTCAGCGAATTAGCATATAACTATTTACTACTACCAAAGTAGCCAATGTAACTTGAGCTAAGCATATACACTATTTACAATCTATTTACAAATTAAAATCTTGCAAAATGTCAATCTCAAATTCACTAATTAGCATACAACAATTTACTGCTACCAAAGTAGCCTACCTAACTTAACCCTTTAACGCTGAACATTTTTGTAGGGTTAAGTCTAAATGCGTGTATTTGAAACGGTACGTATTCGACCCAGTCGGTGCTAGAGGGTTAAGCTAAGAACATACAGTATTTATAATCTTCAAACTATCTCTTCATTCATGAAAGTATCCAAATTTTTCTTAAAATTAACTAATGAGCTACTGTAGCCCTGTTCAAAAATCAACTTTTTCTTATTTTCACAGGTTTCTGTACTTTTTCCCATGCTTTTTGACCTGAAAAGGCTGAAAATCACAACCATTTTGACCTAGGTTGTTGGGAAGCATTGCCGCATGGAGCTTTAAGTTTTCTGCCTTGAAATCGGCCAAAAGCACCAGTACCGGGGTCCCTTGAATTATGTTTTGCACTATAACTTTTTATCTAAACAAGATAGAGCAACAAAATAGGCACCAAATTAAAGTGTTTTTAATCCTCTTTCTAACTTATACAATTATGATAGTCTTGGAATAAGAAATGGCACATTGGTACATACAAAGATTTCAGAAAATATCACAAAATTCGTTTTCTCACACTCAAGGCAGACAAGGCGCCTTATTCATGACACAAATTTGAGATTAACATTTTGTCACAAGTCTAATCGATCAAGAAGTGAAAGCATTACATGATGATTAATTTCATAATGACATTTACACAGTCAGTTGTTGAGAGTTTGTTTCTTGAAGCTGTCAAAGCGGCGTCTGTTGAACTCCACAGCTTGAAGGAGATAGTCCCTTTGCTTGGCATCTGTTGTTATGACATTTGCAAAGTCGCTCATCATCTTGACACCACGTTCAGCAATGTCATTCACCGCTTTCAGATTCTTAACATAGTCCAACACTTTTCTGTAGTCCTCATTCTGTGGCCAAGACGTGACAGGTTCCAGAAGCCACTCGGATCCAATGTTCAGTGTGTCCAGCAGGAAATGTGATTCTGGGCCAATGAGATCAACCAGGGTGGTCTTAGCTGTGGCTCTCTGGAATAGAGGCTTTCCTGTTCTGAAGCTGTCTGGCTTCTCAGTGGCATGTAACTGGGCAGCAATGTCGTGCTTCAATGTGTCACTCAATCTACTGCTGAACAGGGCAAATGGCACGACTTCCTGCGTCAGGTACCATTTGTGGTTTTTCCATCTTATTAAGTACTGCATCAGCAAGCTCTGGGTCAGTTTTCTTGTACTTCAACATGTCCTGGATTAGACTTAGATCATTCATGGGAGCATCTGCAGCAGACATTGACATCATCCATACAGGAGTGTAGAACAGCGCAAGGAAGGTGTTGAGTCTTTCCAGCTTTGATACAGTGTCTTCGTTGTACTCAAGTTGATCTGCAAACATCAGCATTTTCATGGAGTACAGGTTTCTGGCCATCCATCTGGCCTGATGAATGGCGCCTGGTCGACTCCAGTGAATACCTCAAGGAGGCGTTCCTCCAAGAACAATGACTGTCAGTTCAGCCATTTCCCTGTAGTTGGCTCTTGGAAGCCTTTCTGCTGTTAGAATGTCTTGGAGTATTTCTTCACTGTTCTTCTTCTTTTCCTTCAGCCATTTGCTGTTGATAGCCAGCATCTTTGGTTTTCCTTGGACAAGTCCGTCCAAACATCCTTCAGATGCTCAAACCAGGGATTATCTGGCCCCTTCACCTTCCCAAACAGCTTCTCCCAAACTGCTCCTACTAGGATTTCCAGGATGTGATGTCGACAGGCCAGATAAAACACCTTTTTGTTCAGCATTTTCTCTAGCAGTTTGGCAGCTCCTCTGTGAACTCCACTGTTACTGGATGTAGTGTCAAAAACAAGGGCAGTAACATTATCCGTAAGTTCCCATGTCTCCAGTAAATCCATTGAAGCCTCAGCCTGAGCTGTGCCAGAAGAATTGTCGATGACAGGTACTCCCAATAACTTTCCTTCAGTGTATGAAGGTGGACCAGACACTAGCACAGCTAAAATCTCTGAGGTACTTCCAGGTTTACTGCCCAAGACATCTTTGAGCAACTTTCCATCCCAGTGTAAGGCAGCGTACTGTGGGGGGTCTTCACAAAACTTGGACATGTGACTCTGGCTGATATTATACCTGGACAGCATTCTGTTGCGACGTGTTGTTGAGGTTGAGATGACGAAGTTATCCAGATCAGCCCCTCCAGCTTTCAAGGTGGCAGAAACCATGGCAGTAACTTGATTGTCTGATAAACCAAGACGATCAGCTGTATTGCAGATGACATTATATTCCATGACCTTCCTTGGAAACGTCAAAGTCACACGAGTCACAGTGTCTTGATGGTGAGAACATCCAGGACGAGGCTGATGGTAATCCATGTCCTCTGTGTTAGCGTCATTGTCAGTTGAGTCACCCCAGGTAATGTCATCCACATGAACAACTGCCTCTTGTTCTGCTGCAGCTGTAAAATAGTACAACATGTTAAGACAGTAATTGTTAAGTACATGCTAAATATCGCAATGGAGTAAAACTTAAAACTTTTTGTGACGTTCAAAGTAATTAGTTTTACCTTGTTCTTGTCTATGCTGCAGTGTTTCATTCCTCGCTGCTTGCTGCAGGGATCTTGTCTCAAAAATCTTGTCATGACCAGACATATGACCTTTCCTCTCAGTCTTTTGGTCTTCGTAGAACCTGATATCCTCATCTTTTCTCTCTGGATAACAGTCTGTTGTTCTGTATTTCCTGGATTGCATCTGGAGCTCCTATATCGAACAGGCTGTCTAATTCCAGCACAAATGCTCCTCTTTTTCCTCCAGGGTTACTTGCTCTTCCTTTGCTTTTCACCAGAGCACGATGTTTCTCATGTAGTTTCATGAAGAGCTTCATTGCGTTGTACTTGGTCATTGTCTTGATCCTAGCCATCTGCCAGAATGGGATGATAGATTCAACTGTTTCATATGCAAGGTCTTGAACCATGGGCCTCCCTGCATTTTCCGGTAAATTCTGAAGATTAAGGAAATACTGGAACGCCTGTCTGTTGGTGGGAAGCTGGGAACTACTGATAAAAGCTGAAGGGTATCCAACCAGGAAAGTTTCAGTGAGAGATCTGGTAGATGGCCCAGTTGACACCTGCCTGTGGACAGTACGTGGAGGTTCTGAGATATCAACTGTGCGCCCACGGAGCTCCCTCAGCTCCTTGCTTAATGCCATTGTGAAGTTGTAACTTGTAGATGTTTTTCTAGATTCTGATTGAGTTTCTGTTATTTCCTGAAAAATGATAGATAATTATTATTATTATTATTATTAATTATTATTTATTTATTATTATTATTATTATTATTATTTATTAATTTTATGCTCTTTCATTTGATACCTAATTTGTTGCTCTATCTTGTTTAGATCAAAAGTTAAAGTGCAAAACATAATTCAAGGGACCCCGGAATTGGCGCTTTGGCCGATTTCAAGGCAGAAAATTTAAAGCTCCATGCGGCAATGCTTCCCAACATCCTAGGTCAAAATAGTTGTAAGTTTCGGCTTTTTCAGGTCAAAAAGCATGGGAAAATGTACAGAAACCTATGAAAATAAGAAAAAGTTGATTTTTGAACAGGCCTAGAGCTACTGCTTACCACATCATATGGCAAGTCATTCCAAAAATCTACTACTCCATAACTAAAAAAGTACTTTCATAGATCCACTCTACAAGTCTGGTTTCTAATTTTCTTATTATGACCACGAGTTATCCCATCAGCTTCTAATGATAAAAAGTTGCATACATCCAAACTGTCCAAACCTGAAGACATCTTAAACATCTGTATCACATCTCCCCTCATACAACATCTCTTGAAACTAAACATACCTAATTCCTTTAATCTTTCCCTGCATTCCAATCTACTTAGGTTGAGGGGACCAAACTTGAATGCAGTATTCTAAGTGAGGCCTAACATAAGAATTATATAATTTACAGATGACTTCCTTACTCTTGTAACTAATATTCCTCTTAATAATACCTAACATTTTATTTGCTTTATTTCTAGCCTCTAAACACTGCTTACAAACTCTTAGATCACTACTAACTATAATGCCAAGATCTTTTTCCTGCCTAACATCCTCTAACCAGTTCTCTTGCATCTCATAACTAAAGTTTTCATTAGTTCTACCAAAATTCATGACTGCATTTTTGAACAATGAATTCTATCTGCCATTTACTAGCCCAAGCAACTAATCAATCAAGATCTTTTTCCAGTTTATAAGAATTTTCAGGTTATTCTCGCTTTTACAGTCCTAAATTATGTAGAACCAAATTTTATTTACAGTTAAACCTTCATTATCCGGCAAGCTCAGGGATTAGGCCATCCTGGTTGTCTAATTTTTCCAGTTATCTGAGGGTACCATTAACCTAGGAGAAACCAATGGACAATAATAGTAAAACTCAAATTTTGGCTATACTGCACTGTACACCACTGTAAACTATATTGTAATCAACATAAACACTATGCTAAGTATGTATGGAACAACTGAAACAAGTAAAATTTAGTCTTATTTTATTAAAAATGTTAACGATGTTCTAGATTTTTTCGGATGGCATCAGAAAGCTTCCCAGGTTCTAGATTGGTGAACTGTATTGGCTTAATATGAAATTTGCCAGTTTCTAAAGTTTTCCAGATAGATGATTGCCGGATAGCACAGGTTTTACTATATATATATATATATATATATATATATATATATATATATATATATATATACATATATATATATATATGAAAATTATTTCACAAAAGTAACATGTGAAAAATATTTATGATGAATAAAACCACGAAGGAAAGGAAACACAGAATGGTGCTCAAGCGCTTTCGTCTAATGACATCCTCAGGAACACTGAAGTACATAAAGAGTTACAGCCTGTATATAAGTTACAGAAAAAAAATATATATTATATATATACAGGGTGTCCGAGAATTATCTGTACAATTTTTGGCTGTTATTAAAAGTCAACCATGAAGTCTAGAAATTCCAGTGTTGTCCCATTTTACAGAGAATCTCATTAAGTTTTTTCTGATACCAAGTTTTGACAAGTTTTTTAGAAATTCCAGTGTGTCCGAAAATTATCTGTACAATTTCATCTTTTAATAAAATTCTTGATAACACACGTAAAATTCTTAAAAAAGATTATTTAGAATCTGTATTTTCAAAAGTTTCTTTTATTAAAGTAACGTTGTTACAAACATTCGATATGTGCATCATCAGTGATTCGCAAAACATCCAATCGATACTCCAAATGTTGCCATGTACGCTGCAGCATAACCACATCAATTCGCTCAATAGCAGCTGTGATTCTTGCTTTTAAATCATCAATGTCTGTCACCCGCGTATTGTACACAAGATCTTTGACGAATCCCCAAAGAAAGAAATCACAGGGTGTGATGTCGGGAGATCTAGCCAGCCAATGAATTGCACCTCCACGGCCAATCCACCTGTTTGGGAATGTCTCATTCAGGGACTTACGGACAATCAAGGCCCAATGTGGCGGTGCGCCATCTTGCTGAAAAATGATGCGTGGATGCAGTGCTTCCAATTGTGGATAGACAAAGTGTTGCAACATGTCCAGGTAGGTATTGGAGGTCACTGTTGATTCACCGAAGAAAAATGGTCCAATCACGCGATCATGTAACAGGCCACACCACACATTAACTTTAGGACTGTCTCTGATGTGCTCTTCTATGCAATGTGGATTTTGTGACCCCCATATGCGCACATTTTGTTTGTTTACCTTGCCTGAAACATGAAAAGTTGCCTCATCCGAAAACATGATTCTTGCCAAGAACGCATTGTCCTGGTTGACTCTGTCAAGCAGAGTCATTGCAAATTCCTTACAGGAGACCTTATCTTCTTGCGTAATCTGTTGCAAGATTTGCAACTTGTAAGGATGCAACTTAAAACGTTTACGCAAGGCATCATGCACTGTCGAACGAGGTATCTGTAACTCTCGTGATGCAATTCTTGTCGACTTGCGTGGACTGCGAACAAAAGAGTCTCGAATGCGCTCGACATATTCAAAAGACGTTCGAGGCCACCCTGCTCCTTTCTTATGCTCTACACTTCCAGTTTCCTTAAATCTTTTATACCAAGCTCGTATGGTTACTCTTGATGGAGGGTTTCTGTTGTAATTAGTTCTAAACCTTCATTGAACTTGTGGATCTGATTTTGTTTCGATAAACCATTCAACACACTGTGCTTTCTCCTGTGGATTCATTAAGGATGAAGGGTGTGTATGAATATCTGAAAAAGAAAAAACTTGTCAAAACTTAGTATCAGAAAAAACTTAATGAGATTCTCTGTAAAATGGGACAATACTGGAATTTCTACACTTCATGGTTGACTTTTAATAACAGCCAAAAATTGTACAGATAATTCTCGGACACCCTGTATATATATATATATATATATATATATATATATATATATATATAATACAATAAACGGAGAAATAAAATTAAAAATTAAAGGATTCTGGGAGGTGCATACAAATTTGTAAGGAAAAACTATCGATTTTTAGCACAAGATCAAGTGAATTGTTTCCAACCAATGTTATAGGAAAAAAAAAAAAAAACTACAGATTTTTAGCACAAGATCAAATGAATGGTTTCCAACCAATGTTATAAAAAAAAAAAATACAAATTTATACTGGAAATCTGCCCGGGTTTTAGCACTCTGCCCATCTTGTTTAAAAAAATAAATTGAAAAATAAAAGTTATTAGAGTGGCATACAAGTTTACCAAAGATTTAGCGTTCTACCCTTCTTATCTAAATCTGTTCTGAAGGAATTCAAAACAACAGGATTGAGTTGAAAAAGACCTTTGCTTATGTTGAAGTTATTTGTAAGTTGGATAATGGCAGACTCAAGAATATTTCTATTAACAATGTTGCTAGAGAATATTTCTATTAACAATGTTGCTAGAGTGAAATAAAACTGAAGCATTATTCCAATCAATACAGTGGGATAACTCTGAAAAATGGACAAAAAGGGCACTGGATGACTGTCCTATTCTAACGGAATATTGATGCTGTTTTATATGTGTGTGCAAATCCTTTCCCGTCTGACCTATGTAAAAGGAATCACATTGTTTACAACCAATTTTATAGATAATGCCTGAATTATTGGTAGGGCTATTTTTTACTATGATATTTTTCACAATATTGTTATATGAAAATACTACATCAATATCCAAAAGTTTAAGTACATTCGCAATGCCTAAAAAGCCCGGGAAAAATGGAAGTACTAAAATATTTTTTGACAAAGTACGAGCATCTATCGGGTCAATAATAACACTCGTACTTTGTCAAAAAATATTTTAGTACTTCCATTTTTCCCGGGCTTTTTAGGCATTGCTAATGTACTTAAACTTTTGGATATTAATGTAGTATTTTCATATAACAATATTGTGAAAAATATCATAGTAAAAAATAGCCTTACCAATAATTCAGGCATTATCTATAAAATTGGTTGTAAACAATGTGATTCCTTTTACATAGGTCAGATGGGAAAGGATTTGCACACACATATAAAACAGCATCAATATTCCGTTAGAACAGGACAGTCGTCCAGTGCCCTTTTTGTCCATTTGTCAGAGTTATCCCACTGTATTGATTGGAATAATGCTTCAGTTTTATTTCACTCTAGCAACATTGTTAATAGAAATATTCTTGAGTATGCCATTATCCAACTTACAAATAACTTCAACATAAGCAAAGGTCTTTTTCAACTTGATCCTGTTGTTTTGAATTCCTTCAGAACAGATTTAGATAAGAAGGGTAGAACGCTAAATCTTTGGTAAACTTGTATGCCACTCGAATAACTTTTATTTTTCAATTTATTTTTATATACAAGATGGGCAGTGCTAAAACCCGGGTAGATTTCCAGTATAAATTTGTATTTTTTTTTTTATAACATTGGTTGGAAACAATTCATTTGATCTTGTGCTAAAAATCGATAGTTTTCCTTACAAATTTGTATGCCCCTCCCACAATCCTTTAATTTTTAATTTTATTTCTCCGTTTATTGTGTGTGTGTATATATATATATATATATATATATATATATATATATATATATATAACTGCAATGACCACGCAGTATATTAACGTATAGAAACGACGTAAGTATAGAGGAGTGTTCTGCACACGAGGAAGAGAAATAACGAACAAATGAAAAATGAGGTGACCGCCCATATATATATATATTCTTTTTTGTAACCTATATATAGTCTGTAACTCTTTATGTACTTCAGTGTTCCTGAGGATGTCATTAGACAAAAGCGCTTGAGCACCATTCTGTGTTTCCTTTCCTTCATGGTTTTAGTCATCATATATATATACAGGGTGTCCCATAAGTCTGGCATCATAGGAAAAATAATAAAAAAAGGCAAAACAAAAGCTTTTATTTACAGAACATGCTCAATATTGTTCCGTAGCCCATTCACAAAATTCCATCCGCCGGTCGGGATCATCTTCGCTTAATTTCTGTAGGATCTGAAGTTTATATGGATGCCATTTGTGAGCCTGAAGAATGCGACGGATGCTACTTTTTGACACTCCTGTCTCGGTGGACAATCGCCGAAGAGACTTATTGGGACTTCTGTCTTCTGTTAAAATGAGCCAGGATAGCAGTCGCTGTATCATCGTCAGTGGACCTCCTTGAAGGTCCACTGCATGGTTTATCTTCTATGGATCCTGTTTCCTTGAACTTTGCAACAAGTCTGCTAACACAACTCTGTGTTATTGGCTTGCGGTCTGGATGCAGTCTGTTAAATTCAGCAGCAGCCTCTCTTTGACTCCGATTTCCTATGAGTAGAATTATCTGGATTCGTTCTTCCTTGCTCACAGACATTATGGCCTGTAGAAAGAGCTAAAAATTAATTATGGTTTGTAGAAATAGAAAAAAATTAATTTCTCCTATGATGCCAGACTTATGGGACACCCTGTATATATATATATATATATATATATATATATATATATATATATATATATATATATATATATATATATGTGTGTATATATATATATATATATATATATATATATATATATATATATATATATACTGACAATTGGTTAGGTTGTCATAAATTTTCATTGAAACTAATGAAAATATTATAGCCTAACCCAGTGGTTCCCAACCGGTTTTGGCTTATGGCCCCCCTTAGGAACCTTATTTTTTCCCGTGGCCCCCATAAGCATTATTTTCAGTAGGTAATATGCAGATTTAACTCTATTTTACAATAACATTTTCCTGTGGCCCCCTTCAAATGTGCCATGGCCCCCAGGGAGCCATATGGCCCCCGGTTGGGAAACACTGGCCTAACCAATCATATATATATATATTAGGGTGACACTTATTTTCGAAAGTTTGAATTTTTATCGGGACGGGCGCGTTTCTGGTTCCATTTTGTCAAAAAATATCGTGTGTAAAATAGTTTTGAAATAAAACAATATTTAGAACTGCCTCAATACGGTCAAAGTTTGTATATTTTCTCGAAAAGTAGAAATTTTAGATCATGATGTTCTATGCCTCTAGCAAATAAAATATCACTTCTAGTTTGTTCAAGCTACTAATCTTGACCTAAAACATATAACTGGACTTCATACTTTCAACTCTACAGTAGGTCCCCCTCAACTCGAGTATTAGCCCCTCGGGGGGGGGGGTATCATGGGCGCCCATCTCCCTCTCATTGTTGCCTACTTTGCAGAGGTCACGGTGGACTTGCGGGCGGTTGGGAAGTCACAGCGGTGCTTCTCGACCACTTGTAAGAGGAACTGCCTTTGGTCTTCACTCTTGGTAAGGGCCAGGTTGAAAGACTGCATCAACGCCACCCCGCGCTCCGCGAAGTCATTGACAACTTGAAGGGCCTGGACTCGGCGGGATGCGGCGATGAAGGCTGGGTCCGTCCGCCACTCCTCCGGATCCTTGAGCAGGAAGGCGGTGCTGATGTCCAGAACCTTGAAGAACTCCTTTGATGTAGTCATTGTGAACTTGGCCAATGTATTGTTGGCGATTGAGGCGGTGGACAGGTCCACATTGATACGCCGCGGGGGATCCTCCGATCCTTCCTCTTCTTCCATCGCTTTAATCATCTCCCGCTTTGTCGCCAAGTCGATACCCTCGTCGAAGATGGCCAGGGTGATGAGGCGCTCGCTCAAATACCATAGGTGCCTGGCGAAGACTGTCGCCGTCGCCTTGGCCACCGCTGAGTCCGGATAATAGACGAGGGCCTTGAGCAGCGCGAGGTCCGCGGCTGGGGCCGTTGCCGGGAGCGGCGCTTTGTACCAGGCCGTCACGTAGATGGACACGGCGAAGATGGTGAATCGCCGGATTCCAGCCGCTTCGCCTGACGACATCTGAAACTGTTCCCGGAACAGGAACAGTTTGATGGCATAGATGACTTTTGCCATCCAGCGCGCGCGATGGAAGGCGCCGGGACGAGCGAACCGGGCACCCCGCTTGTTCGGACCGCCCAGCACAATTACAGAGAGCTCCAGAAGTTCCCTGTAGTCATCACGTGGATGTTGACCGTCGAGGAGGCGGCTGAATTCGATCAGCAGGTCGTCGCGGGCGTCCTTCAGGTGCTGCGGCATGGTTCCATCCTCGAAGGGCTTCGCTTTGGTTTGATCGATGAAGTCCCACTGGGGGCGAATCGTTTGAACAGGAGGATGTCAGGACCAGTAGAGGGACCGAGGCACGCCGTGAATGCCTTCTCGCACACCAGTTCGTGGATGTGGTGGCGGCAAGCCAAATGAAGCACTGTCTTCTCGAGTTTCTGCTCAATGATATAGCAAGCTCCTCCTGAGAGTCGTGTTTGAGGCGGTGGTGTCAAACGAGAGGGCACAGATCCGTCCCTTGATGTCCCAATCCTCGAGGGCAGAGAGGACGGCTTCCGCCATGGCGCGGCCGGTGCCGTCGGGGAGGCTGGGCACAGCCAGAAGCTTGTCGACGTTCTCCCCAGACACCAGAACTGGAAGGCGATCTTCAGCAGGGCCTCCGTCAGCCGCTGGTACGATTTTCCCGTCCCAGTGAACGGTCAGCGGCACAGTAGGATGGAAGGCTGCCTTCATTTCCGCTGCTGCCATAGCACGGAACTTTGCTCGGTCGCGGCGGGAGGATTCGCGGTTCAAGACCAGCTCCTCAGGGTCGTGGCCCAAGCTCCTCGCAGCCGCCGACAGCAAAAAAACACCTTCTCGGTCGGTAAGTTTCGTCCGATCCATCGCTGCGGAGAGATCAGGGGTGATCATCTTTTTCGACGCACGGAATCGCTTGGGTGGTAAAGGGGTCGTAGATGCTTCTGCATTCGACGTGGACGGGCCCGGGAGAGAGAGCTCTTCCTCTTCTTCTCGGCGACGACGCCGTGTCGGTGACCGAGTCGGGCTGCTTGCACCTGAGCTGGAGCTCGATGCCAGTTCGACGAGTTCTTCTCGGCTCTCTCTGTTCGCCCTTTCATCATCTTGCCGGCGGCTCCTTTCCGCTTCCTGTCTCCTCGCACGCTCCTCCTCAGTGTGCAGCGTCATGTCACGTGTGGAGGAGATGCGGCCGCGCCGCACATCGGCCCTTTGTCCCGTCAGGAACTCCCTGTCCTCTTCGATTGTGATCATCGACATCGCCTGTTCGTGTGCGATGTCGAAGAGGCGGTCAAGGGATGAGAGGAACTCGGCCTCGTTCCTGATTTGGGTCACAGTGCGGCGTTTCGAGTTCTTGTTCAGAGCCCGCCACTTCTCGTACATTCGGAGAACCTTGTCCCTTGCGCGTTGGTCTTTCTGCGTAGGAATACGGGACCGCTCCCAGAATTCCTTGACTGCGGTCACTGTCTCAGCGGCTGCTTCCTTGATCGGCTTCTTGACGTCAAGGTGAAGGTGGAAAAAGTACTGAAGCGCCTGCTTTCCCGTAGGCAGCATGCTTCCTGTGATGCTGTGGTCCACGGTCCCCAGGAGATAGACTGCTGTTTTAGATCTTGTTGCCGAAGCCATCACGTCGTTTCAGAACTCACTGAAAAAGAGAATGAAACACTGTTAGTGTTGGCAAAACTCGTCCCAACCCATTTTCTACTTAGAATAACATGTTCTTTCGCCTGTATCAATATTTGGATAAACTCGTGTTACACCCTGTATAATACCTCATTTTAGTCTTCTGTACACCAGTGCGGAAGACTAAACCAACGACTCTGACCGTCCGTCTGTCTGTCTGTTATCATTTTTCAACTCAGAAACTACAGCAGCTATCGAAACGAAAACTGACATGATAACAGAACGCCATGAGTACTTTTCGACAAAAAGTATAAACTTTGACCTCGTTGAGGCAGTTCTAATTATTATTTTATTTCAAAAATATTTTACACACAATGTTTTTAGACGGAATGACACCAGAAATGCGCCCGTCCTGATAGAAATTCCCAAAAAATGAAAAACACCCCAAATAAGTGGCACCCTAATATATATATATATATATATATATATATAAGACATGGTGTAATAGTAATAGACTATTACAGGATTTTTCAAGTAATAGTAATAGATCATAATTTTTTGGCTATAATAGTAATAAAAGGGAAAGTAATAGACAATAATCTATTACTTTTCTATTACTGTAGTGGCACTTCATTAATGCTGGGTTGTCAAAAATTTTCTCATAGCTACTGCTGTCATTCAACCATTTTCTTTGACAAGGGAATAACGAAAAACAACCACATCATGCTTGTTTATTACACACCACAAACTAATAGCTATTGTGGCAAATTTTTCCTTCAATAAAGTAAACCTTATCAAGACCGTGTCTCTGAAATTGTAATGATTTGGTTGAAACAAATATTTGTTAACACACTGCTTCTAATTGCATTTAAATAGACATAAAGATCCTTTTCAAATGAGTGAAGTACCCCACATACAAAAGTAATAGTAATAGATGAAAAATAAAGTAATAGTAATAGAAGAAATCAAAAGTAATAGTAATAGTAGTAGAAACCCAGTAATAGACCCCATGTCTGATATATATATATATATATTAGGGATGCAATGGGTAGCGCTTTTACCAGGTAATCAGGTATGGGTACCCGAAGTGTAATACCCAATCAGGTATGGGTACCCAATCGGGTATCAAAGACATTCCAAAATTTGTTGATTTAGTACCATGACTTATTAACTGTGTGGAGTTTAAGCACTTGGTTTTACTATTATCTAATTTATTAATGACAAAATAGTCCCAAACCATACTACGATTTGCCATTTTGAATGTTTTATTAAAAAATATACAAAAAATATATCAAGAAAACCAGCAAAACAATAAAATTAAAATTAAATTAGAATTTGGTTTTTACTACCCATACCCAATTTTTTTTTAGCAATTACTAAATTGGGTTGGGTATCATTGAGTAGTACATTACCCAATTGGGTCGGGTACCTGTGACATCCCTAATATATACTGTATATTAGGGTGTGTCAATTTTGGGGGTGAAATGACTAAATTGAAAATCATGTGATTTGGTAGCAATTTAATGTAATCATTTGGCATACAAAATAATATCCTTGCTTCAAAAACAATAAAAAATAACTCCTACCTGCATCAATTTTAATTCAAAAATTATATTTTTCCGTAAATTCGTAACAAAATAACAAATGTGCGCAAACATCCTATCAACATTTAAAGTAGCAATAAAATATAATTCAGAGTCTTTATTTGAAAGTAACCAATGCAGTCATGTCCTTTTTGCTGCGGTTCCTTGACATCAGCATTCGGCTTGCTACTTGCGCTTTGATGTAGCCTTCTCGCCTCTCATGACTGTAAACTTGACTAGCTGCTTCTGTGACCATTTTCACACATCTCTCCACACTCTGAGTGTGAGAAGGCCACTTTGGCACTTGCATTGGGGCCTCTTTAAGTTGTGTTAAATCTTTGTTTGTTATACATGTTGTCAGTGGTGGCTCCAAAATTTCCGAACTCAAGCTAACTAATTCTGACAATTTTGTGGCATTGACGTTTATCGGAGGTACCTTCCTTGTCTGAACAGAGCAGTCTCCCAGCTGGTCATCATCTAGTGATGTTCCTCTAAGCTTTAGAATGATTTCCACAGCCTCAGTTCGCTCTTTGGTGCATTGGCTGCAGAGTATTGCTTGCAAAACTGCCACTGGCCTAGCATACCAAGTGAACCTTCTCACCACAGGTAACACAATGTCCACCACTACTTTCCTTTGGGTTCTCAGTAGCTGTAATTGAAACAAGATGTGGTTGGGCCCCTCCATCCACATTGAATTAAGTTTTACATTGAACCAGTGAGGAAGATAAAACCCAATAATAAATTCAACAATCAACATCAAATTCTGTAGCATTTTCCCCTTCAGTGCATGTTTGGAAACCCAAATCCTGCAGAAACGAATCGCTGTAGTTAACCAATGACTGTGACTTACGGGTCCAATCTCCAAGAGAGCCAGATTTTGAGGCAACTCTCCTGATCTGATTGCTTGAACAATACGATAAGCGTAAGATTGACCCATGCTGAGGTCTTTGATAACTTCTTCAGACAACACTGGAAGGGGAGGGCCTACTTCGACCTTTGGAAATTTTGTATTTATTTCTAATTCCGTTGCTTCATCTAGCATTGTTGCCAAGGGGGCCTGACCACTTCTTGTTGCTCTTTGTAGGACCATCAAGTTCCTGGATGAGACGACGAAGAGGTAGTTCCCCTGTGTGCAAATCAGGGCTGTGGAGTCGGAGTCGTGGAGTCGGAGTCGGAGTCAGTAAAAATGTACCGACTCCGACCTCAATATAAATTTTAATAAAATATGTTTTTGTGTGATATCACTGGCAGCTATGGTGGTTAAACCACTTAAATAATAAACACAATGTTTTCCATTTCAGACACTAATGCCATTAATTCATTTTTTCTTTTCAGATAATATTTTTTATTTTTAATGCTTATTTAATTTCGAGTTCTTTCTAAATTTCATAAGTTTTTAACTTTCAAGTCTAAAACCCCTTTCACAATGGCAAAGACACTTCCAACAAAGTCTGCAGTTTTTGAATATTTTACAATAACCACAGATGGGAAACATTTTGTGTATCAGTGTATGATAGATGATGATGGTGAAAAATTATGTGAAGCAAAAATCAGTGGTTTTACTGGCTCTGATAAAAATGCACCAACCAGAGCATCAAATTTGAAAAGACATTTGCAGTGTTTCCATCCCAAAATTTTAGAAGTTGTCATTGAGAAATAGTAATAAAAACCTTCCAACTACTTCAAAGTTAACAAAAGATCAGAAATCTACTGAATGACAAGCACCACTTACAAGATTCTTTACTACAGACAAAGTTACCGTAACAATGACCACAGAAAAGTTCAAGAAGCACATCATCGAACTGGTGGTAAGAAATGGTGTAGCCTTATCTTTATTTTCACAACCAGCCTTTCTAGGCCTAAATGGAGAAATGGCCAAGAAACTTGGAGTTTCTCTGGAAAGACAAAGTATCAGAAAAATTATAGTTGAAGAAGCCACAAATAAAAAGGAAGAACTTTGAAGAACTCTTAAGGGACGCTTCATGTTTATTAAAATGGATGCAGCCACGCATCATAGAGTTAACTATTTTGCCATCAATGCTAGATTTGTTAATGAAAACAATAAAATGGTAACTCGGACATTGGGAGTAAAGGACACCGAGGCGCATCATGACAGCGACTATCTTCAGAAGTTAGTGGAGGAAGTTTTACAAGACTTTGTAATTAAGAAAGAGCAGATTCTATGTATTGTCACAGATAATGCTTCAAACATGCTAAGCACGATAGAAAAGCTGAATAAAGTTGAAGAAAAAGTGGCTAATGAAGATAACATTCCTGAAACTGATTCTCAAACATCACAAACAGATGCAAAAACTTCACTTTTTTCTACGTGAAGGTCAAAATATGAAAATAAAAACCCACTCTAATAGACAGAGTTTATTTCCACAACAGTTTCGATGCCCACTGGCATCCTCCTCGGGTGGATACAGAAAAATGAATGAACCAAAACGAGAGAGAAAAACAGTCCAGGGACTGACCATTAAGAAATTCGCACCTAGGTTAGATCCCATTCTCCCGACACCGGATGGGCATTTTCATTAAGTACATTCACACAAATTTAAAACTATCTTCCTGTTCTAAACATACAGATTCTATTATTTTTTTATTTTTTTTTTACATAATGTAATAAATTTAATAATAAATGTAATAATTAAGTAAAAAAAATAAAAAAATAATAGAATCTATATGTTTAGAACAGGAAGATAGTTTTAAATTTGTGCGAATGTACTTAATGAAAATGCCCTTCCAGTGTCGGGAGAATGGGATCTAACCTAGGTGCAAATTTCTTAACAGTCGGTCCCTGGACTGTTTTTCTCTCTTGTTTTGGTTCATTCATTTTTCTGTATCCACCCAAGGAGGATGCCAGTGGGCGTCGAAACTGTTGTGGAAATAAACTCTGTCTATTAGAGTGGGTTTTTATTTTCATATCACAAACAGAACAGAGCGATGAAATTTTAGATGATATTGTTGAAGAAGCATCTAAGCTCTTTCTAATCCAACATATGCGTTGTGTTGTACATACATTGCAGCTAGCAATAAGAGATGGATTGAAAGATCACCATGCAGCTACTCTGATAGGCAAGTTGAGGCAAGTACCACTGCAGCCAGGACCTCTAAAATTGATGCTATTATCCAGAGACATGCAGGAAAGGGAGCTATTTTGGACCAAGCAACATGCTGGGGGAGTATATATATGATGATTAAGCGTTTGCTTGATCTAAAACCCTTCCTAGAAGACATTGATAATCCCAATGTTTCACTAATTGAAATTCAATGGAGAGAGGTTACACAATTAGAAGCTCTGCTTGCTCACCCTTATACTGTCACCAAAAAGTTGCAAGCAGAGGATTTAACTCCTGGTACATTCCTATAGGAATGGAAAAATTTATTATTTCATCTATCCCAAACTGGAGGATTAATTGCTGATTGAATTGTATCCTCAATGAAGAAAAGAGAGGGTCTGCTTCTGGAAAATGAGATCTCATTAGCTGCTCTCTACATAGATCCAATGAACCAAATTTTGTTGACCAAAGAACAAATTGCTAAAGCAAAAGAGGCCTTCTGCGAGGTTGCAATTCGCATAAAAGGGCTATTACCTGAAAATCCTGAACCACAGGATGAAGATATGAGTAGTAAGTCCCTCTCATCCTCTTCAAATGATGAAGAATTAGACTTTCAAAAATATTTAGATAAAATTGAACGCTCAAAAGCAAAGCATCACCACTTAAACGTGCATAGGCAACCTTTTGATGTTAAACTAATGAAATTTAAGCAAGATTTTTTGATGGCCTAAAAGAAGTGGAAAAATATGATCGCTCATCTAAACTGACAATACAAGAAGTCATCCCCACATATCCAGAGATTTTAAGAGATACAGCTATGATAGTAACAGCCATGCCACCCACTCAGGTCAGTGTGGAGAGACTGTTTTCCACACTGAAAATAATTAAATCAGATTTAAGGGCTTCAATGAAAGAGGATCTGGCAGAAGCAATTCTGTTCCTAAGAACAAGTTATTCGTAAATTTTAGATTTTCACCCTTGGCCTTAGTTTAATAAATTTTGCAGGAATACTTTTATATTTTTTATTGCATTTAATGAAATTTTTATTTTGTCAGTCTTAAATTTAATTTTTTTTTTGTTTTATGCAAAATGAATTTTGTTTTTTCATAAATAAAAAATAAAAAAGCCATAATGGCATCGCTACAACCATTAGACTCAAACTTTGCAGGTTATGGGTTTAAAAAGTAGCCTGATGATTCATGTGGTGGTGATGAAATGCCTCTTGTGTAATTATCATCATAGCAGATTTAGAATTAATATACCTTTGGAGTCGGAGTCAGATAGACAAAAAATTGAGGAGTCGGAGTCAGTTTTTTATGTGCCGGCTCCACAGCCCTGGTGCAAATCACATACAATCCAAACAAGCCTTCTTCCAAGTTTTTTCTCTAAATGCGTCATAACACTGCCCTGCCATCCAGTGTTCACCGCAGTTGAGTCTCCACCAATGGCCTGCAGTGAACTGTCAAGTCTTCTTTCTTGAAGCCAACATATTATTTGATCAGCAATTGCCTCTGCATGTTTCTTGCCTTCTACTTCTGCTTCAGGAACAAAGTGAAACAAATAGCAGCCACCAGGTTCGGAACACACAGAGTAGTGTTCTTCTTTGATGAGACTGGGAAACTTTCTGTCCATTCCCTCTACCTCTAGGAGAACTTTTGTGTCATCTCTTCTTCCATCAAACAAAAGGCAAGAGAGACCTTCCTCCTTCAAATCTTTTTCATGCTGATCAGATATTTCCTTCATTATTTTTTCTTGTGCTCTTCTTATCTTATCTTATGATCTATCACTAAGGATGTATCCTCTCGGCTAATGAGGCCTGCATCTATCCAAGCAGCAGTGGCAATCTCTGCAGTCTCTCATAGCCCCATACGGTGGCAAATACTGGCAAGGGCAATGCTCGAGATGTCTTTAGTGTTGTATTTCATTCTCTTCGGCGAAGGTTCAGATGGCATTTTGGAGCTATCATCTGATGTTGCTTCTTTCTGTTCATCTGAAGAGCTTTCAAAGAAATGAGAAACCTCTTGATAGAGCTCTTCATCTCTTTGGGTGGCTTCTTCACTCTTCTTTTTCTTCCTTTCTTCCCTCTCGCAGATTTTCTCTTTTTTCTTAGCAATAACAATCTGTTTTTTGGTTTCTGAATAAGCTGCCGAACCAATCTACATACTTCCTTGGCCTCCTGCCTTTGTTCTCTGCGCCTTTATGAAAGCCAGCTCCAAAACAGGGATCTTCTTCTCATGAGGACAGCGACAATCAATGTGAGGGTGAGGTTCTCTTCTGCATGAGGGAGAACAATTGGCTTCAGAACAAAACTCTATGGGACACTGGCAGTTAAAAATGTCAAGAAGAGTATCAAGTGTGTGCAGAAATTTATTTTTCTTTGCTAGTTTTCCTTTACCAAGTGATGTCCCAACTGCTTTGTGCCACAGCTTTGTTAATTTTAGCTCAATAGTTCTATACTGATTGAGTACAGGTGGTTTGAATAACACATTAGTTTTTTTCCACTGATACAGAAGAGGGGGAATCATGTCCCTTATGAGCTCTTTCTCTGTGTAGTTCCTTCTATCCTTTGTATTTTGTTCACGAAGGAGTAACCCTAGTCTCAGCATGTCTCGCACTGTTGGTAGTTCTGATACAGGAAGCTCCTTGCCTGTACCAACTAACAGGCTCAAGTGGCATGATGACTGATCTCTTGTCTTCAATTTTGGCATCTTAGGAATATCTGAAAAGAAAGAAAAACATTTAAGTATTTTATATCAATTACGATGTTTCAAAGTTTAGTCATTCGATGTTCTAAAATTCAATAAAAAAATATTTCATGGGATTACAACATAATTAGACAGAAGAATATGATAATAATAAATAATTGTAATAATCAATAATCCATACTTACAGTTAAACTGTAGTATTCGTCTAGTAGAATAACTATGAAGTAGGTACAAGATCAATAACAGCAAACCACCATCTATGACATCTAAGAGGCAACTGAGGACTGAGAGTGAGGGACAGTTCTATTCATGTTGTGACTTGTACATTGTACAACAACTATATGACCTTGAAAACACTCCATGTGCGATCAGTGGGATAATTCTGTGACAGATGAATAGTTAATCAATTTATGTCCTATTATTTAGTAAAAGAGTCAATTTCTGAAACTTTAAGGTAAAATTGATGTAGGTAAGGGTTATTTTATTTCATTTTGGTTGGCCAATTTCAAGTTTTAACATGAAAAAATACTATATTTTCACTACCAAAATTGATTTGAAAAAAGTTGACAAAATTGACACACTCTACTGTATATACCTTTCAACCTTTCAAATGTTCCGCATGATAATTCCTCATTTCACAAAGGTCAAGCTTGTCATCCCTCCTCTCGAGTTGGCCTGGTGAAGTAGTGAGTTGGTTTCTTGTACTCTCCACCTCACACAGACAGGTACACCTGGCTCATCGGGGATTGTTCTAAGCCAGGTGTCTAATCTTCATTTCAAGTTGTTCACTGCAACACCATTCGTGTTTCTTAGGTCTTTGGGCAGCTGATTAAACAGTTTTGGTCCTCCCACAACAAAACTATTTTCTTTCAGGGTACTACCATACTAATTTTAAACAACGTATGATTATCTCATCTCAAGAAGTTTTACATGGCGCTAGAGGATCTTAGTCACTGCTTGTCTACTACTTATATATACAGTACCTTACAATAGTTTTGCAGACCCGAAGAATCAGGTTGTCTACATTTCTCATATGGCTATATGCATATAGCTATGTACATATAACCTGAATAATACAAGCTCTACAAGTAAGAGAAAAGGAGTAGGTAGGACTGTAAAGACTGTATAGAATATTTGAATGTACACCCTTTCAGGGTTCCCATTTAAAGGTGTCTATGAGGCAAGTGACCATAATGAGTCTTTCATACATCACAGTGCTATGGGGGGCACCACTCAGCAGAGAAATCTCTTTATATGGGGGGTATAAAGACAGAGAGTATCCCCTAACCTAAGATGCTGCCTCCCTACATCCCATCACTCTGTGTGGGTGATGAGATTTACTTAAATAAAAAATAAACTATATATGTACAGTATATGTGGGAGGGGTTCACAAACCTCTTCTCCACACCATTACCAGTTCCAGCAAAACATCATTACCAGATACCTCTTTCAGTCATTAATTTACCTAGTTTATTCTTAAAAGTCTCCAAAGTAAGGGAACTCACAACTTCTTCATCTAAGCTATTCCAGACTTTACTACTCTATTTGAAAAACTATCTTGTACTAACTGTGATTTGCATCTTTGCTGAAAAAGCTTAAGGCTATGGCCTCCTGTCCTATCATTGTGATCCTTTGTAAAAAGAGAGTGGAAGTCTATATTATCTAACTCATTTATTATATTATATACTTCTATCATATCACCTCATAACCTTCTTCGCTTTAGGGAAAATATGTTTAGGTGCTCCAATCTCTCTGTAACTAAGGTGTCTAAGGCATGGTATCATCCTTGTGGCTCTCTTTTGTACTTTTTCTAGTCTGTCTTTGTCCTGCTCTAAATAAGGACTAGGTACTGAACTGAATGCAGTACGGTACTCAAGAAGAGGCCTCACATATGAAGTGTAGAGCCTACTTATAATTAACTAATCGCTTTCCTTTATTTCTTTATTTATCCAGCTTTCATCCATGTCATACTCAAATTCTGGATTGTTATGACTAACTGCACATTAAATTTCATCTCCCAAATGAGAGAGTGAAGCTATAGCTGGAAAGTGTGTTGTAAGCCAAAAGTGATCACTCATGGAAGTCATAGAGTCGCTGCCCCAGGGGCCCAGATGAACCTCCAGAGACTGCTTGAATGCAAATAAAGTGAGAGAACACACTATAGCGGAAGGTAGTGAATTCCAGATGGGTATGACTCTGACAGAGAAAAATCTTGCACAGAACTCATGGTGGAACCGGGTTTAAATATCTTAAATGGATGACCTCTAATACAGTACTCATTTGAGGAGGTTCTTGAAACAAATCAGAAGGATTAATAGGTGAATGGCCATGAAATATCTTCCAACACTATCATGTCAGCTCTGAGAAGCCTGCCCTGGGATAGAGAAAAGCTGTAATCTATTAAGTCTCAGAATAGGAGAGGTTTTCAAACACAGTAATGTGTTTAGTCCACCTATGCTGTACTCTCTCAAGCATACCCAAGTCACCAAGATAACCCAAGTTCCATACCACTGAAAAAAATTCCAGAATGGGTCTTATATGACTGATAAAAAGTGACTTCATAAACTCTGGACCTCTGCAAACTATAGATTTTAGCAGGTTGGATGCCAAGCCATTAGCCTTATTGACAACTGAGCAAACATGCAGATGGAATTTTAATTTATTGTCCACCATCACCCCCAGATCAGTAGCAGACTAGACAAATTTAATTGGTTGACTATTAATATGATATTCAGAGTAAGGGCCCAAGTACTGCCATACTGCACCTGATCTTTGAAATCAAAGCGCACAGCACTTGGGACACATTCAGAGAGAGCCCCCCAGGAGCCAGCTGTGGCACAAAGTGTGCTGATATCATTCTGGCATTGGTTTACACCTGAAAGTATTGATACTAAGGAAATTGGGGAATGCCCAATATAGTACAATTTCAGGTCATCTGCAAAAATTTTTACTTTACATTTAAAATAAGATATATGATTTATATAAATGAGAAACAACACCAGCCCCAAGACTGACCCCTGAGTTACTCTATGGTGGTGGCTAGTCTCACCATTCATAACAACTGACATTTCCCTGTTTAGGAGGAAATCTCCAATCCAACACACAACCCAGTGACCCACCCCAGTGGCCTCTAGCTTCTGAAAAATACCCAAAAGCCTTTGTGAAATCAAAAAGCACCAAATTGACTATTGAATTAGAATCAAGCCAGAAAGTAACATCATTATAAGTGAGTAAGAGCTGATCTGAAACAGATCTTGAAGCCCTGAAGTGAAACTGGTCATTAGACAGAATTGAATTTTCATCTAGATAGGCATAAAAGTTTTTAACAATAACTCATTCTAGTACTTTACAAGGTATAGAGGTCAAGCTAACTGCTCAGTAGTTAAGAGGATCAGACCTTATTCCTTTCTTAAATATTGGAACTACCAATTGCATGGTATGATAGTGTTTGAGTTAAGAATGTGTTGCATGGTTTGTAATGCGTTCTTATTTTACTTCTTTTCATCTTTCACATCTTTCCAGCCTAGTAGGCTGCATCCTCTACCTCCCTATGGAGTGGAGGATCGGTCTGCAACAGCTGGAAGAATGTGTTGTTCTTGAGTTAAGAATGTATTGCATGGTTTGTAAGCATTCTTATTTCACTTCTTTTCATCTTTCACCCCTTTCCGGCAGAGTGGGCTCTACCTCCCTATGGAGTAGAGGACTGTTCTGCAATCTTTCCTATTCTCTCCAACTATTTTCCTGACTTGTCAGCAGTGGCCGGCAGATGATGATGGTGAGTCTTTTTTCTCTTTTTCTGAATGAATGTTAACCCATGAGTGATAGGTGTTGCTACTTACTTAACCCCTTATTCTCTTCTCTTAACCCCCTACTCTTTCCTTTCTCTCGGGCTAACCTTAGAGTGGATCTTAGGGTCTTTGTTAGCCTTAGCTTCTGTAGATCTGTAGATCGTTTCCACAATGAAGGAAGCTGCTGGGCTTCCAGGGATTTGAGAAAAATTTTATACAGTGGGAAAGCCAGAATACCGTAACACTGCATTTGGCCAAGAGGTGAATATTGTCAGGACCCACACTAGATGAAGTGTTAACACAGGATTCATACACACCTGCAAAAATATCAGGATTTTTTGGTTTTTTTTAGAATATCAGAGGAATATAAAATATTTATGAAATATTTAAGACTTAATTATTTGTAAATATTTTATAAATAATTTAACTATAAATTAATTTAAGATGTTAATATAAAATAATTTAACAAAAATAAGCACTATTTGTTTTACATTATATAAAATAAAACTCATGCATTTTGTTATCTAGTATTAATTTTTTCAGCCTGTCATGTGATTTTTGCATACATTTTTTAATAGTAGTTAGAATAAAAATTGGGTAATTGTTCAGAATACGGGCACCACTTAATTAAGCAAAATTTCAAAAAATACCATAGACACAAAGTTGTTTCTCTCATTAAAATACGTTGATTGCAGGTGTCACATAGTAAAAAAAACGAAGTTAGAAAATTACAAAAAAATATATATAGCTACTATGAATCTAGGAAATTTTGAGTTGGCAACCCTACTATCATTCATTCACTTCAGTTTGAAAATGGCTTCTGTCTGTGATGGATGTGTGGTGATGCTAGTAGAGCTCATGGCTGTATTGAGAACTTGATTCCTCATGTGCCCTAGATGAAGACTAAAAAAGTGCATAACTTAACATATTATTACATTATCATTTGTAAAGATGATCATGCATCACAAATTGATCGGTATAGGGTTCAGGGTATAAGGGTTTTTTCCACCAAAACATGCTAAAACCATTGGTTTCCTGTTTAGGATAAATCTGACCATCGCTATTACAGTAAATTATTGCTTGTGCTATGTTCCCCCACCCAAAACCCCCAGTTCCCACGGTGGTACCCCCAGATTGTAGGAGGGGTTGGGGGGTTGAAATCACTTCAAGCAATAATTTACTGTAATGGCGATGGTCACATTCATCCTAAACAACAGGCAACCAATGGTTTTAGCATGTTTTGGTGGAAAAAACACAAAAATTGAGGTGGCACCCCTATTCTGAACCATTACCAAAAATTGTTTTGTTATATGAAATGTGAATTTTTTTACACCTTTTATGCAATTTTTGTATAATTTTTATATATATATTTATATATATATTTATATATCAGGGATTATCAGGAAACTTTATTCTTGGACCTGTGTATGAACCCTGTTTAATTAAACATGATTACTATTCTCTCTTGACTGACCTTTTGGCATTTAGTAAATATTAACCGACTTTGTGCCATCCATCAGGCCTACCAGTACCAGAAAATACTACAAATTTTGATACAGCACCAATACCAGTACTACTTAAATTAATTTTCAAAATAGCAGTCCCAGTTTCACTTTCAAACTGCTTGGTAATACCACCTTGAAAGGTGGTACCTATTTTACTTGCAGCAAATTCTCCAATAAGGCCAAGCATTTTTGGAATTTGTGCAAAAGTCACAGTATTGTCGATTTTAACAGGACTTTTAACAAGACTTTCTATAAAATGTAACCTGGAAATAGGCTTTATGTTACATTATCATTACATTATAAAGCGTAAGGGCCAAATTAAATAAAACAGTAAATAGTGACCTTCACAATTATTAATTTCATTGTAAATTGTTAAACGAATGTATTTATTTTGTTATTAATAAAGGTTATTCAATTCATTTCACTTGGAAAACATGAACCCATTGGAGCCTATCGAGGTTATCCAAATCATGAGTTACATTTTATGATAATAATAACAATAAAGGTAATCCTTAACTATTAAAAAAAAACACCTGCATTTGTTGTTGTTTGTTTTTTCTGTTTAAGGTGCTTCAACCCTGCTGGATTATTGACACCATGTGCACCTGCATTTTCTTCCATTAAAAAAAAAAAAAAAAAAAAAATATGAAAACAGTGTTACACAAACTTACAACTATTTTTAACAGAAAAGGGGGGTAAGAGTAATGTGGGAGGGGGTTATGCAACAAGGGGGTGTGGGTCAGTCCTAGGCTGACCATATTTCCTTGAGACAAAAACGGGACATTGGGATGGCAAAAAAGGGACGGGGTTATGTAATATTCTGTATTCATGAAAAAGTAAGTACATAAACATATTGAGCTTACAATTATTCTTCAGTGACAGAACCCATACAGAAATTTAGGTAGACGTAGTACTGTCCCGTTCAAAACGGTACGTATGGTCAGCCTAGACTCAGTCCCCCAAGTTGTGGGGGTAATGGGGATGGAGTTAGCCCCCAAGTTGCATAAAGGGGGGGTGAGGGTTTTTTGGGAAGGGTGGTCTTTCTTGCTGCCACACACTTCAGACGATCTAGCAGATTCCCAATCTCCTGCCACCTCTGCACCCAGCATCGAACAGTAGGCTTCGAAATTCCCAGTTCCTGGCTATGTAATGGGGGAGGGGGTTATGCAACAAGGGGGTGGGGGTTAGCCCCCCAAGTTGCATAAAGGGGGGATGATGGAGTTTTGGGGGGGAGAGGGAGAATGACCTCCCCAAAGGGGTAACCCTAACCTTTTGAGCTTCGCATTCTGAGTCAGTGGGTTAAAAATTTGTGAAGCTATATTTAAACCAGTATACTTGAATATGTGTAGAAGTCGGGGTCAGTATAAGGTGGCCATAAGGCGATATAAACAGGAAGAAGAGTCTATTCGAGCACCAAAAGCCTGTGAAGCTCGCATAAATAACGATAATAACAAATTTTGGAAAATTGTTAAGAATCAAACGGGTGTCAAAAATGTCCTCCCTCCGACAATCGATGGGGTGTCGGGGGAGGATGAAATTGCAAAGCTGTGAAAAAAACACTACTCTAACATTCTTAACAGTGTGAGCAGGGATAATCTTAAGATAGATTGCAACGAAACGATTGTGGGAGGGACAAGGGAAAATACTTTGATATTATTTTCTGAAGTAAAGAGGTTAATTAAAGAGTTAAAGACTGGTTCTGCGTCAGAGGTAGATGACTTATCGAATGAGCACTTAAAATATGCAAATGACGTTGTATGTCTGCATATATCATTGCTCCTATCAGCCATGCTGTCTCATAGCTATATCCCTGCAGAGTTCATGAGGGTATATATCTTGCCCCTGGTCAAAAATAAGTACGGAGACATTCTGTCCAGCAATAATTACAGGCCTATTGCTGTCGCTTCCTGCTTCTCGAAACTACTGGAAAAACTCTTGTTACACCGATTAAGTGATTTCCTATGGACATCTAATCAGTTTGGCTTTAAAAGGTCCCACTCAACTGACCTGTGTACCTATGTACTTAAAGAAACAATTTCTAAATACATTGACAGTAATTCAACTATTTATAGCTGTTTCCTAGATATAAGTAAGGCATATGATAGGGTGAACTACAATATTTTATTTGCAAAACTAGAAGACAGGAAGGTTCCCATGTACATATTAAATTTATCGAAATTTTGGTATTCCCACCAATCTTTCACTGTTAGGTGGGGCAATGTACTATCCGAGTGTTTTGGCTCCTCTTGCGGCGTGAGACAAGGCTCCTTGCTCTCCCCTATGCTGTTTAATGTGTATATTGACGGATTAATTGCTTCACTTAATGAGGCAACAGTGGGATGTTGTATAGATAACACCAGGATAAATAACTTAGTTTATGCCGATGATATGGCGTTAATAAGTCCCTCTGTTAAAGGTCTGGATCGGCTACTAAACGTCTGCGAAGTGTATTCGCAGAAACATGATATTCTTTTTAACGTTACAAAAACTAAGGTTATGCAATTTCATCCTAAAAGCTGTAATCAGCCAGCTAATATAAGGTTTAAAATGAATGGTGAAGTAATTGAGGAAGTACAAGAGTTTAAGTATTTGGGTCAAACTATTACCAGCTCCTTGAGTGGTGACTCGGATCTAAGAAAACAATCTCGAAGCCTGTGTGCTAAAGCGAATATGACCATAAGGAACTTTCGATTCTGTACAAGTGAAGCTAAAGACACTCTCTTTCGTACTTTCTGCAGTAATATGTACGGACAACAACTGTGGGTGAATTATAAAAAAGGTTCTGGTAGAACTCTAAATTTGCTGTACAACAGGTCTTTTAGACTCTTACATAAGTTATCCCCGAGATGCTCAGCTTCGCAAATGTTTGCTACCCGTAATGTCCCGAGCTTCCCGGAGGTAACAAGACGTGTTCAACACAGTCTAATGCAAAGAATTAAAAAATCAACCAACCCGATCATCCAAGCTATCCATGAGTCCTGCCATTTATTCTCTAAGCTATGGACTTCTTGGTACGAAAACGTCTGTCTGTAGCTCCACTTAATTTCGATATTACAGTATTATTTCTAATCAATTGTATATATTTCTATCCTTAGTATGTGAACTGTCATTGTATTAATAATATATGTCATATGGACTATAGTCTGCCAATAAACCTTTTCATTTTCATTTCATTTTCATTTAAAATGTAAAATATTTTTGTTTTCATCTCGGTACTCTGCGAAGGTGCCCTCGCCATAGGCGAGTTTGCGAAGCACAAGCCCCGCCCGTAGGGCAGGGAGCCGAAGGCTCTGTTTGTTTTATAATAATAATAACAATAATAATAAAGGTGAATCTTAATGTTAAGGCCGCACAGCAACCACGTATCCTACATTAATAACACATATCAATCGACAGAGCAGAAAAAACTATATATTGTATACAGATATGTAAACTTTTGAAAATATAAAAAAAAAATTACAATAATTTGTAACTTGTAAATAATTTACAATAATAGATTGATATATGTGTTATTAATGCAGGATATGTAGTTGCTGTACGGCCCCTGTTGGTGAGATTAAGTCGTAATATTTTCGTTAAAACTAACGAAAATATCACGACTTAACCAATCGTCAAGGAAGTACAGTTGACCTAACTGGCCATTCAATTAACCCATAGGGCCATAGTTGATATATTACTCTTGTAAAAATGCCTGCGCTTCGAACCCCCACCGAGTAGCCAAATAGGTATAGGCCTATACATTTTTTAAATGAGAGTAAATCAGAGAAATTTTATTAAGTGATTTTAATGTACAAAATTTATTTTTATAAAATTACATATTTAATTTAAAATTTCTAAATTAATTAATATTCTTAAAAATTGCGATATTATAATCATGCAACTCGAATGGAGGATATTTTGCAGCCAATCAAAGAGGCTGGGGTTGATGACGTAATGACTCACCTGTAAACACAAAAATTAGTGGCGTCTCATATTCAAAGCATTCAATGTTAATTAAAGTTGCATATTGTAAATAATGCAAAATGCCTTTAAAGTGTGCCGCGGTACTCTGTAACAATGTAGAAACTACCATTTCAGTAATGACGTCAGCAATGACGTAAAAAGAAAAGGGGGACAAATGATTCTGCTTTGGGGGATCAGAGTCAAAAGTCACTAAGGGCCAACAGCTGCTCGCTGACTCAGTCAGATTTCTGCGTAGGCTGAAAATGCTGGAAGCCCAACACTGTATATATACACCTAAACTGTGATTAACCTAACCGGGCATTCAGTTAACTTAATTGGACATTCAAAATGGTGAAATGGTTGATTGCAACTGACATGGTATCATGGGCATTTCCTGATGGTAGACACTGTGAGGCATTTTGAGCATGACACAGGTTTGTTGCATGAGAAACACAGTGATAATAATCTGCCGAAGAGGCTGACTTTTTCACAAATGAAGCTGTACCTGAGACCAGGCTTGGAAAAATTACAGTTGTAATTTCATCTGGATGTAATTAATTACACATTTGGCTGTAATTGTAATTGTAAATACAATGTTATGTTTTACTATAATTGTAATTGTAACTGAAATAATCGAACTCATCCCAATTAAATTAATTTTTACTTTCTTAACTGATTTGAAAATTTAGTGGTTTTTAGTTATTCATTCAAATTAATTCAGTTAAATTAAAAAATTGGTTTACAACGCTAAATTGTTCGAGAGACTCAACCACTCAAGTGTCTCAGACCAATCACCAATCACCATTTGAAATTCAAGGCTGTGGGCCCGTGGCAGCAAGAATCGGATACTTGGAGGACAAGGAGGTTTAACAAGTTGAAACTTGAAAGATCGGAACGGGTGTTCTTAATCGCGGGAGACTTCTATTGTGTACCACAAGGGAGTCTTGGTGTAGCCACGAATGTCCCAAGGTGGGGAACGAACTTGAGCTACATTCATCAGGTTCCGTGGTGAATCGGGCGAGCCCATACAGTTAGAGGGTCTGGGGGAGAGCTGGAAGCTTTCCCAGCGGGGTCCGGGGGCGGAGCCCCCTAAGCCAGTGCATTTTAAACTTATTTTATGTAAAAACTGTCTGAAAATGTCAGTGCAACTGCCAATTTTAAGCAACCACTATACAGTATACAGCCATCCACATGAAATATGTACCCTTTCCAACAAAAATTTGAAATCAGGTATTGATCCTTATAGTTTTCATATTTAACAAAGAAAGTAATTTTTATTCACACATTTATTGATTTCATGCATACAATTATTTAGTGTATACATGTTTAACAGTATAACATATCTACAGAGCTGGGCAGTATTTAAATACATTTGTATTTAAATACGTATTTAAATACATTTGTGTATTTAGAACTGTATTTATAAATACATTGATTTTCATGTATTTAAATATAGTATTTAAATACTTTAATGAGTATTTAAATACAATGTATTTAAATACTCAAAATATAAAAATGTAAATACTTTTACTAGTTTAATACACGTTCTGTACTAGCACAGTACGACGCGTCGACAGTGTAGTACAGCATGGTTCATGTTTCAACGTGTCAGTTCAATCAGTTGTGTGCCACTCTTAGTCGAAAGCAGTTGATTTCTTTATCGTGTGCGTGTCATGGCTTCAACAAGCAAATCCGGTGAATCAAACAGTGATATATCTGCAGATAACAACTTAGTGCACCCTCTGTTTGATGGAAAATACTTTAAAATTAAATCTAAAGACGGTAATAAGGTAAAGTGCACCTGCTTGCTGTGTAAACACGAAGTCTCTGCTGCAAGCAATGCTACAACGAATCTGTACACTCATCTGAAGGTAAGCGTTTTTTTAGACATAAAAAAATATCTTGAAATTGACCGAATAATCGTACAAAACGGCTCTGCCTTAAGTGGGCCGGTGTAACTAACTCGTTGCAATCAATCCAATTTGTGATGGAAAATTCATTGATGAAAAACCTTTTAAAATCGTCTGATCTATCGAGTGGTGTATTTATTTCGAAATTCACCGTGTCCCCTAAAGTAGAAATTTATCAAAAATTGATATCAATGATTATTGATTCATTAATTATCGATCATTATTCATTAGGTAATTCATGTTTATTTTTTTCACAGCGTGTCCACCCTGGCATGATTCAAACTGTGCAAAAGTTGAGTATAATATGTCACTGGTTGAACATCGTAAGTTCTAAGTTCTTTTGTTTTTGTTTTGTTCTAAAAAGGGAAATATATAATCGGAAATTAGATTGTACTATTTCTTTATCCTTTATCAAGCATTTTATATTGTTGTTACATGAATTAGTGAATGCATATTTTAAAATTTGTATGTATTTAAAATGTATTTACAAATGTATTTAAATACAATTGATGTATTTTGTATTTAGTATCTAAATACATTCGTAAAATGTATTTAGTATTTAGTATTTAAATACATTTCTCCCATGTATTTAGTATTTAGTATTTAAATACATTCATTGTATTTATTGCCCAGCTCTGCATATCTATGAATAAAGAAATCATTAGAAGAGATCCAAATGAAACTCTCACGTATAAGGCAAATCAAACGGATGCAGAAACAGCTAGCTCAGTTTAGACAGAAGAAACGCACATCTGTTTAACATATATAAAATTTTAAACAGGCTCCATCCATCCATTGTGTTCTGCCTATCAGGCAGGTCCAACTCATGTGTCCCGCCAAAGTGTTCTATCTTAAGCTATCCTTTTCATCTCATGGTAGCTCCTGCCTGCCTTCAAATCATCCAGCGTTGCTTTCCTTTTCCTTCCCCTCAGCCTTCTACCGTCATATCTACCCTCTATCACCTCCTTCAACAATCCTTCCCCTCTCAACACATGTCCTATCCATTTCTTCTGTCTTTCTCTTATCACCTTAATGGTCTTCTTTCCTCCCTCACCTGTTGCGGTACTTCCTCATTACTTTGGTGTTCCCTCCAGCTTATCTTTAGCATTCTTCTCCAAATCCACATTTCAAAATTTTCCAGGAGTTTCTTTTCAGTTGTTTTCAGTATCCATGTTTCTGCTCCATACAGTACCATACTCCATATCAAGCTTTTTACTAACCTTTTCTTCAGCTTCAAGTTGAGTTTACCTGTAAATAGTCTTTTCTGTCTCTCAAAAGCTACCTTACCCATACCAATTCTAGATCTTACTTCCTTATTGCAATCTCCATTGTTGGTTAATAAACTTCCCAGCTATTTAAACTGCTCAGCTTCTTCTAAGGTCCGATTTCCTATCGTTATATTCATTTGTGCTCCTTTCCTTCTTGCAATTTTCATTACCTTTGTCTTGGTCTCATTAATTCTCACTCCGAATTCTTCGGCCGTTGTTGTCAAGCTATTGACCATTCTTTGCAGTCCTTCCTCAGTACTACAAACAAATGCCTTGTCATCTGCAAACCTTACAGATATAACCAGTTTATCTCCCACTCTAATTCCCTCTTCTAGATCTGAGAGTGCTTCTATTATCATTGCTTCCGCATAGATGTTAAATAACACGGGGACAGGGAGCATCCTTCCCTGACCCCTCTCCCAACCAATTCAGACTCCGATTCTCCTCCTGCAACTCTGACATTCACAGTCTGCCTAAGATATAAATTTTTTATCAGCCTACGGTCCCTACAATCAACATTAATATTCTTCAATATTTCCATTAGTTTCCTCCATTGGACTCTGTCAAAAGCTTTTTCAAAGTCAATAAAACAAGCAAACATTTCCTGATCATGTTCCAGCACTCTCTCTCCCATCATTCTCATAATACCAATAGCTTCTCTTGTTCCGCGTTTTGACCTAAATCCAAACTGATCCTCTCCAATGTACTGCTCAGCTCTGTTCGTTAGTCTTCTGGTTAGTCTCTGTTAGAAAATCTAGAAGAGGAAGAACCATTGTTGTCCCAAGGCGATATGATGACTAAGCTGATTGATGCAGCATTGTTTGTATATATTAAGTTAAGGTGTATATATATCCATCTCATAATTGTAAGGTTAGTGAAAAATTCACTTAATTTAGAGCTAGCATTTTTGGCTCTTGTGGCATCAGTGTTTGGGACTCTGGTGGCATCATTTTGGGGCGCTGCGCGTCCTTTCTACTCGTTTGTGGGATGTCGTACGTACAGGGTGTGGTCTGATAGAGAGCTCTCTTGCAATTCAGTTTGGTTGTTTAGATACAAGATTGTTGCATCGTGCAATAGTCCAGGTTGCGTTGTTGTTGCAAGGTTGAGAAAGAAGACCATAAATAGTACCCCTTTTGTTTTTATCTTAAATTCATACAACTAAAGCCTAAGGTAGGCCCACATCGAGTCAGCAACCCTGAGGTAGGACCTAATAGAATCTCAAGTCCGTAAGTTTTAATTTTAGCTTAACTTAGGCTGTAGGTAGAACTGGCCCTTTAGAATTTGGCCGTTCACGGCTCAGCTGGGATTTTGAACCCAACAAATAAATAAAATAACAGTATCCTTAGCATTATTTTTGATGTATGGCTGACCAAACTTATGGTTCGAAATTCTGAACACTTGGTGGCTCTCGGTTTCTTGGGGATAGTAATCATCGAGACTCTCATAAAGTCAGCAGGCCAGTCTCCACTTTCGTACATGTTTCTGCACAATACAGTCACCTCCTCTCTAGCATCACCTTCAAGACTCTTCAGAAGTTCTGCTGGTACATCATCTGGTCCTGGGGCCTTGCCATTTCTTAGGTCTTTTACAGGATAATCGCATGGAAAATTAATTTAGGGGCTACTTGACAAAAAATATGTACTTTATCAAATACGCAATTACTTTACTAAATCAAAATCGAATACTTTAGTAAATACGCAATTTACATATAGGTACACCACAAAATCACATTATTTCAGTAGAAAGACAATTTCAAAACTGTTTATGATGTATTTTTTACCGCTGAAGCAGATTAAAACATTTGCAGAGGGCTGCAAGCTCATTAATGCATTAAAAAAAATCCATAGTTCGTCATTTTTGCTAACAAAATGCAATTTTTCAGCCCTTTTTCTCCAAATATTTTGTTTTTTATTTGAAATTATATTTTAGATTTTTCTGTTCAGGTTGAATTTATAGAATTCACAAGCGGTAGCTCGCTATCGCCCTCCGGGCAGGTAGCAGTATATGTCACAGCTAACTGTATATGTATATGTATACTATTGTATATATGTATATGTATATTGGTACTTACGTATTATCGGGACTACCAAACTGTTTATTATGTATTTTTGCTCTCGTCATTTTCGTTTTCGAAGTACTTACATTCACTTGTAATAAAAATTAAATAGCTCGTGCTCGGCCGCAGAGTGACCTAGGACCGGGAAACTTGACAGAGCACATCGGCAGCTCATGGGCTATCAGTTGGTGGTGGTTGCAGAATTTTCCGATGTGCCGTTTAGTCTGTGCACGGTTCCGAAGAAAGCGGACAGACACACAGACACATTTTAGCTCAATAGTATATAGGATAAATGCATTTGGTACGATTGGTCCAATGACGATTGGTCCAACTGGTAGCGTATACAACGAGGAGTATAGCTTAAAACCAATAGTTTACGTGGAAATGTTGGGGTTCGACTTACAACATTACTGTGTTAGATTTCATAAGAGTCATATCTCTTTTCCCTTTACAACTGCTTTTGTGAAACCCATGGAGCGGCGTGTGTGCAAAATAGTGTTATCCGAAAGAGGAAAGGAAAAACCCTATGCACCGTAATGTAGAGGTACGTGGTCTATACGGGGGCGGAGCCCCCGTACCCCCGAGACCTAAATTATACAATGGAATAAGTGTGTGGAGGAACTGTACCCACCATGCCTGGGCAGCCGGAACAAGGAACAAACTAATGTAAAGGGTAAGTACGACATTATAAACAGTTTTCATTTATTACATACCAATAAAACCTTTAAAAGCAATATAATAAGTTTGATTCAAATAAAAAGGAGGATTAGTATTATTATACTTCTGTACACCACCCGTATTTCCAAATATTAAATCGCCATAATTAACAAATCTATCTGTAGTAGAAAACCAAGGTTGTTTCTTGCTAAAAGTATTAGCATTACCACCATAGGCTTTAATCTGATACTGAATACCTGATACTGCATTTTTCTCTTAGTTAATAAGTATGCTTTATGCTTTTAGTTTAATATGTAGCTTTTAGCTATACTATGTTTTATAAATAAACAAAGTAATATGTAGCTTTTAGCTATAGTATGTTTTATAAATAAACAAAGTAATATGTAGCTTTTAGCTATAGTATGTTTTATAAATAAACAAAGTAATTTCAAATAATTATTAGGCTATATCAATTTCTGTAAATAAAGTTTTTTCTAAGTTTCATTTAACTTCATTCCATTTAACGCCCGATTGGACGAATCGTCGTTGGAAAAATGGTCCCTTGGACGAATTGTCATTGGATCAATTGTTTGGGACCGAGGATAAATACATGTATTTTGATAACCTTATTGCCAAAAAATACGGCATAGTAGGATGTTAAGACGCAGTGACACAGTTAAAATTCTTGATGGAGGTCACAGATTTTCAAGCATAGACTCATTCCCCAACGGAAAGCTCCCGCTTGGTAAAGATGTCATCCAACGTATAATGGCAGAAGAGAACTGGACAACTAGACAAACAGCTGATACGTTGCACTAAGTCTGATTGAACACTGGATTTAGAGCAATGTCTATCCAATTTCACGCCCCAGTGTCATCAGCAAGATTCAGGATCTAGTCAAAGAATTTTCGAGGTAAGACTCAAATTTTCAGTTCCTTATAAAAAGATTTAAAATATGTCATATTTTTGTAAATTTTGTAGTTACATTTATTTGTTTGTGACAGTAATTTTATTAACATAATCATGTGATTCAGTGATTCGCAAATCATAAGAATGATCGGTAATAAATTCTGTTTTGACTAGAACTTAACTTAGGGTTTATAATTGAAATTTGCATTCACAACATTAAATTTTGGTAATTTTGTAGGTTTGATAGATATCGAAAAAAGAAACGTGGTGACAAGTTCGGGAGTGATCTTTCTTCCTTAATTAAAAAAACTTCCAAGTTGTTTCACATCTTCTGTGAGGACTCAAATCGGAGAAGGGATTTGAAACATTTGTATCAACTCAAAATGACAGAAGAAGACTACGCTTTTATGAGGACCGGTTGTTCAGTACGATACGTGTTTGGACGTGTTTAATTAAAAAAACGACGCAAAATATCGCTTAAATAATATATATATATATATATATATATATATATATAAATAACGATATAAACAATATAATACGGAAGGAAGACATGATTGAAAAGAAAGAAATAAGTAAACGTTGCGAAGTAGACAAACGGTCCAACGAGCGAAATGATAAAAAGATAATAACTAAAAACGTAGAAAATAAACATCCAAAGAAAAATAATGATAATGCCAAAACTAAGAACTTGGAAAATAATAAGAAAGAAAGCAGAAGCGTAGAAAATATTGTATGCAAATACTACGCGAAAGGAAACTGCAGATATCGGGATGGGCAATGCATATATGCACATCCCACATTATGCAAAATGCATTACACAAGTGGATACTGCAAGTTTGATAAGAAATGCATGTTCCACCATCTTACGGTCTCTTATGAAAGATATGGGAGTTGCAAATATGAAAAAAATGCCGATACCACCACCCTCAAAGGAACGCAACGAGGGAACATAAAAAACGAACATCAAAGAAGAGTGGCAATTTTTTAGACGCAGCCAACACATTTCAGCTGCTAAATACTCTCCAGCAATTACAAAATCAGCTGACAAATATAAATATAGAAATCCGAGAGCCGGACAGAAGGTACTAACAAAGGCACTTCATGCGTTATCGGGACAACAGGTACCGACAAAGATAAAAAGAGGTAAATTCTCGGAGGACCACAAGGCAACGAAACCGGCACCCCCATTGGAAAACAAATCGGAACCACCTGTATGCAAAAAAAGAAAGAGAAAAAATAAAAATAATCCTAGCCAACATACAGGGCCTTAAATCAAACTATTCCACGAACAAAGTTGTATACCTGAAGGGACTCATGCAAGAAGCCGGAGCAGACTTTGCATGCCTCACGGAAACTCATCTAAAGGACTGTCAGGCGAACTGTGAAAATTGTGAGTCCTGTATTGACAAAAAAGAAATACAAATTGAGAATATAACATCCTCCGAGCCGACAGAACAGTGAGACGTAAAGGAGGATGTGTTATTTACACACGCGAAAGGCACATAGCAGAAATGGCTATAAGTACCTCAAACAACTACGTAGAATGTGTAGCAGCAAAAATTGAAAAATTATATATGGTACTAATTGTAATGTACAGACCCCCAAACACGCCAACCTCAAAATTTTCAGATTCCATTACAGAGGTAAGAAACTAAGTAAAAGATCTACACTCCCCAACCTCAAATATTTTTCTCTGTGGTGATTTTAATTTCCCATTCATGAAATATAAAAGGATAGGAAAAAATATATGTATACACCAGGACAAGGGGGGCACACAGGAAGACCAGGAGCAGGTAAAAATGCTACTAGCTTTAGCTGATGAATTTATGTTAACGCAAGAAATAACAGAAAACACAAGAAAAACAACTGCCTAGATTTGGTATTCACAAACAACAGTAATCTAATTGATAATGTAGAAATATCGCCAACTATGATATCAGACCACAACATCATTGAAATAACAACTAATATAAAGGCAACAGGAAAGGAAAGAACACGCACAACAGAAAGAAGCAAATTCGAAATTTTTAATTTTCACTCCAAAGCTATAAACTGGGAAGATGTGACATCCAGCATGGAAGTAATAGATTGGAAAACCATTTTCGAGGCCAAGACAACGGAAGAGATGCTAATGACGTTAGAGAAGACGTTAGAAATTGTGAAAAAACATGTCCCGAAGATACAACAAAGAGGAAAGAGAAGCAGGTTCGAAAGACAAAAGAGGGCATTGTTCCGAAAGAGAAAAAGAGTGACTGCAAAATTAAGTAATTGTAAAGATAACAACATTAGAAAAATATTAAATGATAAACTACAAAGTATCGATGTCGTCATACAGGAACTAATCGAGAAGCATACAGAAAAAGAAGATGACGCTATAGAAGCGATAAAGGCTAACTCAAAGTACTTCTATAATTTCGCAAAAAAGAAAGTCGAAAAACCATGCGACTATCGGACCTTTAAAAATGAGAACAGTGATTTAGCTGATGATCTAACAGAGGTATCTGAAATATTAAGAGCTCAGTATGAATCATCTTTCAGTATCCCAAAAACTGACAAATTGATATGCGATAGAAACGCGTTCTTTGAAGAAGAACCACAAGGGGAAAGTATAACGGATTTCGACTTTACGACGGATGATATTACACAAGCCATAGGGAAACTAAAAACACACTCAGCGGCAGGACCGGATAAATGGAATGCCACACTGATCAAAAACTGCAAGAATGCAATCGCTGAACCCCTATACTGGATATGGAGACGATCATTAGACACGGGAGAAATACCGGGCATCCTGAAGAGCGCGAACATAGTCCCAATATATAAAGGAGGAGATCGATCCGAGGACAAAAACTATAGGCCAGTGTCGCTTACATCTCATCTCACTAAAATATTTGAAAGAATAGTTAGAAAGAAAATCTGACTTTTTGGAAACTCAGAAAAAATTCATTGATAACCAACACGGGTTTCGGTCAGGCAGATCATGCCTATCACAACTAATGGAACACTACAACAACATTATTGATTCACTTGAAAGTAATGAAAACTATGATGTACTATACACAGACTTTGCTAAAGCGTTCGACAAGTGTGACCACGGAATCATAATACATAAACTGAAATATATGGGAATAACAGGAAAAGTAGGGAAATGGATATATAATTTCCTTAGTGAGCGGAGGCAAGTTGTTACAGTACAAGGAGTATCTTCATCAGAATCAGAGGTCCTCAGCTCGGTACCACAAGGAACAGTATTAGCTCCACTACTCTTCATAATCATGCTAACTGACATAGATGAGGACGTTACCAGAGACCACAGTAACATCCTTTGCGGATGACACAAAAATCAGTAGAAAAATAAGAAATCCAGAAGACATAGGATCTCTACAAACCGACATAAACAAAATCTACAAGTGGACGGAAGACAACAATATGAAGTTTAACACCGAGAAGGGGTTGTAATGACAGATGATGCGAAATTTGAAACACAAAATAAGATAGCAGTAAACAGAGCAAAGAGAATAACGGGTTAGATATTGAGAACCTTTAAACGAAGGGATAGGAATGTAATGATTCCTCTACTGAAAATCCTGATAATACCCAAATTGGAATACTGCTCGGTCCTAACATCCCCATATAAAAAAGAAGACATTAGACAGCTGGAGGGGATCCAAAGAAGCTTCACAGCCAAGATCAATGGGTGCAAAGAACTAAATTACTGGGAAAGGTTACGAGAACTAGACCTATATTCACTGGAAAGGAGGAGAGAGAGATACACCATTATTTACACTTGGAAAATAATGGAGAAACTAGTCCCTAATCTTACCCTGAATCCCGTAACTCCCCAAACAATGGTGGAAAGTAGAAGCGGTAGACTGTGTCGTATTCCCAAATTGAAGGCGAGACAGGGAACATCCTTAACCCTGAAAGAAAATAGTTTTGTAGTGAGAGGACAAAACTGTTTAATCAGTTGCCCAAAGACCTAAGAAACACGAAGGGAGTTGCAGTGGAAATCTTCAAAATAAGACTAGACGCCTGGCTCAGAACAATCCCCGATGAGCCGGGCGTACCTGGCTATGTGAGGTGGAGAGCGCAAGAATCCAACTCACTACTTCACCAGGCCAACTCGAGAGGAGGGGCGACAAGCTTGACCTTCGCGAAATGAGAAATCATCGCGCGGAACCTTTGTAAGATTGTAAGGTAAGGTAAGGTGTATATATATATATATATAGTAGGGTGTCAGGAAATGATTGCCCCCCCCTGTAGAGCAAAAACTAGAAGAGATAGATAAAAACCGGCGAGACCACTTGAAAGAGCGTTAAAATCTGAATAAAAACCATTATATTCTATTCCTGTGATTTTAATTCTTACCATTTTTTTCCCCACAGAAACCATGGCATCATCTATTTTGAACGATTCAGAGAAAAAGCGAGTTCTTGACCGCATTCGAGCTGTCACATTTCGTGAAGCAAAGGAAGCTGGTGCAACTTTCATAACTCGACACTGGGTGGCTGAGAGATTAAAAAGATCAGAAGACTTTGTCAAAAGGAATTGGAATAAGAATCCTGAAGATTGTGAAACAGAATTTCGAGGAGGAAGACCGGAGAAACTATCTCAAGAATCGAAAGACATTGTGCTTGCTGCATCACGGCGCCGAAAGAAGAGCTGCTCTGAGGTAGCGAAAGAGATACTTATCCGTCGTGGTAAGATAGTCAATCGGCAACTTGTGCATCAATTTCGAGTTCGCCAAGGCTTGAGTGCTTGGCATGAAATAGCTAAGCCACGGAAGAGTGATCTTAATATTGAAGATCGGCTATGGTTTTGTGATTATCTTGAGGAATGGACGGAAGACGATTTCCTTCACTTGGTTGTCAGCGATGAATTCTTCGTTTATGTCTCCAGAAAACCAAATTTTCAGAATGATCGGGTTTGGGCAACAACTCCTGATGAAGTCCCAGACGACCAGAAGAATCGAGAAATAGTAAAAAATCCAGCATGTGTGGGTGTTTTCATTATGTTCTCTATTCGGAAGCTCATCTGGGTTATCAAACCAAGAGGAACCAGTTGGGATGGGCCTTATTTTCGAAATGTAATTTTAGCCCAACATGTAATTCCGTTTTTGAAAGACCCCGAGTGTGTTTGGATGTTGAACAGGCAACCTTTCTTCACGACAAAGCCCCCTGTATGAAAGCACTTGCGACTCAACAACTGCTAAAGGACAATAACATTGATTTTTTCGGAAATAATGAATGGCCTGGCAATTCTCCCGATCTTAATGTCTGTGAACATGTCGGATCCATCATGAAGGATCGGGTGGAGTCCTTAATGCTGGAACAACCCATTCAGAATCGGTATTCAACAGAAATTATGACTGCAAAGATCAACGAAATCCTTGAAGAAATGAGTCATGATACCGATCTCTTTGAGACACTTCTGGGATCATACCCCCGTCGATTAATGGCCGTCAGAGCTGCAAATGGGGGCAACACCTGATATTAAAACAAGTTTTTTATTCAAAATTAAACGCTCTTTCGCGTGGTTTTGTCTGTTTTTTTCTGTTCCTTTCAGTTTCTTCTGTACAGTTTGGCGGTGAACCTTGATTGTAATTATCGCAGATTTTTTTCCTGAACTTTCCAAGAGGGGGGAGGGGCGACCGCATCCGTTGCCCCCCCTTGGCTACGTTCCTGGGTGTAGAAACATTCAAAAGTCTTCTCCTTATCAAATGTAATCAGGAAGTGTTTGACAAAATTACTCCTATTTAAATATACAAATGAAGAATATAAAGATTTATATAATACTGCATACTGCATGATTATATCTTAACTCAAAGTTTCCTCTCTGTAACTGAAACTGAAACAACTTGCCTGACATTGAAATATATTGATTCTGACCCATTTGATACTCGTTTTCATTTTTCCCTTTTTCTGAAATGATGTACAGTGTACACTACACAATAAATAAATAAATACACAATTACATCTATGGGAAAACCATGATGTTGATTTCTAATTGGTGAATATGATCTTGCCTATTTAATTAGTTTGATAGATGATGTCATTGTAATTGTAATTGTAATTCTAATTGTGACTATCGGAGCCGAAGTAATTATTATAATTATAATTGTAATTCAACATTTATAAAAAGTAATTGTAATTATCCTGAAAAAATTAAATTTTTCCAATCCTGCCTGAGACCATACTTGGCATTCCAACTGCTCCATCATAGCCTTGTCCAACACAACAGCTCTTATTTAATGTTGCTTTATCAGTCTCTGATAAGATGACCTTACCAAGTGTCTCCATTGAGTTGCACCTCTTTTTTTTCCTTCTCTGAACTTGATGTAGTTGATGCTCTCTGATACATCCACCACAGTAAATGGGTCCTCTCGCACAACATAAATGCCATCAGCATTACGTTTGACATATCTGACCACCAACACCATTTGCTCTCGAGTCTGCCTGTCTGTTGATTCGTCAGCTAGAATACTCCAATTACGTGCTGATTTCACATCATGGACGATGTCCTCCTTCAGCAGATCACACATCACAGTAAGAAAATTGTTTTGAGTAGTCTTGTTGGTTTATGCCTGGGTTTTCTGTTTGCCACTCTCAATTGCTGCTTGAAAGCAGCATCACCTGCTTCTACCCGGCACCGTAACAAATGTCTGAAGTTGCCATCATTCTCTGAGTTTATCGTTTTCCAACAGTACAAATCCTTCATCCCAATATCCACATAGAGCTATATTCTGAACAGCACACAACTGTAGCAGCGGTATTACTCTATGCAAGATGTCGGACTGTCGGTTGCGCTGAACGTCTTTAAATCGAAAGTTAGCTGTAATCTCATTGCATCGCAGGAGAAATCGATTTCGTGCATGTCGTGAAAGATTCTGTCCAGTGAGGTCAGAAAAGTCTGCCAGAAATGTCCTAACAAGCGACCCATTTTCTGCATACCAGTGTGACCACCTTCACCGCCAGTTTTGAATAGCATACACACAGCGCACCATACACCCTTATAGTTCAGATGGTGGCTTACAGCTAACCATGGGTATGTCTCCATATAGTTCATATTTAGCGATTTCGTCGTTCGGTACGACAATATTGGGGCTTTTTCACTTTTGCCGAGGGGGCACCATTTTCTACTCTGGAGGCGTCAACACAGCTCTTTGGGGCCATGGCCCCCCTTAGATCCGCCTATGTGTTAGGCCCCGTTTGGGTTAGGTTAGAAATTAGGTATAAATAATATTTACAAGCACTTTGTCAGGTTTTCACTGGAAGCCCATATCTCGTTCTTCACGTGACTATTAGCTCCAGCGGTAACGAAGCTATCGACCAACCCAGCTCTATCTTACCTATTAATCATTTACAGACGTTTACCTCTAACTGACATAATAATTAGACGACTTAACACTACCAACTTCAGTTATAACTATATTACTACCATTAATCTTAATTTAGGCACAATATAGAATCACGTGTCACTGATTGGATACGATAGAAAAATGCATGCTGTTTTGCTAGCGCCAAAAACAAGACAGGACGATTGTGATTTTAATTTAGTCGGTGTAACCATTTCAGCATTTAGTGGACTTTTTAATTCCACGAAGAAGAAAAACTATAGTATTTGTCATTTACCATCCATCACTTATTCGGACTATAGTGGATTTAATTTTCTTAGAAGAGTTCCTCGTTCCATGCACGGTCTGTTGCAAATAAAAGTTTCTCAGGGAACCATTCTGAATTGTAACACATAACACACACACACACACACACACCCACACACACACACACGTGTGTGTATATATCTTATTTTTTCTATTTAATACTGAATGATGTGTTGTACACAGTGCAAGGCTGCCGTTTTGAAGAATTTCGTCTGCTAGTGCGGAAAACAATTGCGCATCATCGACGGACGTGGAAGTGGCGAACCTCATTCCACGTCTATGCGGAATAATTCCTCGTTTTAAATATGACAATTTTAATATGAAAAACGTAATACATGTTAACAGAAATAATATATAAGGTGTTTTTACTCAGTTCCTTTTTTACTTAACATATCTTTTATAATGGATTATAGAGAGGAGCCATATGTGTGACTGTGGGTAAGCAATGACAAGCAGAAAGTGCATCGACGAACCCCATTCTGTTCTGTTCCATGTATCAGTCCAGTATTTTGTGTAAATATAGTAAGGGAATGATATTTTTATCTATTTTGGAAATATGAAATCTGTAATAAAACATGAAAATTAATAAAGTTGGTATTAATTCACACCAAAAAATGTAAATGATACGTATATATAATATATCACACAACAAGGTATATGATAAATGTTAAAATATTCAAACTAATTATAAATCTGATTGCTGAGAGACACATTGATATTTTCCCTGAAATACAGAGTGATGATGATGATGATGAAGTGCTCTGCCCATTGGCAGGTCCATATCATGACTTCCTCCGGGCTACCCTGTTCTGTGCCAGAACCTGTGTTTGTTGATAGGTTCTCCCAGGGTCTGCCCTAGCAAATGCGAAGCCCAATTCGAGATTTTTAAAGTGGGGCCCTAAGGTTAAAGTTACCTACCCATAGTGGGTGCATGCTTACTGAAAGAAAAGAACAATGATTCAACAACAAATATAATTTATTTTAGATGTGATTACAAGGAAACCATTCTGGCTTTCATAGTGGCAAATTCGGCAATGAGGTAATTGAGGTATGTATAGTTACAGTTTCTCGCAATGTCGTTTTCAAAGGAGAGGATCGCCAGATTACTGAGTCGATCCTGCAGCATCGTCGACCGTAAATACGTTTTTATTAATTTCAACTTTGAGAAACTTCTTTCCCCAGATGCAACAGTAACTGGAATAGTCAGTAGTATTCGCAATGCAGTCGTGAAATTCGGGAAATCCACAGAACGATTGTTCAAAGAGGTGAAGCCCAATATCTTCAGTGGATCACTTTATATATCTTCTGGAAGAATTGGTTTCAAGGCTTCCATTTCCTCAGCAAGCATGAATCCATCAATGTCGCGGTCTTCTCCATCAGTCAGTTCAAGTTCGAGATCTTTGCTGTGCTTACTTAGGTCTGTCTTGGACATCTTTGTGAACATGTACATGAAGCCAAACTTTGAGTGATGTTCTTTCATTTGTTCGAATCGTCGTTCCAGGGAGGATATGGCAGTGTCTAAAATTGCGTTAAACACAGAAATTTTAAATTTTTCTTCAGCATCTTCAATTGGCTGGTCTTGACCTTCATAGGAAAACATCTTCTTTCGTCTGGGCTGTGTTGTCTTGAATTCTGGCTCGATTTCAAGCTGCTCTGCAATCTCTTTGGCATCTGTTACAGCACTTTGAAATCCACTCTCCCGATATTCTTTCATCCATTTACATGTTCTTTCCAAACTCTTGATGGCACTTGCCAGATGCTTTGAATCACTCTGAAGATCTTTACTCACGTAGTTGACTTGAAAGAGGAGGTCATACCAGAATATGACAGCAACAATGAATTTAAATTCCTTCATCTCTTTGCAAAGTGATTCTGCTTCGCTTCTTCCTTGAGGATCTTTTGCTTTTTCAGCAATTTCGGCAAGTGCATCATAGCTCTTGACAGCTTGATATCGTACAGCTTTGACACTTTGCACACGGCATTCCCATCTTGTCTCGCTCAAGGGCTTCACTGAGAACTCTTTCACATACTTGCAGAAGACTGACCATCGATGGGTTGAGGCTGAGAAGAAGACATACAGGCTTTGAATAACCCCGAAAAATGAGATGGCTTGAACACATGTTTTTGCCATGTCCCCAAGTAGCAAGTTGTAGTTGTGGCATGCGCATGGAGTGAAGAATGCTCTTGAATTCATTTCCAGAAGTAGCGCTTGAACGCTTGATGAGTATCCCTTCATGTTCGCACCATTATCGTATCCTTGTCCACGAATATCATTCATTTTCAGTCCAAGTTCGTGAAGTTCTCTCATCAATACCTCTAGTAGGTTTTCTCCTGTGGTCTCTTTCACCTCAGTGAACTTGATGAAGTGTTCAAAAATTCCACTTTCAATACCTGATGATCAATCAGAGACATATCGCAAAGTAAGGGACATCTGCTCCTTGTGACTAATGTCGGGTGTGTCAATCAAGGACCACAGAGAAATACTTTGCCATTTTAATTCCGTGTACAATGGTTGCTCGAACTTTGTTGCCCATGAGCGAGATGAGTTCATTCTGGATTCGTTTTCCCAGGTAATGATCATGAATTTCGTTACTGACTCTTCTTCAAAGATGGTCTTGCATGACGGGATCAAATCTTGAGATAAGCTCAACCAGTCCAAGGAAGTTGCCATTATTCCGTCTGAAGATTGTATCTACTGATCCTCGGAATGCCATGTTTTGTTCAGCAAGGTACTGTACAATGGCGAGGAAGCGCTCAAACACATTTTTCCACCTAAGCTTCTCCGTATTGATTCGTTCCTGACTGAGTTCATTCACAGTGCAACTTTTGATCAAACGTTGTTCGAGTTCCATCCATTGGAGAGTCACCTTCAGATGGCCCTGTGATCTTTCGTGCTCAGACAGTCTGGAACTAGTATTCACCCAGTCACAGAATCCTCCACACCCCAAGGCATTGTTGGAGTTTCCAAATAACTTGCAACAGAAACAAAATATCCGATTCTTAGAGATTAAATAAATCAGCCATTTCCGTATACCAACTTCTCCATTTTCCATCCATCTCTTGTAATGACTTTTTGAAAACTTGCGACCATTGTCATCTCTGGGAAAATTATAGTCTTCCTTACACTGTGGTGGGCCTTTACTCACTAGTAAATCTCTGACTTTTGTGCTGACAGTTTCCGGCCATTGACCTGGATTAGGGTGTTCCACTTTTATCACGTTGTGAATTTCACTACACTTTGCTCTTCCCCGTACACCTTATGATCTGTAAAGCAAATGTTCAAATTTGAAGCAAATTGAACACCATTTAGAGGTCGCACACTTATGTCACCTCTGATACCTTAGCCCTTTGTAACCAAATCTCGAGAACGTCCCAACTTCCAACATATTGTAATGTTTTCTTTTTTTTCACAGATGCAAAACGTGTTCAAAATGGAAAGAAAGAAGATCTGGTTGATTGAAAAGACTCCAGTCGAAGAGCTCTTAGGAGCAAGATTGCCATCCCGGGAGCAAGTCCTCCTCTGCTTTATGTACCATCACCTGCAGCTGAAGGAAACAACCCCCCTTACCATCAAGTCTACGAGTATCATGCTTCAAGAAGTTTGGAAGAAGGCGAATATCCCCGTGAAGACAGAGGAGAACATTAGAGCTGCTATACTAAAGCTGTACAAAGAGTACCAAGACTTGAAGAAGGAGAAGTCGAGAGAGACGGACAAAGCCATTATGAAGCGTCAGGTGTGGAAGGGAGACCTTGCTGACCTTTTCCACATCGCTTGTCAAGGTGTGATGAGTGTTATTTTATTTATTTGTTGGGTTCAAAATCCCAGCTGAGCCGTGAACGGCCAAGTTCTAAAGGGCCAGTTCTACCTACAGCCCAAGTTAAGCTAAAATTAAAACTTACGGACTTGAGATCCTATTAGGTCCTACCTCAGGGTTGCTGACTCGATGTGGGCCTACCTTAGGCCTTAGTTGTATGAATTTAAGATAAAAACAAAAGGGGCACTATTTATGGTCTTCTTTCTCAACCTTGCAACAACAACGCAACCTGGACTATTGCACGATGCAACAATCTTGTATCTAAACAACCAAACTGAATTGCAAGAGAGCTCTCTATAAGACCACACCCTGTACGTACGACATTCCACAAACGAGTAGAAAGGACGCGCAGCGCCCCAAAATGATGCCACCAGAGTCCAAACACTGATGCCACAAGAGCCCAAAAATGCTAGCTCTAAATTAAGTGAATTTTTCACTAACCTTACAATTATGAGATGGATATATATACACCTTAACTTAATATATACAAGCAATGCTGCATCAATCAGCTTAGTCATCATATCGCCTTGGGACAACAATGGTTCTTCCTCTTCTAGATTTTCTAACACTCCCCACCGAAGAGGCATTGTTGTCATTACCTTCTGCAAGGTTAGCCAAGCCTTCTCCATGAGACTGTAACTCAAATGTTTCATCTTGACTATCTGTGTTTTTGCTGATTTCTAAAGCATAGGGTTTTTGTATAGGTCTCTTTAACTTTCCTCCTGAAGTCTTTACCAGTGCAGACCTAACTAAATTGTCTTTGCCAACAAACAACTCTTCAATTATGCCAAGCTTCCAGCATTGCCTTGGTCTTTCATCCCCAATCATTACTACTTCTCCCACCTTGATACAATTTGCATTGGAGCCCTTTACCTTGCCTGATGGGTAATAATTGAGTTCTGGCAAATATTCCATCTGCCACCTCTTCCATAACTGATCTTGTAGCTCTTCAAGGTACCTGAACCGTCTGGTTAACTCTCCTTGAGTGCTCTGGATAGGCTGCAAGTCTTCTGGCACACTGGGGCTTGATGTTAATCGTTTACCACAAAGAAAATGATTTGGTGTCAATGGCTCTGCATCCTGCATCTGTTATAAACAAAAGTGATAGGCCTACTGTTCACCATTGCTTCTACTTCACATAAAACAGTGCAGAATTCTTCTTTGCTCAAATGAGCATTAGCTAAAAGTTTCTTTAATGGACACTTTACACTTCTCACTAGCCTTTCCCAAAATCCTCCCCACCATGGTGCTCTTTCAACAATAAACTCCCACTGTACCCCTTGGTGTGAAAGATAGGATTGGAAACCTTCCTCTTTTAGCAAGGACCAAACTTCTTGGAGTTCCTTTGCAGCCTTTTTGAAGGTTTTTGCATTATCTGATATGATTTTATTTGGGAAACCCCTTCTGTTCACAAACCTTTTAAAGGCCAAAAGAAATACATCACTACTTAAGTTGCTTACCAACTCCAAATGGATTGCTCTGGTGGTAGCACATGTGAAAAGACATATATAACCTTTGTTAGACTCCCCTTGCTCATACACATAGACTGGACCTGCGAAGTCTACTCCCACTACATCAAATGGGGCAGTATAGACACACCGTTCTCTTGGAAGTGGAGCCACCTTTTCATAATAAGGCTTTGCACTCCAACGCTTGCAAACCACACATTTATGCAAGACCTTTTTTACTACTTGTCTAATTTTGGGAATCCAAAACTGTTGTCTGATCTCTATTATCACTTCTCTAACTCCAGCATGTAACAGCTTATGATGAGTATCCAGGATCAAAAGGTCCACAAAGTGCCCCCCAGAAGGTAGCAAAATTGGATGTCTTTTCTCCTCTGGAAGCCCAGAAAACTGTAGTCTACCTCCTACTCTCAATAAATCCTGATCCAAAAACACATCCAAACCCTTGAGAGCAGAATGTGTTGGTAGAACCTGTAATGGACGGCTGGTGAGCAATTCCCTCTCTTCACCAAATTTTTCCTTCTGCACATATACCACCCAGTATTTCCTGGCTTGCTGAATCTCCTTACTGTTCAGAATTCCTTCCCTTCTTGTTTCTCCCTTAATATTGTTGGTAAATCTATATACCCATGCTGTCACTCTTAACAACCTTTTCAGACTGCTAATGTCCTCAAGCCTCAATATTGGGTCCTGTTGCATAACTTGACAACTGTTCACAGTGCATTTTCTCACCTCACTCACCCATGCTTCTTCAGCCTGGCATTCTCCTACAATAGGCTGATTAGAAGGCCAGTTTTCACTTCCAAGTTTTAGCCACTCTGGCCCATTCCACCACAAACTTGACTGTGCAAGATCTTTCACTGAAATTCCTCGTGTTGGTAAATCAGCTGGGTTTTGGGTGCCTGGACAATGCTTCCATTGCTTGGGATCTGTGCGCGCTTGAATTTCCTCCACCCTATTGGCAACAAATGGTTTCCAGTTCCTTGCCTGGCTTCTTAACCAGTGCCAAACTATAGTGGAGTCTGTCCAATAATAGCTTGGAATTTGATAGAGGGCCAAAGACTTTTGCACTGTAACTGCAAGCCGACTAGCAATAACTGCACCCATCAATTCCAACCTTGGAACAGAAAGCCTTTTCAAAGGTGCTACTCTGCTCTTTGCAGCAACCAACCTGCAACTTACTTCCTCTTGCAATGCGCCTCTTATATAAATACAAGTTGCATAGGCTTCCTCACTTGCATCACAAAAAATGTGCAGCTCCAAATTGTTTGGAATATTGTTCAACTCTCCAAAATACCATCTTGGGATTTCAATGTCTCCAAGATGTGCCAATTCTTTGAACCAATATTTCCACCTTACCACCATATGATCAGATAACTCTTGGTCCCAACCAAGTCCAATTTCCCAGAGGCTCTGAAACCAAATTTTTTACTTTATCACAAATGGAGCCAGGAATCCAAGAGGATCAAAGACCCTTGAAGCCAAACTAAGAGCTGTACTTTTGTCCACCATGTCTCATTCTCAGCCAGCTCTACTAAAGATTTCCCATTGAAGGTAAACAAATCATCATCTTGCTGCCAAACAATGCCTAGCACCTTTGCATCTATTGCCCACAACTCCTTAATACCAGAATCCTCAATACTTTCTGCTGCATCAGGTACTACACAGGACTGACTCATAAACTCTTGTAATTGAGAATGATTGGTCTGCCATTTTCTAAGCTCCATGCCAGCCTCCCTCATTATAGCTCCAGCCTCCATGAATATCTGTTTAGCCACTTCTGTATTATCCACGGAACACAGCAAATCATCAACATAAAAATTTTTCCTTATGTGTTCAATAGTGTTAGGATAGACTTCAGAATATTTCTTAAAATGGTACTGCATAGTAGCTGCCAACAGAAATGGACTAGAGCTGAGGCCAAACAACACTGACTTCATTCTATATGCTTGAACCTTAGGTTCATTTTCCAACAAGTCTTTCGTATCCACCCACAGATATCTTACTGCATCTCTGTCCTCTGGTTTTAACTTTATCCGCAAAAAGGCTTGCTTCACATCTGCAGTCAATGCTACTCTACCAAACCTGAATCTCAGTAACAAGGAAAATAAATCTGCATTTAAATTTGGCACAGCATCCAAACAGTCATTCAAGGACACACCACCTTTGTCCTTGGCTAAGCCATCAAAAACTACCCTCAGTTTGGTGGTAGTTTTGTCTCGCCGTACCACTGCATGGTGGGGCAGATAATGTGCCTCCTGGCTCACCAGCTCACCTTGCACCCTTTCAGCATAGCCCTCTCTTACATAGCTTAGGATGGCCTCATTGTATTCAATTAACAACAACTCATTTTTTCTTAGCCTGTACAATGAAGTCTCCAACCTCCGATTAGCTAGCTAGCTGAAGGTTTGAACCGGGTTTGCAAGAATCCTTCCAAGGGAGGCCAACTTCATAGCAACCATCTCTAAACCCAATCCCTTTTTCAAATTGCTCTAAAACATCATTGTTCACTGTACTTACCTGTTTGACTGTTTGTCCTTTATGCCAATGGATTCAAGTTCCCAAAACGCTTTCAAATGCCCTTCCAAACCATGGCTGTTCTCCTCAATCTTAACAAAAAGAGCCTTAACTTCCATTTTATTGCAATAGCTACCATGTAGCATCCAGCCTAGCTTACTTTCAATAGCTACCGGGCCTTGAGATGTGCGGACAATATTACCAGTGATGAAGTCCCAATAATAGTCAGCTCCAATCAAAAGACTAATATCTTCTGTTCCTTCAAACTTATTATTGCCCAAATTAATTCCTTTTTACTTGCAATTCTTGGACACATGCCATATCTAAACAAGTAGTGGCTGGAGCACAAAGTTCCTCAATCTCTACAGCTTGGACCTTGATAGCGGGACTTTGCGGTAACAACCCCTAAACCAGAACTTCTACCTTCTTAAATTTGGTTCGGTTTTGAACGGAACCCCCAAACCCAGAAATTCTTAAATTTTCCCTCTTAACTTCTTTAAACTTCAATTTTCTGGAAATTCTGGTCTTAATAAAGCTACACTGGCTACCACTATCAAACAACACTCTTACAGTAGCTTCTCCCTCATTCCCAATTAATAAGGCTGCAGTTGTTTGCAATAATCCCCCTTTACTTTTACTCCCTTACATAGCAGTGGCATGTGCCACTGATGTCTCTACTTCTGGGGTAGGCCTACTTGGCGTGTTTTCACACAATAATGGCTGATGCCTACCATGACATTTTTTGCACAAACTTTTAAACTTACAAAACCTTGCTCTGTGACCTTTCAAAAAACATTTAAAACATGCTGTGGACTTAGTTACCCTGTCCTTTCTCTCCTCAAAAGATAAAACCTCAGCCACCTCACATTTATATGACTTGTGGTTGCCTTCGCAAAATATGCACGCCTTGATTCCCTTTAATTTATTCTCAGAGGATGCATGTAGAGCTGACACTGTACCTGGGCTATTCCTTTTTGTAGAAACTTTGGTGCTGTGCCTGCCTTTGTCCCCTTGTTTAACATCCCACTGTGCAAACTCAATTCCCTCTCGTCTTGCTAATTCTGTGCCTAAAAGACTTAACATCTGCTGAAGGGGAATGTACACATGTTCTGTAGAGTGTCCCCTACTTAATTCAAGCAAAATTGAGCTAGGCAATTTAGACTCCAGTATAGTAACCAACATTATACCATACCTTTCCATTCCTACACCCAAGTTGTCCAGGGACCTAGTTCTAACTTCAAATTCATCATATAACTGCCGTAACTCCTTGACACTATTAGAATTATTAACAGGAGGTATAGCTAAAAGTTCACGGAGGTGGCTTTTAATTAAGATCTCTGGCTTACCAAACCGTTTCTTTAATATATCCCAAGCCACATTATAATTAGCCTCTGTTAATGCTAATCCTGCTATTGTCTTTGCTGCCTCCCCTTCCAAGAGGGACTGCAAATAATTAAACTTCTCCACGGCACTTAACACTTGACTAGAATGAACTGCTGATTGAAAACTGTCTGCCCATCCTTGCCATTCCTGAATACTCCCAGAAAATGTTTTGAGTACAAGCCTCGGTAATTGAACTGCAGATCTGTTAACCTTAACTTCACAAACATCATTTGTTGAGTGTTGTGTTTCATTATTAGACCTGGTCTCTAACTGTACTGAGCTGCTAAACTCTTTTGCTCGGTGGCCTACTTTAATTATATCATCAATAACACAGGTCAACAAAAAATAATTTTTGTTTCGTTGCCAAGGAAATTCGTACGAATTTAGGGTATTTTGGGGTTGCTGAATTCCAAAATGAAAGTAGTTTTTCCGATTTGGCTCTAGTTCTTGAGATAATGAATACCCTCAATTAATAGGAAACGTAACCATAACGCGTGCATATGGGAAACTGCTGGAACATTCTAGATGGTTAGACACGCGAATATTCTTAGTGTTTACTCCGCGATCATTCTAGAATATTCCCCCTCCGTATATAAGTCATCGGCCACCCAACCAGTAAGTAGGCTCCGCCTGAACATTAAATTTTTTGCATTTTTACGTGTTTCAATGGGGTACCAATTATCTCATAAATTAGAGCCAATCTAGCAAAACCGATGTCATATTCGGAATCAGCACCACAAAGTTACCCCAAAATCACTCTAATATGATTGGCAATAAAATGAGTGTTGACCAGTGTAATCTCTTCAAAGTAAATTAGGTTATTTTCTATTTCATCCTCTTCTATAAGAGCCTCAATTTTAACATTTACTTCACTTAGAGCAACCTTTTTAGTTTCTAATATGGAAAGCTGCGCAGTCACTAAGCGTAAATCCTCTTGCTCTATGACAGAATCTATGGTGGCAATGACCTTTGTAATTAGACCTTTGTAGGCGCTTCTCCTTTTTTTAAACTTGTTCAATTCAGATGCACTCATCTTCAATGCAAACAACAATTAGGCTCAATGCCAAATGAGCTGAATTGGCAGAAATACTTAACCAAACTGATCAAACGCAAATTTTACTTTTTTCAAATAAACTGAATTGCTGGGTGGGGTACTAACCAACCACCAGTATGGAATATCAAATTTTCCACCCAAGTTATTGACGCACCGAAGTCTGCAACCTTCGCCTACGAATAATAAACCAAAATTAACCAAACCGGTAAAAATGTAGGCCAAAAACAACGACAGACAAGTGGCCAAGTTTCGCAATTGGGCGACCAAACTTTCTACCCTGGGACCTTAATTCAATAATAGACCAAAATTAACCAAACCGGTAAAAATGTAGGCCAAAAACAACGACAGACGAGTGGCCAAGTTTCGCAATTGGGCGACCAAACTTTCTACCCTGGGACCTTAACTCAATGCTCAACCCGTCTAGGCCTAACTTGGGCTACAATTTGCACAATCAGAACTTTGCCGAAAAATAGTCACTGACTCAGTCTTGGGCTAGAATCCGGTTCGAAGGACCATGTTATTTTATTTATTTGTTGGGTTCAAAATCCCAGCTGAGCCGTGAACGGCCAAATTCTAAAGGGCCAGTTCTACCTACAGCCCAAGTTAAGCTAAAATTAAAACTTACGGACTTGAGATCCTATTAGGTCCTACCTCAGGGTTGCTGACTCGATGTGGGCCTACCTTAGGCCTTAGTTGTATGAATTTAAGATAAAAACAAAAGGGGCACTATTTATGGTCTTCTTTCTCAACCTTGCAACAACAACGCAACCTGGACTATTGCACGATGCAACAATCTTGTATCTAAACAACCAAACTGAATTGCAAGAGAGCTCTCTATAAGACCACACCCTGTACGTACGACATTCCACAAACGAGTAGAAAGGACGCGCAGCGCCCCAAAATGATGCCACCAGAGTCCAAACACTGATGCCACAAGAGCCCAAAAATGCTAGCTCTAAATTAAGTGAATTTTTCACTAACCTTACAATTATGAGATGGATATACAGGTATATACACACCTTAACTTAATATACCGGGTGGCCCCCCAAAAAAGGCACCAATTTTGAGAAGTGATATCTCAATAACCACTGCAGCTAGGGACTTAAAAAAACAACCAAATGAAAGATAATTCTTTTCTCTTTAAATACTTATTCTAGGGCTTGATGGTTATAAGCCCATATAATGCCCAAAATTGGCTTCCAAACAAAATATACAAAAAAAAAAGTTGCGCACTTATATTTATTCCTTGATCCTAATTTTAAATGAAATTTTTCTATTCCAGACCCCTCAAGATGGGATTGAGAGAATCTGATAAGACCATTATACAAGCACTACGTGAAGAAAAAGGATATTCATTAAACAGAATCCTTTACGAATTTCCAAATAGAAATTGGAAAAAAAACTGTGGCACATTTTTTACAAAAACTTAAAGAAACCGGCAGCAGTCAACGGCGTCCGGGAAGTGGTCGACCAAAAAGTATTAGAACGCCAGAAAACATTGTAAAAGTAAATGAAATGGTTTTAAGTCAAGAGGAACAACCGGGAACAAGTAAAAGTGAACGTGAAGTTGCGAAAGAAACCGGGATTTCACGTTCATCAGTACAGCGAATAATTCGAAAAGATCTTGGGTTGAAAACATTTAAGAGGGTGAAGGTTACTGCTTTATCGGAGCCTGTGAAAGAAAGACGTTTCCATCGATGTAAAAATCTATTGCGAAGATTTCGGTCAAATGAGTCTGTGAAAAAATTTTTGTTTTCTGATGAGAAACGATTTACGGTCGAAACACCACGAAATACCCAAAATGATCGGGTTCGTGCAGCAGTGGCGACAAAAACTCATGTTGACCCAAAACGACTTTTGCGTGAAAAAAAACACTTTTCAGATTCGATAATGGTTTCCCTTGCAGCGTCATCTGAGAACAAAACATCCATCATTTTTATTCAGCGAGACGTTAAAATTAACTCAATTTACTACTGTAATGACATTTTGTCTCCAATGTTGTCAGAGATCAAGGAGACGAGCACTGATTTTGTGTTCATGCAAGATGGAGCCCCATCTCATACAGCCAAGGAAACAATAACATTTCTCAATAATAATTGTCCTGGTTTTATCGAACCAAATAATTGGCCATCATGCAACCCAGATCTAAACCCCATTGACTACTTCGTGTGGTCTGCCTTAGAGAGAGAAGTCTACCATGGTCAGAAAATCCGTGATGTGAACCATCTTCGTGAACGAATTCAGGCTGCATGGGAAAATCTCTCACAAGTGACGATCTCGAAGGCAATTTCAAAATGGAGGGCGAGATTACAGGCTGTGGTTGACCATAATGGAGGGCAGATTGAGCCATTTATTGAAAATTAGGTTTAACTTAAAAGGAATAAATATAAATGCGCAACTTTTTTTTGTATATATTTTTTGGAAGCCAATTTTGGGCATTATATGGGCTTATAACCATCAAGCCATAGAATAAGTATTTAAAGAGAAAAGAATTATCTTTCATTTGGTTGTTTTTTTAAGTCCCTAGCTGCAATGGTTATTGAGATATCACTTCTCGAAATTGGTGCCATTTTTTTGGGCCGCCCTGTATACAAGCAATGCTGCATCAATCAGCTTAGTCATCATATCGCCTTGGGACAACAATGGTTCTTCCTCTTCTAGATTTTCTAACAGTGATATACATTTCAATTTGTAGAACCTGTATGAATAAGAGAATAACTTAAATCAAATTAGTTATACCTATGCCACATTTTCTAAAAACTACAATAACCAGAGAAAACGTGCCGAATTGTGACATCATATATGTATGCGGAATAGCGGTAGCCTTAGTGTTGTTGGGCAGTCTGACGGGCGAGCTAGCCATTTTATTAATTTTCTCCCTAATACTGTGTAATAACTTGGGGTTAGTGACCCCGCTAAGTTACTAGATTTCTAAACAACAACAAAGGCACTTATGGGTGCTTTGATTTAGCTTTTCTTTAGGGCCTACCATAGATTTCCAGCATCCCACAAAGCAGCCTACCTAAACTATCTAACTTTACTAATTTAGAAGCTATAGACATTACCCCTAACTAGTATAATTATTATTAGACAACTTTCTACTCCATTTTGTCACTTTAGAAACATCACCAAATTAAACTGCACCAACGATTTAGTCAGATGTAAATAATCATGCTGTTAGTCCAGCCCAAACAAACGAACAGACCGCGTTCCGCTGTTTTTCCTTTTGTGTTGCCATTCAGCTTTCTTTTATTGATTTTTCCCTTTAGTGACTTTTAGACTATATACATATATATATATACACACGTCACCTCATACTCAATGAAGTGTTGTCGAGATGTGTTGGCTAAATGTTATACTTTGAAATTACATCATAAAAATTGTCTGATTCGCCCTCATTTAAAAACGTATTCTGTATACCTATTTGGTTACTCAATGGGGGTACAAGCACAGGCATCTTCACAAGAATAATCCCCAAACTATATATACAGGGCGTCCCAAAAAAATGTATACACACTTTCACAGCTGATAGCTCAATTGATGTTTCTTTCTTTCCATGTTAAACCCATTAGAATTAATAATGGCAGGTCAGACTAAGCTTTGAACAAGGAAATTCATTCTAAAATGCTACTGGAAGTGTGAAAACGCAGTTGAAGTGCAAAGACAGTTTAGGAGGGAGTTTCAAACAGATCCACCAACGCGACTTACCATCACTCGAATTAGAGATAAGTTTGAAGCCGATGGAACTGTTCAGAATGTCCACAAGAAGCGTTCCGGAAGACCACGGACATCGACAAGCCCCACAAAGCAAGAAAGAGTACTGGAAACGTATCACCAAAGTCCAAGAAAATCTGTGCGGCAAGCGAGTCGTGAGGTAGGAATTTCAGAATCGTCTGTCCAACGCATTTTGAAGCGCTGTCAATGGAAAAGTTACATTCCAAGATTAGTCCATGCTATTAATGAAGATGATCCGGACCGAAGAGTGGAGTATTGCGAGTGGTACTTGGCACGATGTGGATGTGGATTGGACGAAGGGGTTTCGTAGAATACCCTCCGCGTTCACCAGACCTCACACCACTAGACTTTTTTTTATGGGGATACTTAAAAGACAAAGTCTACGCTATAAAACCTGCAACAGTCGCTGAATTGAGAGCAGCCACTGAACGAGAATGCACACAAATACCAAACGAAATGTTTCGTGATGTTTGCGATTCCATTGCTTCGCGTTATCAGCAGTGCCTGGACCAGAACGGACGTCAGTTTGAAAACAGGCGTTGACAAAACAATTAAATAATGTCTGTAGATTCTATTACATTTTGAAAATGAAATGTATTTTAATAAACACTGCCTTTATAATTATTTAAAGTGTGTATACATTTTTTTGGGACGCCCTGTATATATATATATATCGTAAAGAACGACGCTTGTATAGGAGATATTCCGCGCAAGACGAGAAAGAGAGAACGGAACAAATGAAAAAATGAGGTAACCACCTGGGAATCGAACCCGGGATCTTCCGATTGCCGGTCAGACGCGATACCATTACACCATGGACCTCACTCTTCCAAATGCCGTAATTCCTCTACATACTCGCAGAAACCAATGCCCCAAGGGGGCACCTCCCGCATGCCGTAACATTATATACATTCAACTGCAAAGAACACGCAGTATAAATAACGTAAAGAACGACGCTTGTATAGGAGATATTCCGCGCAAGACGAGAAAGAGAGAACGGAACAAATGAAAAAATGAGGTAACCACCTGGGAATCGAACCCGGGATCTTCCGATTGCCGGTCAGACGCGATACCATTACACCATGGACCTCACTCTTCCAAATGCCGTAATTCCTCTACATACTCGCAGAAACCAATGCCCCAAGGGGGCACCTCCCGCATGCCGTAACATTATATACATTCAACTGCAAAGAACACGCAGTATAAATAACGTAAAGAACGACGCTTGTATAGGAGATATTCCGCGCAAGACGAGAAAGAGAGAACGGAACAAATGAAAAAATGAGGTAACCACCTGGGAATCGAACCCGGGATCTTCCGATTGCCGGTCAGACGCGATACCATTACACTATGGACCTCACTCTTCCAAATGCCGTAATTCCTCTACATACTCGCAGAAACCAATGCCCCAAGGGGGCACCTCCCGCATGCCGTAACATTATATACATTCAACTGCAAAGAACACGCAGTATAAATAACGTAAAGAACGACGCTTGTATAGGAGATATTCCGCGCAAGACGAGAAAGAGAGAACGGAACAAATGAAAAAATGAGGTAACCACCTGGGAATCGAACCCGGGATCTTCCGATTGCCGGTCAGACGCGATACCATTACACCATGGACCTCACTCTTCCAAATGCCGTAATTCCTCTACATACTCGCAGAAACCAATGCCCCAAGGGGGCACCTCCCGCATGCCGTAACATTATATACATTCAACTGCAAAGAACACGCAGTATAAATAACGTAAAGAACGACGCTTGTTCCGTTCTCTCTTTCTCGTCTTGCGCGGAATATCTCCTATACAAGCGTCGTTCTTTACGTTATTTATACTGCGTGTTCTTTGCAGTTGAATGTATATAATGTTACGGCATGCGGGAGGTGCCCCCTTGGGGCATTGGTTTCTGCGAGTATGTAGAGGAATTACGGCATTTGGAAGAGTGAGGTCCATGGTGTAATGGTATCGCGTCTGACCGGCAATCGGAAGATCCCGGGTTCGATTCCCAGGTGGTTACCTCATTTTTTCATTTGTTCCGTTCTCTCTTTCTCGTCTTGCGCGGAATATCTCCTATACAAGCGTCGTTCTTTACGTTATTTATACTGCGTGTTCTTTGCAGTTGAATGTATATATATATATATATATATATATATATCGTTTAGGTGAGTTCGAACGACGGTTCAGGATCGACCTACGGTCGACCCCTCTGCAGCATCCCGCCCGAGAGCTCATCTGTTTTAAGGGCCGATGTTTATAATGGTATCAATGATAAATTTGGAATGCTCATCAATCTCTCTCAACTAACTTCAGAGGAAGCATCAAAAGCAACAAAAAAATCTGGCTAGTCCATTACCCAAATGATTTTGAGGACAGCTTCCCATTTGAGTTTCAGCATTTTGTACTGTTTGTCAAACAAAACGATTTAGCTGATACTCGCCCATTAGGAGTATTACAGGAAATTCACAAATTGAGGGTTGTTTTCCCAAATGCTTTCATTGCTTATCGCATTTATTTGTGTTTGATGATGTCATATGCAACTGCGGAGCGTTCTTTTTCTCATTTGAGCATGATCATAGTGTCTACCAGCTCTTCACTGCCAAACTCCCTGAGTTTTCCCTGTTTTCCAGAGGAAAAATTCAAAATTCCAGAGTAACTTCATCGTTTCTACTATAACATTATTATAAATTATTAAAAATTATTATAAATTATTAAATTATTATAAATAAAATCAATCATAAAATCATAAATACCTGAACATAAGAAAAATGTGCGATTATAAATTTAAAAAAAAAATACATACACGTATATTTGAAACGTTTGGGCTCAATAGACATCCAAATTAGTTGAGTTCACAAAATTCCCTGAGACTTCTAACTTTTTTTTACAAATTCCCTGAGTTTTCCCAGTTTTCCAGTCATTATAAATTCCCTGAGTTTCCCCTGTTTTCCAGAGTAGTAGACACCCTGATGATTAAAAATGTTAAACGTCAAATGCTAACCTAAAAGAAATTGCAAAGTCTGTCATTGTTATGCATAGAAAAAAATATTTTGCAGAATTTAATACTGAGCTTGTGATTGGAAAATTTAGTGATATGAAGTAGTTCAAAAAACTTTTGTATACTGGTGGTGGATGATTTTGTGACCAACTTTGGTAGATTAGTAGTGGACTTGTAGTTGTGTAATTGGTTTTGGGCGAGACTGAATAGTTCTATAGGCACATGATAACAGTAGGATATCATTTTGCAACTCCATGGGTCAAGTCAAGGTCATTTGAGGTTAAAGTTTGGCCTTGAAATATGATAATGCTACAGTTGACATCACTGTATTTGCTTTATTTCAGTGACAATTTCTACAATCTAGCTAACTGCTGAGCACTTAACATCTTTTCTGCAGATAAAACCAGATCATAATGCTTAAATGACATAACCCACATTATATGGATATGGATATTTGGATATAAACCACAATTTATGCTGAAGTGCAGGGCACATGCATTCTATGGAAGGTTGCAAAGCTACAAGATATGACCTCGTAAGCAAAACAAAGCTCACACCTAGCTGGGGGATTGGCATTGACAACTTTGATGCAGTTATTCATATTAGGTAACCATTTATTGGGGCAAATATCAAAAGACATGGTTGTGTCAGGATCGTCAGGATCATCAGTCTGCTCTTCGTTTGCGTTTTGGGTCAATGGATTGTTGCAATCCAAGCCGCTGCCACATGCACAGAACATTGTGCAAGGGATTCCGCGTCCCATGCAGCCGCAGCGACTCCCCCTGCATGCTGATTGTGATTCATCTAGTGCTAAGCACACTCCTTCATCAACTGTTTTTGGGATGAGAACTCTGTTTATTTCGTCTCTCTCCCACCCATAATGCACAGGATCAAGTGGTGATGGGTCACACTTTAGTGCATCGAGCCAGTTCGCCACAGTGTAGTGAGCTCTGAGCACATTTTGATGGAAAGCTTCAGTTGTTGGTGGTAGAGAACATAGTTTGGGTGCAGCAGTTCCCGACTTCCTTGTCTTCTGAACCCATACTCGCTGACAACACTCAGTAAGAGATGAGGATTTCTTATCCCCATAGCGTGCAACAATGAGCGCTGTTGCCTCTTTCTCGATATGGTCAAAGCATGCATCAAGGGACCCCAGCTTGTCTAGCTTCCGATCCTTCTTGGCTGTGGCAATGGCAGTGGCTTTGCCGATGCCATGTATTGCTGCAACTGTGTCACAACCACTCAAAGCGTGTAGTTTGAGGATATGTGGGATGATGTCTTTGTGCTGGGTTACAGTTGCTCGGATGTCCACTGATTTTCTGCCACGCACTGGGGACTCCATAATCATGGGACAGCCTAGTTTCTTAAATTCATAGAAGTGAGTCAGCATGGCAAACACGTCTGTGTCATCACAAATGATGGAGATGGGGGCATCAGAATCTTTCTCAGCTTGTGCGATAGCGTGTTGTGTTATTATCACGTCAGCCTCTTCATGAGATGATGAGAGCTCCAATGCTGCTCGACTCCTGCTTCGCACCATGGAAGTCGGTATGGTCTGCCATCCTGCAAGCACTAGCTCATGATCTTGGGTTACAGTTGCGAGATACTCACTGTCAGCAAGGATTTGCTCACAGAGCAGCCTGTTTAGTTGCTCCTTGTTCGCGGTGCACGTGAGAACAACGTCTCTTGTAGGCAATTGGGTGTTGAGGTCCAGCTTGTGAACTCTGCTGCTTTTGCTTCTCATTGCCCGAGTGCTTGATTTCGGAGAGAAATCATAGTAGCGATCAAAAGCTAGTACTACGGATGCATGAGAAAGATGTTTCGGTAGCCATACTTTGAAGGTTTGGATAAATGTAGCAACTGTGCCACTAGCAGGCCAGTCGACTGTCCACAAAACAGCTGACACATCCATGATAACTGTTGGTCGACCCCATGTTCGAGAGGATGTTTCCACTCCCAAGTTCTGCTTCAATGCGGACTTAGCTGCAGTTCTCATTAAGCCATCTGGTTGGAACAGTGCGGGTCAGCAGTCAAAAAACAATTTTGGAACCAGCACAACTAAGACGTCATCAAACCACCAGGTGGGCAGCACCATCAGCAATAATCTCAACAACCTGAAAAAAATAAGAGGAATAATTAGACATATTGGAATTCACCTTACCATGGGGAAAATAATCCCTGATTTCATTTTAAACCCTATAGAACTACTCAGTCTCGCCCAAAACTATAAAAACGACAGTAAGATCATCAAAATATCTCCACGACTGCCCGGGATATGGGATATTCCTTATTTCGGGGGGCGTTTGACCTCCATTGACCTTGCGTATTGACGAATGTGGGTCAAAACGACTCCCACAGTATCTGCAACCCCTCCAGATCGACTCATTATCCTAAAAAACCCGTGTGTATATATATATATATGTGTGTGTGTGTGGAGTATGTCGCAATTTGACCTCCAATGACCTTGCGTATTGAATGTGGGTCAAAACGACTCCCAAAGTATCTGCAACCCCTCCAGATCGACTCATCATCCTAAAAACCCCTAGAAATGACACCAAGATCATCAAAATCCATCAAGTATTGACCAGGATATGGGATTTTTCAGTTTCGCCGGCCATATTGAAAAAGCCAAGCGGGGTTCAGGTGTACATCCGATGGATTCTTGAATGGGGAGATATAAGCTTTCAAAATATGTCAAGATCTGCTTTATAACAAACAATGCAGGGTTCCCACCCCGTACAACCGGACTAACAATTAATTTAGTGTTGATCTTGACGCGAACACACTGAAATTACGTGTCTCACGATATGTAATATAGGAATAGTCTATATATGTAATTGAATAATGCATGTACACAGCTTTGTAATTGAAAGAAATATCTATGACGTCATTACATCATGAGTGTGGGCGGAGCGTCACCGACTGTTTCTGACTCATTAGTCATTACATTATATTTGGAAAACAGGAAGCATTTCTCTCCGGCCGATTGAGGTAATCCAAGTCTGATGAATGATCGCATGTTGATGGACGCAAGAACTAGCCCGACAACCAGAGATTAAACCTATTGTAAAAGACTGCTAGATGCTGACTGACTGTAGGCTTGAAATGGGTTTCCTTTTAAAAATTTGGGTGAAATTTCAGATACTGCTTGGAGACTAGAATTCATAACAACTTAGTAATATGGTAAATTAGATTACGTTAGGTTAAGCTACATTATATTTGGAAAACATGTAACCACGGCTATCGAGGTTATCCAAGTCATAAATTATCTAAGGCTATAAGCCTAATCATTTTGCGAAATATCAATTTCAAGTCTACTAATTATCATAAAACTATTTACAAAGTTATTGAAGTAGCCTACATAACTTCAGTTAAAATATAACATATTATTTACACAATTTACAAACTCCTGTCTGTGTAGTAAAGTTTTCTTGAACTGGTTTTCAGTCATTGCAATTTTGGACCTATACTGGCTTTGGGTAGCATTGCTCTGGCGAGTTCAAAACTAGACCACAGTCAAAGCCTCATTCAGTCTTATTGTGGGCTGGCTTCATTATGAAAGCCAGAAGTTAGGATCTTACTCCCTGTAGTGTTCAAATGAATGACTAAATTTTAGCCCATGAAGTACGAAGTAGGCCTAGCCAAGAGTGAGCCTAACTGAATTTGTTTACATCTGACGTCACAAACTCAACTTTCCGAGTTCTTTTTGTCCTCAAATGTGACTTGAAGTCAGCGAAAGAATGTGCCCTCGAGTCAAGTTTTGGCCGAAAGGAAATCAGCTTTAATTGAACTTACCATAGCTCAATATGTAGGCTGAAAGTTTAAACTAAAATTGAAGTTTGACTTAACGGGAGAATTTTCTTTTTAAAGCACATTTGCATGAGACTGAAATATTATACACGAGAATTTTTCATATATTTTATAGTTTCGAATCCGGAAGCATTGGTGCAGGCAATTATATGGTCATTATTTGCAGTATTTCATTGGCCTACATAGTCACTGTTCCAAACAACTATCACAACCCTCTATGACTAATATAATCTTTGTACCTGTTGAGTCTGAAGTAAAGGTTGTTTGTTTCATACTGTATGAAGATTTTGGCAAAAATGAAACCATTTGGCAAGAATTTTGCTGATTTTGCAGTCTGGGATTCCCTTTATCATCAGTTATAAATTTATTTTTACCTTGAAGCGCTTCTGCTTCAAAGGTTCGCTGCTCCTATGAAGTTCGCTCAACGCCTCTTGAGGCGAGGATATCCATCCTTTCCAGACTGCACAATCTGCAAAGTTCTTGCTTAAAGGACCTTTTTTTGGCAAAGTTTTTGCTTCCTGAATTATAGAAGTTTCAGGCAATATGAAAAATTCCTGAGTATTTTTTTTATAAGAGTACATTAAGAATACAGGCTTTTGAGGAATTTTGGAATTTTAGATTAGGTTAAGTTATATATTAAAACTGTTTTTCCAATTGTTTTTGATGTTTGAATGAAATTAACCTTTGTTCAAACTGCATCAAAAACCATCAGAAAAAGAGTTTTGATTTATAAAGCCTGGGTTAATATTGGATTTTACTCCGTCACAAGCAGTTGAACAAGTATTATATTGAATTGCCTAATTGAACTGACTAAAAAATATATATATCTTGGCCAAATTTGTTCAAATGTACTTTTTTTACTTAAATATATTTCCTGTTTTGGCTATAATGTACCATACTTTTTTCATAAAATATTTTTCTTGATTTGGCTATTTTTTTGGTAATTATGTGTTTTAAGTAGCTCAGTCATTTTACACACCAAAATACATTTTTCTAGTAGTATTTGATGTGATTTGTTCAAATATGACCTCCATTTCCGTCGGAAATGAGATCCAACAAAGCTATAGTACTTTGAAGTTTGGCCCATTTTCAAGGGAAATGGAGGTCAAAATCTAAGCAAAACACCTCAAATATTACTAGGAAAATGTATTTTGGTATTAATTAACCTAACCTAACCTTACCTAACATGAATATGTTATTACATTATCATTTGTATAATTTAGGTCTCGGGGTATGGGGGTGGAGCCCCCATAAAGATCATGCATCACAAATTGATCGATTGAACGACATTTTAGCGTTGGAAATTCAAAAATAAAAAATATAAAACCCTATACCGATCAATTTGTGATGCGAGCCCCCGTACCCCCGAGACCTAAATTATACAAATGATAATGTAATAACATATTTAATATTTCTATTGCTCGGAAGTCATTAGAATGCACTTCGTATATTAAATCCTCAAAATAATATTCGTACCGTTCACATGTCATCGCCACAAACATCTATCAAAAACTAACAGAAGTAGACTAGCAACTTAAAAGGCCTAAGAACTTAAAAAGTGTAGCTCATATATCATGTTCTCATGATGTCACCAATCAAATATTGGAAGGGCGGGAAAAAAAAAGCAAAAATGTCATAATATTCAAATGTACATAATTTGTTAAGTACGCATCTACGAGCATAGTGACTTATATGAAAATGATGAGAAAATTATGCTTTAATATTTTATAATTATATTTGCTTTTGATATTCTGAGTACGATAAAACTCATATTAACCATTTTTTTCACTACTCTGGCAACTTAATTAGTTTGTTTTTTGTTCTGGCTATTTTTTTTCCTAAATTGGATTTAGTATGGTAGTGTTTGTGATAGAATTATGATGTGCCATTCGTGTGATTTTGACTTTGAGGACTTGATTCATCATGTGCCCTAGATGAAGATAAAGCATTGGATGTTTATATCAATTACGGCATTATTCTCTCATCCTTAACTTGCCTGAACCAATATTAACTTGTTAGGTTAATTGAATGCCCAGTTAGGTCAACTGTACGCCCTTGACGATTGGTTAGGTTAAGTCATGATATTTTCATTAGTTTAAATGAAAATGATGAGAGTAAACTTTTCTAGTTAATTTTGGTATTTTGTACGTTCCCTGTGGTAATCTGTTATTTATGAGATCTCGTAACTGAATATATCCTATATGTTTATGTTATGATATCTCAAAAACTATGCATTTGCACAGGAAACCAATGGCAGATTCGTGCAAAGCACCTCAAAATTTACAGAAAAGTTTGCTCTCGTTATAAAACTAGATTGGGGGTAAAATCTAGTATTCACCCTTATGTACACTTGTAAAAATTTAACAATTCCTGTGCATAATGTTTCAGCCTCGTGTTAGAGAGGAAATTTGGGTGGGTCCTTGAATTTGGGACCTAAGTAATACTAGTGATAAAGTCTGATGAATGGCACAAAGTCAAAGGTCAGTCAAGGAATATGATTAAAGAGAATAGTAATCACATGGTAGCAACTAATGCCCCAATAGCCTTAGGCACACTTAGAGAAATTACAAGAAAGCTGATTGGTAACAGTTCAAAATACAAACTGAGGAACAGTTCACCACATTAAACAGCACACCCATCATAAATATCAATACAACACTCAAGACATTCAATCAGATCATTAATAATGCAAACAAATATATACCCAAGGGCAACATTAAGAAATACAATCCAAATTACAATAGAGAAATAGCCCACCTCATAAGGCAACATCATAACCTCAAACATAACACACAAACACTACACACAAAAGCCATAAAACAGCAGATACAACAGCTCAACACAGAAATAAACAACAAATTTAAAGAAAAACAGACAGAAACATTTAGGGAATTCATAACAACACTAAACCACTCCACAGATACATCCAGGCTATACAAGACTATAAACAGCATTACCCACTCTAACAGCGGCATTCACACCTCACATGCGGCTATCTGTCACAGCCAAAATAATATCTCAACATATACACAACCAGCTAACATTCTAGTTAATCACTATGCAAAGATAAGTCACTTAAACAGAGACAACAACTAGAAACATGTAGACAGACAAACAGTTAGACACAAGAAAACCTACAGACTCGACATGATCATTACACCCTTCAATACAGACCAGACCACCAAGATCATCAAAAACATTAAGAATTTGAAGGCTACTGGACCAGACAACATATCTAACATACACCTTAAACACTTGGGCCCACAGGGAATACTAGCTCTCACAAACATCAGCACATATTCATACCAACACTGTATTATTCTTGACATATGGAAACAAGGTAAAATTATTACACTACTCAAACCAAACAAAAATCCAACAGAACCAGCTTCCTATAGACCCATTACTTTACTATGCACACCTTCCAAAGTAACAGAAAGACTAATCTTACAAATCACCACCCCACATATACTACTATTGCCTACTCAACATGGATTCAGACCTCACCACCCCACACATACTACTATCGCCTACTCAACATGGATTCAGACCTCACCACCCCACACATACTACTATCGCCTACTCAACATGGATTCAGACCTCACCACTCAACCACGACATTACTCACTAACCTCACGCAGCACATCATGGATGGCATCAACTCCAGACAACCAGCTCAGTGTACATTATTAGCAACAATAGACATTAGTAAAGCATTTGATGCTATCCCATGCTTCCCTCTCATAGACAAAATACTCAATGCAAACATGCACAATAACACCAAAAGGTGGCTGAGCAACTATCTTTCAGGAAGATACATGTCACATTTAATGGCAAGTCATCCAAAAACAAGCTTTTTCTGAATGGGGTCCCTCAAGGCTCTGTTCTCTCACCAACACTGTTCAACTTATACATGCATGACATTCTAACACCCATAGATAACAAGCTTACCTTATCATCATATGCAGATGACATCACTCTAACATCCACTCACAACAACATCAACAGTGCTACAAATAACCTGCAAACAAACATAAACAGTATACAGGACTGGCTCACACAATAGACTGAAAGTAGTGCCCACAAAATCAACCATCACCTTGCTAACAAGCAACACAAAAGGACACTAGATAATTCCATAGATTACATTAAACAACAACAACAACAACAACAACATTCCACACACTCGCAGGACAAAAATACTTGGAGTCACATACAACACATCATTATCTTTTGCAAACCACATTCAGGACTTTAAAAACAAATGTACTGTACATCAAGACTTAAGGGTCATTCTCTGTCAGATCAACCAGTGCCTAACACCCTCATCTCTCAGAATTTGCTGAAATTTGGTTTATAGGGAGTTTGTGGGCCCTGAATCCATTTCTGAAATTATAAGGTCAATCCGACCAACGGTTCAAGAGATATGACCTCGGGAAATTTGAGGTCACTTGCGAGGTCACTAACATTTGGCGACCCATAACTTGGGTAATAATGGTCACAATTATATAAAAGTATATATATTTAGAATCAGAAAATGACAAGGAATCCAAATATGCAAGTTTTAGAACTCTAGGTTGAAAAATAAAAAAGTTAGACTGTAACCAAAATTTGAGGTCACGATTTGACCTCTGGGGTATCAAATGAGAATTTTTTTTTTAAATGTAAAAAATGAAGGCATAGGCATTGGCTATTAGAATCAGCAAAAAAAAGTTTGTTAGTATTTTTCATGTAACATATAAGTGAACACCATATTCATAAGTTGTGCGTCAATTCTACCTATTTTTTCACACTTAAGCTCATAATTTGACCTATAGAAATTAAAATTACATTTTTTTATAGATATAAAAACAAAGGCAAAAAATGTAAAATTGTATTTCACTGCTAATCTACACTGGCAATAATAGTTATAATAGTGAAAGGGGAAGACCTACTTAGAGGATTCATGTGCTAGCCTAATACAATTTTTGCATGCTCGATGCTCTCATCAATTTCTTTTTGTGGAAAAATGTATTGAATTCTGCTGCCTCCTCTTAGGGTAGGACAACTCATTACAGTTAATATATGATGTCCTGGCACTGCACATGAATCCTTGTTTGATGGATAATAATATGCACTTGATCCTGATGACCCAGAGGGATGTAGAAAGTTCACAGTGAAATCATCAAACTCTTCACAATATTCCTTCACAATTCCATACCAAACTTGCATGTCATAAATGCAGCCAACATACTCTCCTGGTTTGACACATTTTAGGTTACCAAGCATTGCAGGTTCATTAGTAAAATGACTTTTCCTTATTCTTTTCTTTTCTCCAATGCCACTTGAAATGGGATACACCATCAGTTCTTCCTTGTTTAGGGGAACAAATCTATGATATTTCTGAGTTCCAGGAATAGCCCTACTATCCTTGAATCGATGTTCCAACCGTTCTTCTGCATCTTTCAAATCAGCTGTAGTTACAAAGAAAAAATTTATCTCTTGCTCAAGTTTTCTTCACAAAACTGAAACATGTGTTCTGGTGTAAGAATTTGCCTCTCTGTAGTTCTCTGCAAACTGGCACGAGCAGTAGCTCTTTTCACTGTTCCTCCAATCCCATCACATGCATTTTTGCCATGGGATGTAGCAAAGAAGTGCCATTCACAAGACAGACCAAAATCCTCTTCATGGTAACAGAGATTTGTGAAGTTGTATCTGTTCTTATATTGGCCAGCACATCCATCTGAGAAATAGTGCACCTTCTTCAATTGTGGGCATCTGAATTTAACATATGTCATAAGCTTCAATATGAATGAGTAAACCATTATAGTGTTGTGTTTTAGTGATGCAGATAAGAAACAGACACTAAAATGGCTAAGTTCCTGGTCTGCAGATGATCTATAATAGATGACAAAAGGGTGAACTGTACACTGTGAATTGTCCCAGTGAAACCCTTGGGCAGCATCCTGGACAATGAAAGAATAATTCTCAGAGAAATCACCTACTATAACTACCTCGCTCTGAGGTGGTAGTGTTTCTTTCAACTGCTTGAAGTACTGTGATTGTTGCTGAGCAACAAAGTGATGACGAACCATGCGGGATATTTTCATGCTTAGGGATGATAAGTATTCATGAAGTGGCTCCACCTTATCAACCATTGTACAACGGTCAACAGTCACCGCTTGTAAGATATTTCATTTGGAGCTGATTTCACACTGTCAAGTAACTCTCAAAAATCCAGGACACCCTCTTCTCTTGGGCAATCATTGCAAAGTTGCATCATGCAAGTCTCTCTTTCTGTACTGCAGACACTGTAATCCATAAGATCCTTGTATGAAAGACCTCTTTCTCCCAATGCAGCCAGCTGCAATTTTGGATTTTGATGGTATGTGCAGACACAGACAGAATGAGTCCCACCACTACCAGCAAGCACACAATATGATGGCTGTAATTTTGCAAATGTGGAAAATCCTATTTTGGGATTCTTTTCATCATTTTTATATAGTTCAAACATCTCTCTTAAATTCCCGAGGACCAATCGTTTTTGCACCTTCATTGCACCTTCAGCACTGATAACTTTCACGCAATCCTTTTGGCCAGGACACATACGACTAACCTCTTCTGACTCATAGAATCTTTGTGTTCTTCAGATATCACTTTTCCTTTGCTCATTAGTGGAATCTTCGGAAGGATTCCATGTTCTGATTTAAGTGAACGGCTTCTTTTCACCATGTATGTTGTAGTTTGAAACAGGGTTGTGGAGTCGGTCCAAAATTTTCCGACTCCGACTCCACACATTGTCAAAAATTCGACTCCGACTCCGACTCCACACATTGTAAAAAATCTAAAAATCCGACTCCGACTCCTCACATTTTAAATATACGACTCCGACTCCTCTAGTGTTTCACTTTATAATTATCATAATAATAAGACATTTCATCACCACCACACTAAGTGTGAAATTTTATATTTTATATTTTATATTTAAATAAATATTAATTGTATATTCTGAAAATGTAAAAAAAAAATATTAAAAAAACTTAATCTAGGGGCTATCAATGAATAAGGTTTATTGACCAAAAAAACTAAATAACCTAAATGTTAGTATTTAGGATTTAGAAATTAAGGGTGACACAGGACACAGAAATTGGAGTCGGAAGTTTTTTACCGACTCCGACTCCACCCTGAAACGTGCGACTCCACGACTCCGACTCCGACTCCGACTCCACAACCCTGGTTTGAAAGAAACTAGCTGTTTTTTCAATTGTGTATGGTGAGAGTGTCAATATTTGTAGTTTGTGATGGTGACATTTGCTCTCCAGGAATGACTGTTTCAATTCATTCATTAATTTGTCTAGATGTTTTTCAGATTTAGTTTCAGGTTTTGAAGTATCACTTACCTCCTCGGTAATTTGAACACCATAACTGAGTTCTAGCCTCTCCTTCAGGTGTTTCTGAGCAGATGATAGCTTACCACGAGCCTTGCGCTTTTTCTGGCTTAATGACAGCCCTTCTGAAAAGAACAGAAAAAAAGGTTTCACACACCTGAATATTAGTAATTAAATATTAATTATAGTACCTTAAATGCTATATAATTGGCTATATAGTAGATCAAACAGACCTTGTAGTAAAGTATAAGTTATTATATTAATTTATTACTTACTTTTTTTAACTGGTGTTTGGTCCAGAAATGCTAGAACTGGTTCAACTGAAGTTGAAGGATTTTCCTTTATCAAGCAATCACTGTCATTGTCCAGATCTTGAATTGAAGAGATGTTACTCAAGCCACTGATAGTAGATGATTCATTTGAATCCTGCTCAGACTCGTTGTTTTCAGTGGTACTAAGTATAGTGGGGTTTTTCATTATCAGTGTCCAGCAGTTCACACACAACAATGAGTCTTTTTTCACTCTTCCAGCACATTTTTCAACAAGTACATCAGTCACTTTTCTAAGATTGATTGTTATGCGTTTCTTGTGTTTTTGAATAGGGTCCTGGCAGTATTTCAAGTGCCGAACCATTGTATTTTGATCTGTAAAGATATAGGATTTACAATTAGGTAATATATATTTTTTAGAAAATATATAGCTATAGGAGGGTTCTAGCACAGGTGAAGCAAAAAATTTTCATTTTGACACCCGACCATCTCAGATCTTGCTTATTTTTGGTGTATAAGGTAAGTTTGTGCAAGAAAGCCAGCTGTGAAAGTTTCAGCTTTCTACGACCATTACTTCACGAGTTATGAAGGTCAGAAAAATCAAGGTTAAGGTCAAAATAGCTCAAGGTCGGCATCTTTGGATGCACCTCACACATTCACTAATTATCGTAACCATATGAAACTATATGTTTTTGGACTCAGAATGAGCTGTAGAATCCAAAAACGCAACGAAATCAGCAATAGGAGAACAAATAAAAATGTTCACCCTTTTTCAAGGAACGAATTGACCTTTTGACCTTGAAGTTCACACATTTTGGGGAAACATTTCTTTACACAAAATGAAGTTCCATCATTGCACTTTTAATATAAACAATAAAAATGTATCTTATTCACCAACTATACTGTCTTAAAGAATTTTTCAAATTGGCTATTTTTCAAATTTCTGGCAAAATCCCATATGTACCGTATATGCATATATGTACTGTTAAAATCTAGAGATATTCATTATTTAAACTACTTAAGCAAAAATAAATATTATTAGAAACGTGATACAAAATCACTTAGATATAAGCTAGGTACCATAGGTATAACTATGATATAGATCTCTATTTTATTGTGGTCTCCTCCACCCCTACAACCACACCTTTCCACCCTTAGAAATATTTTACTTTTTTTTATAATTACTTTTATTAATAATACATTAATACAAACATATATATATATAGGAGTATCATATAAAATAGGAGTAAAAAGGAGTATCATATTATGTAGACCTGTATTCTATAGATACATATTAAACTAGAGCTCTGTACACTTTCGACTCAAGAACAGGAAACTGTGGCAAACAGGTCTGCATGATTACCCTCAGCTGTTAGCATCTCATGATCATCAAAGGCATACTGAATTATTCTTGAACCTGCTGTCAATGATGGAGCAGTCATTGTCTGGATAATATCAGATGATAACATCCAACATGAGTCAGGACGAGAAGGGAAACTATGTTTAGAACGTCTTCCATGTGGAGACATAAAATTGACCTTATAATCACTAAATTCTTCTGATACTTCAACCACTAATCCAAACCAAATTTTATTATCATAGTTACAAGCTACATATACCCCAACTTGTATATCTTCAGTTGAAATGTGCTTTTGCTCATGTAAATTATCTTTAAACGATGGATGCACAACTGTCATAATTTTTGTAGGACCTGAGGAAATCTCACCAACCTCCAACTGGGTATGACTAATAGGCACAAATCTATGAAATCTACGAGTACCTGGGATGGTTACAGAATTTTTATATCTATTTTCCAGGAATTCAGTTGTCTGCTGGACATTTTGTTTCGATAAGAATACAAATTTTGTGCTGGTATCTTTCTCATCCAGAAATTTCATCATGTCAAGTGGTGTCAGAATTTGGTCTTTAAATGTACGTTGAAGACTGGCACGAGCCGTCATTCTTTTTGCTGTGCCTCCGACTCCATCACAAGCACTTTTGCCATGTGAAGTTGCAAAAAAGTGCCATTCAGCATCCAGTCCAAAGTCCTCTTTGTGGTGACACAAATTGGTGAAGTTATATTTATTCTTATACTGCCCTCCGCAACCATCAGTAAAGTAATGAATCTTCCGCAGGCCTGAGCTCTCTTCTTTTATCATGGGGATCAGTTGCTTTAAGAACGCAAAGACAAGGTTTGTACTATGTTTCATGTCATCAGAAATGAAACAATAACTTTTAACTTTAATTTCAACATCATTTTCATTTACTTTATAGTAGAACACAAATGGATGAACTGTTGCCTGACTATTTTCCCAATGGTAACCTTGTGCAGCATCTTGTACAATAAATGAGTAGTTTTCAGAGAAGTCTCCTAGGAGAATACCTTCAGTGACCATCAGATTAGCTTTCAGTTTTTTTAGGAAACTTGCTTGTGCATCAGCCACATAAGTGTGTCTTGTTAGTGCACAAATTCTAGTTGCCAAAGACTTAATGAAGTTTTCAAGGGATTCACCGATGTTAATAAGGGTTGTCCGATCCGTGGAAGTCCACTGCTTGTATGTAATTATGGTGCCGACTGCATCCTGAACAGATTCCAATCCTTCAAGGAATGCAATAACACCTTCTTCTGGACACAATGCACATTTTTGTAGCATACACTCTTCCTTTTCACTGTCACAAACTGCATAGAGAATGAGGTCTTTATATGATAGTTGTTTTTCCCCCAAAGCTGATAGCTGAAGTTTGGGATTTTGGTGGTAGGTACAGACACACACAGAGTGTGTTCCTCCAGCTCCTGCCAAGACACACCACTTGGGTCTCAATGCAGCAAATGATGAGAAACCTATTTTTGGATTAGTGTCATTTGCCTTGAAAACAGCGAAAATCTCACGTAAATTACCAAGCACCAATCGTTTCTGCTGTAGTTGCTTCTCTCCTTCATGATTCCTAATTGATAGACAATCCTTCTTGCCTGGACATATTCTGCTTATTTCATCTGATTCATAGAAAGTGCACACTGCTTCCTTCTCTTTCTTTGTTATAACCCACCTTTGCTAATATGTGGAATATGCCATGTTCTTTCTTTATTTTGCGGCTGGTTGAAACCATTCTTGTAGATGCATTGAAGAAAGATGCTGTTCTGTGAATGGTGTATGGTGAGTGTTAGTATTTGAATCTTCCTCTTGTAGTCAGTCGTCTCACTGAAGGCATTCTTGAGTGCTTGCATCACTCCTGCATGCCTGCGAAAATGATATACATGTTTGAGTAAATTTATATGCAAACATATGATCTATATATAGGCTTAGTATACTTTAATGAAGGTACTACAGATATATATACAGTACTCACAAATTATTGTCATCCATTTTAGATTGCTTTTCTTCACTTTCTTGTGTAAAACTTGTGTCATATGAAGTTTCTAGCTTTCTCTTCAGGGATGTTGATGCCATTTCAAATTTTGTTTCAGCCTTTGAAGATCTCCCTTTTCGTGACAGACCCTCTGAAAAACAAATAAAATAAATTGTTATAACTTTTTTTAATCAACTGTAGGCCTATAGATGTACATGTACATTACATATGAATTTGGTAAATACCGTATATATAATCATAACTGTATTGATCTTCATTATATAAATTGATATGCATACATCTGAATTTGTCAAATATATAAAGGTTGTAATGTTCATACATGTAGTTATATATATTGATGTTTTGTTGCTATAATATCTACATAAATTAACACTTTAAAAATACTTAAACTTACTTGTCTTCACTGGTGTCACATTCAGCATTGGAAGAATTGTGTCTAAATCTCCTTGGAAATCTTCAAACATTATTTCAGTAGTACACCCATAGGCAGAGGAACGTTTTTCTGTGGCAGTGGCATCAGTGTCTGAGTTCGAATCTGAGACAATATCAGAGACTTTTTTGTCTTCAGCTTTGATTTTATTGATATCATTAACACAATTTTTACAAATGTAATCTCCATATATTAATCCGTGAATTCCTTGCAGTGTATTACGGACTGGCACAAGTGCTTTTTCGATCTTCTTCTTATGTTTTCTAAGAGGATCAGCACAAACTTTTCTACCCATCTTGTTTATCTGTAAGAAAGGCATAAAATAAGTAATTAATTTATGTTCACAAAATATATTATTTAACAGTACAGTACATATATGCATATACATATGGCGATTTTGCCAGAAATTTGAAAAATAGCCAATTTGAAAAATTCTTTAAGACAGTATAGATGGTGAATAAGATACATTTTTATTGTTTATATTAAAAGTGCAATGGTGGAACTTCATTTTGTGTAAAGAAATGTTTCCCCAAAATGTGTGAACTTCAAGGTCAAAGGGTCAATTCGTTCCTTGAAAAAGGGTGAACATTTTTATTTGTTCTCCTATTGCTGTTTTCGTTGCATTTTTGGATTCTACAGCTCATTCTGAGTCCAAAAACATATAGTTTCATATGGTTACGATAATTAGTGAATGTGTGAGTTGCATCCAAAGATGCCGACCTTGAGCTATTTTGACCTTAACCTTGATTTTTCTGACCTTCATAACTCGTGAAGTAATGGTCGTAGAAAGCTGAAACTTTCACAGCTGGCTTTCTTGCACAAACTTACCTTATACACCAAAAATAAGCAAGATCTGAGATGGTCGGGTGTTAAGCACTGATTCACCTGTGCTGGAACCCCTCTATACACACTTAATATTTTAGGCCTTGATAGTCTCTGAGGCTCATTAAAACACCATACCCACCAGCCACCCACAGTGCTGGCTGGAACTGTACTAACCTGTAGACAAGGAATTTTGCAACTATCTGTGTTGATTCTGCACTTAGACAAGTAGCAACATGTTTCAACAGGTTTGTTTAGGCTACATGTGAGCTTAGTCTTCCCCTTTCACTATTATAACTATTATTGCCAGTGTAGATTAGCAGTGAAATACAATTTTTATTAAATTCTTGGAGCTTGAGGTCAAATTGATAGCTAAGATATAAAAATTCCTTGAAATGACAAGCAATTTATAAATATGGTGTTCACTTATAAGTTAGTTACATGAAAAGTACCAACATAAACAAACTTTTTATGATTGTTTCTATTAGTCAAGAACTCTGACTTTGTTTTTTATATCTATAAAAAATGTAATTTTAATTTCTATAGGTCAAATTATGAGCTTGTGTGAAAAAATAGGTAGAATTGACACACAACTTATGAATATGGTGTTCACTTATATGTTAGTTACATGAAAAATACTAACATAAACAAACTTTTTTTTGCTGATTCTAATAGCCAATGCCTATGCCTTCATTTTTTACATTTAAAAAAAAATTCTCATTTGATACCCCAGAGGTCAAATCATGACCTCAAATTTTGGTTACAGTGTAACTTTTTTATTTTTCAACCTAGAGTTCTAAAACTTGCATATTTGGATTCCTTGTCGTTTTCTGATTCTAAATATTATACTTTTATATAATTATGACAATTATTACCCAAGTTATGGCTCGCCAAATGTTAGTAACCTCGTGAGTGACCTCAAATTGCCCGAGGTCATATCTCTTGAACCGTTGGTCGGATTGACCTTATAATTTCAGAAATGGATTCAGGGCTCACAAACTCCCTATAAACCAAATTTCAGCAAAATATGAGAGATGAGGGTGTTAATTTCAATTTTTTTTGGTTGATCTGACAGAGAATGACCCTTAATGTGCTTAGGGTACTAACAGGCACAGACTTTGGACACCAGCAGTAAACATCATCACTCATATACAAACAATATATTTGCTCAGTTATGGACTATGCTAGCCCAAGCTGGGCACCCATTATCTCAAACACACACACAAACACCTTAGACAATACAAAACAATGCACTTCGTATCATTACAGGATGTACTCAAACACCACCAATAGAACACTTGCACACAGAAATAAAAATACTGAAAGTTAAGGAACATTTAGACATGAGGGGAACACAATTCATGGCAGCAGCGACAACTAACCCACAACACCCTTGCCACTACATGTACAGTCATGCACCAACACCTCGCACCATTAAGGTAACACCAGAGAGATATTATAACCAAATACTCCATTCCATACCACGCCCCACAGACATCACACAGTACAGAAAACACACACACCTAACCCACAAAGCACTGACGCGACTCAGTCCAAATGCAGTCCTAGGTGCGAAGCTGCCACCCAGTGACAGGTCAGAGACCAGCCTGAGCAGATCAGATCAAATTAACTTAGCACAATTCCAATGTGGACATCACCCCAACTTAGACATATAAACACAGACTAGACAACTCCACAGATGACACCTGCCACCTGTGCCAGGACACACCACAAATAATTTAACACATTGTGACAGACTGTACAGCTGTAGCACAACATAGAACACAACACAACATCACTAGTGTGCTGAACCTCTGGTCCACTCCGGAGAGGGTGATTGGTTACCTGTGTGCTGCTGGCTTGCTTGATCAGGGTGGGCTGATTGGCTAACCAACAACAACAACTAATAAAAAGTTTCAGATGCTTGGTGTAATATAGATGCAGTACAGTATGAATTTACTGTGGTTGAGGACTATCATTAGGAATCAGGACAATGAATTTTGCAGTAAGGGAAGGAAAATGTGTAGAAGAATATGTATTTCAGGAGGTAATATTTCTAGTCAATGAGGTAGTGAAGAAGTTGCTTGAAAGCTGAGGTAACATTGTAATTCATGTAGGTATAAATAATTTGACAAGCAAGGATAAAGATGGTAGATTTAAATTGAACAGAAATTCAGTAGTAGTTAAACATAGATACAGAGAATTGATAAAAACTTTAAAAATAAAGGCAGAGCAAGTTTTATGCAGTTAGGCATTTCACCAAAGGTTGGGGGTAAACATGAAATTTGGAAGTAGAATTTTAGCCTTAAATGATAAAGTAAAGGTGTTATGTAGTAAAGGGATTGAGTTCATAGATTTGTGGGTTAATTTTAATGAAAGGAGTAAGGCTGAATTACATCTCAGTAGAAAGAGAACTACTCTATATGGGAGAATTTTAGAGGACAATGCGAGTCCTTTGGGGTTTTGAAAGATAACTTTAGATCAGTAGAGGGCATAAAGCATTATATTGGGTATATGTAAAGTTAATACTGTTACGGTCTTAAATACAGGTTAGTTATATCAGGAATAGGCATAGGCTTATGAGCTATCTAGCCAAAAGTAGTGAACCAGTTGAAATGTTTTTATACAAATGCACAGAGTCTTATGAATAAGAAAGATGAATTATTTAGTTATATGATTATTGAAAATCTTGATATAGTCTGTATCAGTGATGCAGTATTCAATAACATAAGAGCAGAGTATGAGTTGAATAGTTATACAATGTATATTTATTAGAAAATGGACAGGCAGGGGGTGGTTTGGTCTTTCTTATACATTAAGAATGATAATATTAAATTAGACAACAAGGGAGAATCAATTTGGGTTGGTATGTATGTGTCAAGCAAAGAGTATATTCAGATCAGTGTATTTTACAGACCTCCAACTAAACATAGGAAGTCATTGACAGATGGTTCAGGAAATAAATAAAGGTTGTAGTACTAGAGTTAGAACATTAATTATTACATTACATTTCATTTGGAAAACATGAAGCCACTCAGGCCTATCAGGGTAATCCAAACCATGAGCTACATTTTTTAACAACAACAAAATCTTGCAAGATGTCAAACTCAAGTCAGCTAATTAATATACAACTATTTACTACCACCATAATAGCCTATATAACTGAAGCAAAGAATATACACTATATACACAATCTACAAACTATCTCTCTCACTCATGAAAGTGTCTAAATTTTTCTTAAAATTAACTAATGAGCTACTGTTTACCACATCATATGGCAAATCATTCCAAAAATTTACTACTATATAACTGAAAAAGTATTTTTGTAGATCAAGTCTATAAGTCTGTTTTCTATTGAGAAAAAGTTATGTAGCTACATTTAAATTGTCTAAACCTGAAAATATTTTGAACATCTGTATCATATCTCCCCTCACAACATCTCTCAAAACTAAACATACCTAATTCCTTTAATCTTTCCCTGTATGCCAATCTTCTTAGGTTAGGGATAAGCTTGGTTGCCCAATGTTGCACACCTTCAAGTATCAATATGTCTAAGGTGAGGGAACCAAGCTTGAATGCAGTATTGAAATGAGAGATATCAACCTGCCTTGTATAGACTGGAGCCTTTCAGTAGCAAATAATAGGGAAAGTAACTTTTTCATTGAGTGCTGTAATGGTAATAGACTTGGAATAAAGCAAATATAGTATGTACCTAATTAAAAAAAGGGTAATAAAAAGGATGTAGGAAATTATAAGCCTGTTAGTTTAACATCTTTGGTAGGAAAGATGCTAGAAAGAATTATAAAGAATAATACTTACTCATTACTCTTACTCTGCAGCCCCCAGGTACTCTTCATGAGAACCTGGTGGCACCCAGGAAGTCTGCCACATCCGCTGGGTGGGTTCAGAGGTCTCTTAGTGAAGAAATATTGTATTGGTGTCTGAGCTGTGTGAAAGAAGGGCAGTGGAGTAGTAGGTGTTATACAGACACAGTTGGGTAGTGGCATCTGGGGCATTCAGGGTTGGGATGATGCAGTACCCTATTTGTTACAGCTGCAGGGATGGGTGGTGGTCCAAGCAGACAGGAGAAACGTGTGTGTTTCTGGGGAGGAGGGCTTCAGAAGGGTCAATGTCAGGTGGAATTGTGTTTAGTATTGAGTTTGGAAGGTGGTTTGTTAAGGCTTGTTGTGTCAGTTGGTGTAGCAGTGGTGTTGGTGGGTGTTAGGGGAAGCTGGTTGTATTGCTGTGAGTAGTGTGAGGCTGGAGTGCGTTTCTTGTTTCTAGCTGGGGGTTCTAGTTCTGTTATGTGTTGGCATGGGTGTGAAAGTGAAATTGATTTTGCATAGAACTGTGTTCCTATCATGTTTAGATGATAGTTGATGGGCAGAATTTTTTATTCCATGTGGAGATGGTCTATGTTCATGGTGCAGGTACAGCCTGTGATGATTCTGAGTGCTTTGTTTTGTATGGTTTGGAGTTTTTTGAGGTTAGTGTTGGATGTTGGTAGAAACCATGCAGTTGAGTTGTAGTTCATTTTTGTGCAAATGAATTGCTTATAAGAGAGTTGTTAGGGTTTCTTTGTGTTGGTTGAAGGTTGTACTTGAGAGTGCTCTCAGTACGTTGAGTTTGTTTGTTGCTTTTGTGGTGATGTGGTGAGAGAATGTCGTGTGTGTGTCATATGCAACTCCAAGAATGGTAGGTGTTTTGTTGAGGGGAAGAGGTTGACCTGCGAGGATGATTGTTGGGTGCTTGTTTGTTTTGTGTTTATCTGGTATCAAGAGTGTAACTGGATTTTTGGGGTGATGCTGACATCACATTTTTTGTTAATTGGTTGAGGTATGACTGTATATTATGAGCTGCTGTTGTGTATTTAGGGTGTTGCCCCTTGATGGTTATGTCATCTGCATATAACTAACTGAACATGGATGTTTAGATCATTCAAGAAATAAGCTAAATAGTTTGATTAGGAAGAGTAAAAGGCTTAGTGAAATAAATCTAGCTTGAAATTGCAATAAAGATCCAAAGAAATTCTTTAGTTTTTATAAATATAATAAGAATAAAAAGCATAATATGATTGGCCCAATAGAACATGCCAAGATATTTGAAAATGATCAGGATAGTGTTGGTATTTTTAAAGACTATTTTAGCTCTGTTTTTACTGAAGAAAATTTGAATAACTTTGATTTTCTTTAGATTCTGTAAACTCAGACATTCTCAATAAGATTCATATAAGGAAGGATGATGCTAGGCAAGTGATTCATACAATGAAATCGAGTAAAGCTGCTGGATCTGATAATATATAGGGTATGCTAGGATTCTCAAAGAAGGGGAGGATAACTTATCTGAGGTACCAACTATTTTGTTTGATAAGTCTATTAATTATGCAGAAGTACCAGATGAATGGAAAAAAGCAAATGTAGTATTTATAAATTGGGTAGAAAAATGGTTAGAAGATGGAGAACAGAGAGTAATTCTAAATGGTCATGAATCTAGGTGGCAGAAAGTGAAAAGTGGGATATGGTACTACAAGGATCTGTTAGGTCCATTAGGCCTACTCTTTATTTTATATCTAGCTAAATGTTTCTGAGAAGGTAGCAAGTAGGTATTAAAGTTTTTATAAGAATTTTCTGTATTTGTAACTGGGGCAACTGCTTTTGTATCATCTGCAAATTTAAACTGGATGAAGGTCTTGATAGATTAGTTGCTTGGGCTAGTAAATGGCAGATGGAATTCAATGTTCAAAAATGTAGTCATGAATTTTGGTAGAAATAATGAAAACTTTAGTTATGAGATGCAAGGAAACTGGTTAGTGGATATTAGACAGGAAAAAGATTTTGGCATTATAGTTATGATCTAAGATTTTGTAAGCAATGCTTAGAGGTTAGAGATAAGGCAAATAAAATGATAGGTATTATTAAGAGGATTGTTAGTTATCAGAGTAAGGAAGGCATTTGTAAATTATACTAGGGGCACTCAATATATTTGCCCCCCCCTTTTTTCTTAGCTAAATAATAAGCCATTGGGCTGAAATGTCTTTTGGGCTGTAAGTTTGAACTTTCTGCACTTCACATAACTGGATTTTTCCAGTTTGAACCTCCCCTTCTTGTATAAAACTGATGGTTAACGCAGTTTCGAAAATGACATCTGACAGTGATGTGCATCATAATCAGAGAGTTGTTATCGAGTTCTTAACCACAGAGAAGGAAACAGTTGGAAATATTCACAAATGTCTACAAAACATTTATGAAGATGCTGTTGTTGATCGAAGCACAGTTGGACTCTGGTCTAAACGTGTGAGATCATTGGAGAGAGGGAGAGCCAGCCTTGATGATGAGCCACGCAGTGGTTGCCCGGCATCAGCTGTGACATCTCACACTGTGCAACGTGCTAACAGCATCATTCAATCAAATTGGCATATTACATACAAGGAGCTACCACTGGAGCTATGAATTAGTGAAGGAAGTGTGAATATGATAATTCAGCATGTTCACGATTTGTTCCTCACCAAGACTTCCTTTCATGAACTGTGACTGGGGATGAGATTTGGGTACACCACTGAATCTGAAACAAAATGCCAATCCATAGCGTGGCATTAGGCAGACTCCCCATGCAAGAAAAAGTTCAAAATGGCTCCCTCTGCAGGAAAGGTTATGGCCACCATCTTCTGGGACATGAAAGGGGTGATTCTGGTGGACATTATGAAGAAAGGACAAATAATCAACTCAGAGGCATATATTGCTACCCTACAGAAACTCCAGAGACATGTAAAGTAAGTTTGACTGGAGAGAAAATTGGAAGACATCCTTCTTTTGCACGATAATGCAAGACCACACAACAGTTCGCAAACAAGAGAGGCCATCACAAAAATGCGTTTGACTGTGTTACCCCACCCTTCATACAGCCTGGATCTGGCCCCTTCAGACTTCCATTTGTTTGGGCGAATGAAGGATGCTATTCGTAGAAGAAAGCTTCAGAGTGACAATGAGGTTGTTGAGGAGGTTAAGAGGTGGCTCCAGCAGAACCAGTGGTCTTTTACCAACAAGGAATGAAGGCCCTTGGTTCAAGGTGGAGGAAAGCTGTAGAAAAGGTTGGAGACTGCGTGTAAAAATAAAAACTTGTGAAAAAGGTATGTAACTTGTGTACAAAATTTCTGAAACTTGCAAGGAAACTTGGAAAGAAAAAAAAATGGTGGGGCAAAATATATTGAGTGGCCCTCATATAATTCTTATATTAGGACTTGCTTAGAATACTGCATTCAAGCTTGGTTCCCTCACCTTAGACATAATATTGATATGCTTGAAGGTATGCAACATAGGGCAACCAAGCTTATCCCAAACCTAAGATTGGAATACAGGGAAAGATTAAGGGAACTGGGGATGTTTAGTTTTAAGAGACATTGTTTGAGGGGAGATATGATACAAATGTTCAAAATGTTTTTAGGCTTGGACAAATAAGATGCAAGTACTGGTAACTTTTTCTTATTAGAGTCTGATGGAAGAACCAGAGGGCATAATAAGAAAATTAGAAACCAGACTTGTAGACTGGATCTATGAAAATTCTTTCAGTCAAAGAATATGGTAGCTAGTAGATTTTGGAATGACTTGCCACATTAGGGTGTGTCAATTTTGTCAACTTTTTTCAAGTCAATTTTGGTAGTGAAAATATAGTGTCTTTTCATGTCAAAACTTGAAATTGGCCAACCAAAATGAAATAAAATAATCCTTACCTACATCAATTTTACCTTAAAGTTTCAGAAATTGACTCTCTTACTAAATAATAGGACATAAATTGATTAACTATTCATCTGTCACAGAATTATCCCACTGATCGCATATGGAGTGTTTTCAAGGTCATATAGTTGTTGTATAATGTATATTGTACAAGTCACAACATGAATAGAACTGTCCCTCACTCTCAGTCCTCAGTTGCCTCTTAGATGTCATAGATGGTGGTTTGCTGTTATTGCTCTTGTACCTACTTCATAGTTATTCTACTAGACGAATACTACAGTTTAACTGTAAGTATGGATTATTGATTATTACAATTATTTATTATCATCATATTCTTCTGTCTAATTATGTTGTAATCCCATGAAATATTTTTTTATTGACTTTTAGAACATCGAATGACTAAACTTTGAAACATCGTAATTGATATAAAATACTTAAATGTTTTTCTTTCTTTTCGGATATTCCTAAGATGCCAAAATTGAAGACAAGAGGTCAGTTGTCATGCCACTTGAGCCTGTTAGTCGGTCCAGGCAAGGAGCTTCCCATATCAGAACTACCAACAGTGCGAGACATGCTGAGACTAGGGTTACTCCTTTCGTGAACAAAATACAAAGGATAGAAGGAACTACACAGAGAATGAGCTCATAAGGGACATGATTCCCCCTCTTCTGCATCAGTGGGAAAAAGCTAATGTGTTATTCAAACCACCTGTACTCAATCAGTATAGAACTATTGAGCTAAAATTAACAAAGCTGTGGCACAAAGCAGTTGAGACATCACTTGGTAAAGGAAAACTAGCAAAGAAAAATAAATTTCTGCACACACTTGATACTCTTCTTGACATTTTTAACTGCCAGTGTCCCATAGAGTTGTGTTCTGAAGCCAATTGTTCTCCCTCATGCAGAAGAGAACCTCACCCTCACATTGATTGTCGCTGTCCTCGTGAGAAGAAGATCCCTGTTTTGGAGCTGGCTTTCATAAAGGTGCAGAGAACAAAGGCAGGAGGCCAAGGAAGTATGCAGATTGGTTCAGCAGATTATTCAGAAACCAAAAAACAGATTGTTATTGCTAAGAAAAAAGAGAAAATCTGCGAGAGGGAAGAAAGGAAGAAAAAGAAGATGAAGAAGCCACCCAAAGAGATGAAGAGCTCTATCAAGAGGTTTCTCACTTCTTTGAAAGCTCTTCAGATGATAGCTCCAAAATGCCATCTGAGCCTTCGCCGAAGAGAATGAAATACAACACTAAAGACATCTCAAACATTGCCCTTGCCAGTATTCGCCACCATACGGGGCTACGAGAGACTGCAGAGATTGCCACTGCCGCTTGGATAGGTGCAGGCCTCATCAGCCGAGAGGATACATCCTTAGTGATAGATCATAATAAGATAAGAAGAGCACAAGAAAAAATAATGAAGGAAATATCTGATCAGCATGAAGAAGATTTGGAGGAGGAAGGTCTCTCTCGCCTTTTGTTTGATGGAAGAAGAGATTGCACAAAAGTTCTCCAGAGGTAGAGGGAATGGACAGAAAGTTTCCCAGTCTCATCAAAGAAGAACACTACTCTGTGTTCCAAACCTGGTGGCTGCTATTTGTTTCATTTTGTTCCTGAAGCAGAAGTAGAAGGCAAGAAACATGCAGAGGCAATTGCTGATCAAATAATATGTTGGCTTCAAGAAAGAAGACTTGACAGTTCACTGCAGGCCGTTGGTGGAGACTCAACTGCGGTGAACACTGGATGGCAGGGCGGTGTTATGATGCATTTAGAGAAAAAACTTGGAAGAAGGCTTGTTTGGATTGTATGTGATTTGCACACGGGGGAACTACCTCTTTCAAGAAGTGGTCAGGCCCCCTTGGCAACATGCTAGATGAAGCAATGGAATTAGAAATAAATGCAAAATTTCCAAAGGTCAAAGTAGGCCCTCCCCTTCTAGTGTTGTCTGAAGAAGTTATCAAAGACCTCAGCACGGATCAATCTTACGCTTATTGTATTGTTCAAGCAATCAGATCAGGAGAGTTGCCTCAAAATCTGGCTCTCTTGGAGATTGGACCCGTAAGTCACAGTCGTTGGTTAACTACAGCGATTCATTTCTGCAGTATTTGGGTTTCCAAACATGCACTGAAGGGCAAAATGCTAAAGAATTTGATGTTGATTGTTGAATTTATTATTGGGTTTTATCTTCCTCACTGGTTCAATGTAAAACTTAATCGAATGTGGATGGAGGGGCCCAACCACATCTTGTTTCAATTACAGCTACTGAGAACCCAAAGGAAAGTAGTGGTGGACATTGTGTTACCTGTGGTGAGAAGGTCCGCTTGGTATGCTAGGCCAGAGGCAGTTTTGCAAGCAATACTCTGCAGCCAATGTACCAAAGAGCAAACTGAGGCTGTGGAAATCATTCTAAAGCTTAGAGGAACATCACTAGATGATGACCAGCTGGGAGACTGCTCTGTTCAGACAAGGAAGGTACCTCCAATAAATGTCAATGCCACGAAATTGTCAGAATTAGTTAACTTGAGTTCGGAAGTTTTGGAGCCACCACTGACAACATGTATAACAAACAAACAGATTTAACACAACTTAAAGAGGACCCAATGCAAGTGTCAAAGTGGCCTTCTCACACTCAGAGTGTGGAGAGATGTGTGAAAATGGTCACAAAAGCAGCTAGTCAAGTTTACAGTCACGAGAGGCGAGAAGGCTACATCAAAGCGCAAGTAGCAAGCCGAATGCTGATGTCAAGGAACCACAGCAAAAAGGACATGACTGCATTGGTTACTTTCAAATAAAGACACTGAATGATATCTTATTGCCACTTTAAATGTTGATAGGATGTTTGTGCACATTTGTTATTTTGTTACGAATTTATGGAAAAATGGAATTTTTGAATTAAAGTTGATGTAGGTAGGAGTTATTTTTTATTGTTTTTGAAGCAAGGATATTATTTTGTATGCCAAATGATTACATTAAATTGCTACCAAATCACATGATTTTCAATTTAGTCATTTCACCCCCAAAATTGACACACCCTACTTTGGTAACCTTTATAAAATATAGCTCATGACTTGGGTAACCTTTATAAAATATAGCATGTGACTTTGATAACCTCAAAATACAAACCTAGCCTATGCTATATCACTGGCAAACAATAAGTTCAAGATTGTATTAAGTTGATAACACTGGTATGCATATGAAATTTTTTTGTCTGCTGTGAGGGTTTTTTCGACTCATGTTATATGATTCGACCATGCTGAATTCGAAAATGACATTGGTTTTCCTCAATCAGGTCAGGTTTTTTCTCTATTGGCCATTTATTATAAGTCCAATTTTATCCCCAAATTTATTGATTTTTTTAGCTTAAACACTGTAGATACGAGTAATATTATAAGAACACTCGTGAAAAATGAAAACATTGTGTGAATAAATACTTTTATTCATACAATGAATATGGAAAAAAGTTTATTGAGGAAGGAATGAAGTTTTTTTGGCTTTCCATCTGTTTTTTTCTTCGGGCACGTCTTGCTTCAAACACCAGCAATAGTCCATCAGCATATTGATATCCCAGTTTCCCTGGTACCTCTCCCATTATTTTGATATCTTGGTGAAATTGTTCACCCTGTTCCTCACTATAATCCCCGCAATTTTCATGAAAATAGTCTAAGTGGGACCACAAAAAGTGCATTTTTATGGACATGCGCGACCCATGAGCTTTGAAAGCTTCCATCAAGTTTTCGACAACGGACTCGTATTCTGGACTTCTACGCTTGCCAAGAAAATCAGTGACAACTGATTTGAATGCCTGCCAGGCATTCTTCTCAGTTGGAGTCATTGCGTTTTCGAACTGAGTATCCTTGATCAAAGTTCGAATTTGAGGACCATCAAAAACCCCAGCATTTAGTTTAGCATCAGATATATGATGAAATTTACTCTCGAGATATCGGAATGCTGAACCCTCCTTATTCATTGATTTGATGAAATTTTTCATCAACCCCAGCTTAATATGAAGTGGTGGGAGCAAAATTTCTGTTGGTGGTACAAGGGGCACTGAAATGACATTATGTGACCCAGGTTCAAAATTCTCTCTGGATGCCCATTCACGCTGTGCATGGTGCTTCTCATCCGCTTGGCTATCCCATTTGCAGAGGAAACATGGGTATTTCGTGTATCCCCCTTGCATTCCCAATACAAATGCCACAATCTGAAAAAAAATGAAAATATTTAAAGAATTTAGAGAATTTGTTCTATCAGATAAAAAAATCTATGCATTGGACTGTATCACTTCTGTGGGGAAGTTAAGTGTTCTTATACGCTCTCAAATAACTTTTGGAAAAACAACATAGTCAATAGCAATAGTTTACTTATGATATTAGTATTACCTTCAAATCTCCACAGATCCTCCAGTTATGTTGGTCGTATACGAGAGCATCCAGTAAAATTTTCATGTTATCGTAGCTCTCAGTAAGTTGTACGGAATGTGCTACAGGGACTGATGCAACCCTATTCCCAATGTTGAGAAGTACTGCTTTCAAACTTCGTTTAGACGAGTCTATAAATAGCCTCCATTCTGATGCGTTATATGGCAGGCCCAAGGATTTGATTAGCCCCTCAACATTGCAGCAGTAGGTACACTAAGGAAGAGGTATTTTCGTGCACTGCAAAAAACTTGCGGAATTCTTCCTCTCGTTTCCTATACCAGGAGAATGTTGTTCCCGGAGCCAGCAAGTTGTCCTCTCGAAGTCGTGAGCCCAAGATCTCGGCAGCTAATTTGGAAAGTCCTAAATCCCTGGTACTACCTAAGATCATTAAGTTTGGCCTGGTTGAGAGGCCTCGGCTCATTTGAAGCGGTATTTTGAGGTATATACGACTGGGACTGGTCATTGGTCATTGATTCATCATCAGAATCATCGAAGTCCAGGGTTTGAGGTGGGTCAGGTATTGGAATTCCAGGACCATGGGGTACAGGTCTCATAGCAGAAGGAATGTCAGGGTATACAACAATGTGTTTATTCTTCTTGTTAACTCCTGAAAATAGAAACACAGAAACATGGATATAAAACTTGCATATGAAATAGAAGAAGCATTCAGACAGTGGCGGCTCGTGAGGGAAGGCTGCGGTCTGTAAGATATGAAATAGGTTGATGGAGTCTGTATATTTTCTTTCTTTTTCATTCATATTGTCCCTTCAGGGACAATATGAATGAAAAAGAAAGAAAATATACAATCATTGTATATGTAAATGTAACTTCTATAACAATATGTATGTGTAAATGTATTTTCTATAACAATATGTATATGTAAATGTATGATTACCATCATGGTGAATATTATGCTATATATGGTGAATATTACATTATGGTGAATATTATGTCAAGTTTCATACAAGGATTTCAAAATATTTAAGAAAAATAAATTTATAAGCCCACCTTGGAGGTTTGTCATGCAGAAATAGCAATCTGTCACGTGATCCTTTCCTTCTCTCCAAATCATGGGAATTCCAAAAGGCAAAGATTTCACTTTGCCTTTGCTCCATCTTCTCAAATTTTCAATACACGTCTTGCAGCACATATGAGGGGCGAAATTTTTGTCCTGGTCCCCTAGCTTAATTCCAAAGTATGCTCTATACATTGTCTTCACAAATTTAGTGATTTGGGACTGGTTATTTGGCATGGTAACCATCCCACATATGTAGCAGAATCTATTGGGATCATTTTTACACGCTCTATTCATTATGAAATATTTTATCTATATGCCTGAAAAGTAAAAAAAGATATTATACAAGTGAAACAAGTGATGATAGATGTTACTGTTCCAATTCCGCTTTGACAAAATCACGAAAAATTCTATTTTACTTATGAGGCCATAGCCGGATAACCTGAGCTGATGGAGAAAAATGGATTGCAGATTCGAAATCAGCAGGAAAACCTCTATAAGAATCACTTACAAAACCCTTGACAGCAAAATTGATGCATACCAGTGTAATTAAAACCCACTCTAATAGACAATTTCTGTACAGGGTGTCCCAGAATTAACTATCTATTTCAATGAAATCGGACAAATTTGTCGCAGCAACTGTTGGCAGCAGAGTCCCAAGGTAGGCTTGTTCCTCCCCCTGGATCTTGTTTATTTATGAATTTTTTGGGTTAATGGACTTGAGTTAACGGAAGTTAAATGTAACGGAAGTTAAATGTAACGGAAGTTAAATGTAACGGAAGTTAATTAGTCCGATAATGATTTTCAAAGTTAACTTAAAAGTTAAATCGTTAACGAAAAAGTTAACTTCGTTAATTAACGATTAACGGATTAACGGTTTGTGCCCAGCTTTGGAAACACCCTAACCCATATTCAAACTGCTGAAATCCATGTTTATCTAAAAAGAAAAAAAACATATGTAGCTTAAAAGCCAGGGTTGGGTTCAATTACACAAAATGGAAATGATTGCAATTTTTTTATTTTTCTTCAAATTAATTACAGTTAGTATTGTACTTCACAATTTCAAGATCAATTGCAATTACAATTAATTTTGTATAACTAAATAAACTATCAAAGGTTTATTTTCATTGGATGATGTATGACTGCCAGATCTAGGGGTATAATTTTTAACAATTGACATTAATTGGTCAATTACATCAGTTAATAACTCGAAAATCAATTACAATTACCTTTATTTTTATTTTATTTTGAATCAATTACAATTAATGGAAATTAGGATCAATTAATTAAAAATACAATTACAATTATTCACTGTATCCAACCCTGTTAAAAGCTATTTTTGCTTAGATGGCACAAATAAAATTTGGGACCTACTGATTTTGTTTCAGAGGTCTACAACAAGAAAAAATGCGCAGTTTGATTTACAGATTGGAATAAATACAGATGCCAAAAAAATCCTTGCTCCAAGGTTTAAATAAGCTTATTTTCACATGAGTACATACCGTTGTACACAATAAATAAATACACAAAGTTAAGTACCGTATTTCCTGGCGTATAACGCACACCCTAATTTTGAAGAGAAAATTTAGGAAAAAATATACCTCCTACCTCACTTCATATGTACAATTTTAACGAGTTAATTTTAACGCAGGGTGGTTTTTGGAGTTTTGGAGTATGCTTAATATTAATAAAATAATTGAATTAAAGATAAATTACTACTTACTTTGGTAATTAAAGCAATTAAAAACAAAATTATTTGTTCTTGTTTGACAGTGGTGAGATGGAGATGATTTATTAAGAGGAAGAAGATCCTGGAGGGAGATCCTCTTTTTTTTTGCTGAGGAACTGCAGAATTGAGCAGTTCATCAACATCATCATCTTCCACACCATCTAGACCTACTTCATTCACTATCTTAGTGACGTCTTTTGTCACAGTTTCAACACTGTCAAATCCACTAAAATCAGCAATGCAATCAGGCCACAGCTTATGCCAGACACCATTTAGACATGGTTTCGAAACTTCATTCCAAGCTGCGGCTTTGTTGGAAATGCCTTTTAAAGTGTCATATGACTTCCGGTAGTCCCGCACAGTTACATCATCATATTTTGCATAGTTTACGGCTTTTTACCATTTCTAATTTTACATTTAAGCTTTTACTTTAAGCGGCGTAAAAGTGGTGACGTAATTTAAAGCGGCATAAAACGAGGTTTAACTGTACTTATATACGTACATAGCTTTACCTTTAAACAGGATAATAGGTTCGAAGTTCTTCACACTTTTGAATGTCCATATAAATTAATTAATTATGTAATTTAAATTACCTATATTATATAATTCTCTGAAATATACCAAAAAAAAAATTTTATAATAGGGCCAGATACTTATTCAACCAAATAACTGGGTTAGGTTAGATAATTACCAATTTTTTTTTAAATTAGCAGACATTATATACCTCGGTAAGAAAAATCTAATGGTATTTTTCTCAACACTAGCTCAAACAGTTCCAAAGATACGGTGCTCCAAAGCAGGGTTGTGGAGTCGGTCCAAAATTTTCCGACTCCGACTCCACACATTGTAAAAATTCGACTCCGACTCCGACTCCACACATTGTAAAAAATCTAAAAATCTGACTCCGACTCCTCACATTTTAAATATACGACTCCGACTCCTCTAGTGTTTCACTCTATAATTATCATAATAATAAGACATTTCATCACCACCACATGAATCGTCAGGTTACTTTCTAGGATAAGGGAACATTCAAATATTAAGAAGGATATTGACTTGTAGATATTATCATATTAAGGGATTTTTATTTAATAATATATATATTATATATATATATATATATATATATATATATATATATATAATCATGCGGGTTGCTTCTACAGAGCTTCAATTTAATATTTAGGAGAAATCCAATGACAAGGAGAAATGTAAATGCCATGAAAAGTCTTCTTTAATGCGCAACGTTTCGAGCAATACGCTCATCTTCAGGCTGTTTAATAACAATGTGAAATTAAAATCAATATTGAATGAAAAACAAGACAAAAAAAATTTCTATAACCTATTCATAAAGGCAAATTTTAAAAGACTGAGAAAAGAGGGTTAAATTCTAAGTTATACAGATTTACATATAAAAATTAAGAAGCTATTTTTAAATACATATAGTAAATGTGAAATTAATACACTGGAAAAATTAACAATAGTACACTGGAATAATGAAACTAACTAACCTTTCACTGCAATTTACGAGGCTAACTGATTTAAGGAGCTGGGCAAAACGGGAAAACAAGAGATGGCGAGGGCGATTGGTGAAGGGGGGATTATAAGGAATTGGGGAAGGAGGAGGGATTATAGCAAATTTAGGGGGACGGCTGATGAGTCAACATTTAGAGTAGGGGACAATGTTTTAATGAAAAGCGATTCCAAAATTCTTAGTGAGTTGGGACAAGTATTACAACCAAGAATTTTAAAATTGTCTAAAGTGACATCAGTTTTACATTTTATACTGTGTTCCCGAATACTCGAAACTACTTTAGTTTTTAAAATTTTACCTGTTCGGCCACTTATTCCCATATGCGAATAAAATCTAGCCCTGAGAGAGCGAACAGTGCTGCCAATGTAATTCCCAAGGAGACACCTAGGGCAGGTAAATAAATATACATTGTTATTAAACAGCCTGAAGATGAGCGTATTGCTCGAAACATTGCGCATTAAAGAAGACTTTTCATGGCATTTACATTTCTCCTTGTCATTGGATTTCTCCTAAATATTATATATATATATATATATAAATATATATAAATATATATAAATGAAAAAGATTCTCTTAAACATAATTAAGGTCTAACCAGTAGTAGTCCTACTTAAAATTGAATAACCCTTCTTAACCTAGTGGCTATAACCAGGGTTGTGGAGTCGGTCCAAAATTTTCCGACTCCACACATTGTAAAAATTCGACTCCGACTCCACACATTGTAAAAATTCGACTCCGACTCCACGACTCCGACTCCACGACTCCGACTCCACGACTCCGACTCCACGACTCCGACTCCACGACTCCACGACTCCACGACTCCGACTCCACGACTCCGACTCCACGACTCCAAAGTTTGGTGGAAAAAGGCACTTGGTCAAAATGGAGGTGGGTATGGTCCACTGAAATGGCTGTAGCATCTATACTAACTTAATCAACACTAAAACTCTTGTTTTAGCTTAAGGTAGACATGTGTACCCAAAATTGGGTGAAAGGAGAAAAAAATCGGTTGTGACATCAAATGACCTACACAAGGTCAAAGGTCAAAAATAAGAGCAACTTTTTTTTTTGACCACTGAGGTAAAATATGAATAGAAACGAAGTTGTAGATCTGCTTAAAAGCTTTAAAATAATGTTTAAATGGTCTCTGTACGTGCAATAGGAGCCGAGATATTTCATGTTGAAATATGGTATGACCTTGGAAATTGACCTTTTTTTTTACAAAATTCGAAGGACCATATCTCCGGAACCATATGAACTAGAGTGTTGAAACAAGTGTCATTCTGTTTTTCTTAGAGATCTATAAGTGTGCCAATTTTAAAAAAAATTGGTGATGGTCACATTTTTTTTCGCTATTGAACTGACATGGAATGACCCGTCACCTTTTAGGGGTGACATTTGAAAGCCATGTCAGCTTTAGGGGTGGGGTTTTGAACTCTCCCAAAAATTTATTGTCATGAATCTTAAATTTTACCTTTATATGAAACAAATACAAAACAGTCACATTATTGAAGATATGATACCAACACAGTACAAAGAATTAAATGTTAAGACACAAGAAATGAAAAAGTATCATAATAAATAAATAATGTACATTTAATCCTAGTTTCGAGATGAGAAATGAACATGTAATAGTAATATATTTAATCAGATTTTTTCTAGTATTCCATTATTAGAAATTTAACTTATTTTTAAACAAATTTGTTTCAAATATTTTTTGCATCAGCATTTAAATCATTCCATGGTTTGTCCAATGAAAATGAATTTCTGATATGAAAATAATCAAAATTGAAGAATAGCCACCTTTGGGCTAGTCTGATATGAGTAAATTTCTTGATGTTACAAAATATTTATTTAGCCACTGTAAGTTAGCTAATGATTTTGTTCTTACACTCGTAAATGAAAATAAAATATCCCACTGATTACATCTTTGTTCGCTAATAGTTTTAGCTCTTCAAGGAATGCACTTGAATGATCATGGAAGTCAGCATCAGATAATATAACCTTATTGCTCACTTTTGGATGACAGATACTGTTTAAAGCATTTTTAGAGGAATTCACCCATATGAGAGTGTAGTACGTTAGGCTGTATAAGGAAGAAAAGAGTATGACACAGAGTTAATAAAACCTGTTTAGGAGCTACATGTTTAAGTTTAAACATTATAGCAATGCTCTGTGAAATCTTTTTTAACATTTTTTTAGATTTGATTTGCTTTAGAGTAGGAAGGGAACTGCTTTATATGGCAGACTTATAGAAGATAAACCAAGTTCTTTGGGGTTTTGAAAGATAACATTATATTAACACAAGGCCTAATTCATCAGATTATACCTAACATCAGCAATATTGGAGTTTTACAGTCAAGTTATAGGCATCTCAATAATCAATCCCAAAAATAGTGAAACAGTTAAAACTGATGGGTTCAAGTGTTTTAATACAAATGCATAGGAATAAAAAAGGATGACTTACACAGTATTTAGTTATATGATTAGTAGAAATCTGGATATTATTTATATTAGTTGAAGCATGGATTAATAAAACAGCATTCAGTGACACTAGAGCAGAGTATGAGTTAAATGGCTATACAGTGTATATTTATCAGAAACTGGATAGGCAAGAGGGTGGTCTTGTCTTGTATATTAATAATGAATTAACTTCAGAATGATAGTATTAAATCAGACAACAGGGTAGAATTAGTATGTGTTGATATTTGTGCATCAAGTATATAGTGAAGAGTATAGGTACATTTCACAGATCTCCAAACCAAACAGGAAGTTGATGAGAGTATGGTTCAGGAAATGAAAAAAGGATATACTGTTAGAACATTAATTATAGGAGAGTTCAATCTACCTCTTATAGAATGGAGCTTCTTAGAAGGAAATAGGAGGGAAGGCAACTTCTTCATTGAGTGCTGTAATGATAGTTTTTCAGTGCAGTTTGTAGATAAATCAACTAGGGATCAAGCAATCTTAGATTTGGTTCTGTCTATTGATTATGAAGTTATTAAAGAACTTATAGTAGAAGAGTCATCTGAGAATAGTGACTATTGTATTATACCGTACATTCTAAGATAGAATTAAATAAAGGTCTAGTCAACAATGATTATTTAGTTCCTGGCTTCTCAAAAGATCACTATAGTAAATTTAGAGAGTCATTTGGGTCAGTAAAGTGGGATGATGACTTTGCCAATAAAAATGCAATCAAGGTCTGGTTTAGATGAATTCAAAGAAATTTTGAGGATATACAATGCAGATATAGCTATTCTTTCAGAACTATTGAGAATAACAAGATTAGGAAATCTTTGTGGTGCATTAAAGAAGTAGCTAAAAATGATTAAAAGTAAGGAATGAACATTCAGGGAGTTTAAAAGTTATAATAGCCCAAGTGGGTTCAAGGGTTGTGGAGTCGGAGTCGAGAGTTGGAGTCATGGAGTCAGTTATTTTTGGGTGGAGTTGGAGTTGGAGTTGGTACAAATCCCCCAACTCCAACTCCAAATCTTAAAACTACATGCGTTTCCTTGGAATTTTCTAGGTGTGAAACTGCACACATTTTCTCGGAATGTCTGCCTGATTAGAATATCTTTTTAACCCTTTGTCATATTTTCAGACCAACTGGGCACATTAACTTAAATTATTTTTTGTACCTACCAAAATCCTAATAATACTTCAGTGAGAAAAAATGCCTCTCTCTTATAACTTTGTATCCAGATGTACACATTAGGCCCAGTTTTTATTTTGCTCAGTAGATGGTGCACGATTGATGATGTCACTAGCAATTTGAAGCATGGTGTGTGCAGAAGCCATTTTTTTTCTGGTAAATGTTTACGTTATTTTCTAAGTTTCTTTTTTAACAATATAACATCTGTTTAGGTTTTGTTTTCTTCTTCTGATTATAAAGAAGCATTTTACCAGGTTATTTTTTATCTAAGACTGCTTATATAATTTGTATAGGAGTTTATGCATAGTTCATATCCAATTGGACACACAGTTACTAGAAGGTAAAAGTTTGTCAGGGGAAATTTCTGTATACATTTGGACACATTTAGCATAATTTCACATCTACAGAGCTCTTAAAAGTATATTTATAATATATACAGTAATATTATTGATATGTGTGTAATTTTTTAGTGAACTATTAACCAGGGATGGGGAGTCAGCCAAAAACAACCGACTCCCGAATCCTGAGTCAGTATTTTTAAAAACCGACTCCGACTCCCGACTCTTTCAAATATATAAGTATAAATAAATGTAATAAAGTAGGTACGATAATAATACAGTTTAGTAATTTAATACAATTTTAATGTTGTATTACACAAAAATAAAAATTAACAGAAAAAGAAATTGATCTCGTATAAAATATTTATAACCTCATTTGGTTAACAATTTTAAAATTTTAATGTTGCATACGGTACCGTAGCTAAATAAAAAAAAGTTGGTAAAGAATATTTTGTTTCTATTATATATTATGATATGCTAATATTGAAGCTAAATATTAAAAAAAGGCTAAAAAAACACTTAATAATTTAACTCTCTAAGGAGAATTTGTTCTTAAGAAAAGTATAGCATCAATTATGTCTTCCTTCAACTTAGCCCGTAGGTGGGATTTAATTAACCGAAGAGCTGAAAATAATCTTTCAATGCTGACTTGTGTTGGTGGCAATGCAGTAACAGTTCTGGCTACATCTTGCACTAATTCAGGATACTTTGGTATGGCATTCATCATCAAGTTTTAATGAACGATCAAATTTCTCTATTTTTATTAAAGCTGCATTAAAGTCTTCTCTGAATTTGGTCAATGGGGTTATTTTTATAGGTTTATCATCTTGACTCAAATGGCATCGCTTAACTTTTTTTGATTTTTCTTCATTATCGAGATATTTTTCAAAATCCATTTCTTCTTCAGAGTTTGAGCAGGAGCTTTGCATAATGGCAGGACTAGAGCAGCTTTCAAATTCTGAATTACTTGCGGCATCTGTTTCATTTAACATTTTCATTCGCACAGCTACATCACACAGAGCTGACTTTCCTCTAGCAATCTGTTCTTCAGTTAAAAGTACCCTGTGCATAGGATCTACATAAACTGCAGCCAATAGTACATCATTATTCAGTAAATTTTCTTCTCTACGCTGCATAGACATTCTTATACCATCTGCAACAATGCCGCCAATTTGAGATAGTTTATAATTAATATTTTTCCATTCCTTGTAAAATGTGCCAGGTATCAATTCAGCTGCTTGAAACTTCTTTGTAACCACATATGGGTACTTAAGTAATGCCTCAAGTTGACTTGCCTGCTGCCACTGGATATCAGTCATTGTTACATCTGGGTTTGCCATATCGATAAGGTATGGCTTCAATTCAAGAAGGCGCTTAATCATTTCATAGGTACTCCCCCAACGTGTAGCTTGATCTATAACTGCACCTTTTCCGGATCGACGTTTTAATATTGCATCAAGTTTAGGCGTTCTTGCAGCCACTACTATGTTGCGTAACCTACCTACTACATTAGCAGCATTCCTTTCTTTTAACCCATCACGAATTGCCAGTTGCAATGTGTGGACTGCACATCGCATATGGGGGATATTTGAGAATCCAGCAAAATCATTGTCTACAGTGTCAACACTGTCAAGTTTGTCAGCAGTTTCATCCGTATCTTCTTCACTACTGTCTTCAAAAAGATCTTTTACTTCGCCATCATTAAGTTTCTGTACTGTACTTGTCATATTTGAAGCATTATCAGTAACAATTGATAATATTTGCTCTTTAGTGATTTCATATTCTGTCAAGATGGTTTCAATTAGCTTGGTCAGGTATTCGCTTGAATGTTGAGCTTCAGTGTCCTTCACTGCCAGAGTACGTATAACTAGTTTTCCTTCATCATCAATGAACTGAACATTTATTGCCATATAATTCATTCTTTGTCTCGTGCAGGCATCCATCTTAAGAAAGAAGAATTTTCCTTGCAGCATTGTTTTCAATAAAGTTTTCTGGCTTTCTGCTTCCTTTAAAATCATGTTTTGAATATCATGTCTCTCTAATGACACTCCTAGTTTTGCCGCCATTTCTCCATTTAATCCACGGAAAGCTGGGGAGGAAAATAATGTAAGTGCAACCCCATTCTTTACAACTAAATCTATAAGGTATTTTTTTAAATTTTTCTTTGTCATTGATATTGTAATTCTCTCACTGGAAAAATTTTGTAACAGAGACTTGTTTGCTTTTTGAAATAGAGGTACTGGCCTGACTAGAAGTAGGTTTCTGGATTTCCTTATCATGCTGATCTACAACCTTATAAATATTGGGATGTTTGTTTCGTAGATGGCGTTTCAAGTTTGAGGCTCGAGTTGGAGCATTAGCATGTTTCCCAGTGTAAGCACTAATTTTTGCATTACACTCTTTACCATCCTTTTCTACTTGACAAATAAAAATACTTTCATCCTCATTTAGCTTAAAATATTGAAAGACTGCTGATTTTCTACTAGGCCCACGACTCATTACTAATAGGGGCTAATTAAATTAATAATTAATATATTGCTAATTTTTATATGGTACCTAGTATCCTGAAATAGAAAATAGAAATATGAAATTCATTTGCTAAGATTTACCAGAACAATAAATCAAATGTGGAAATGTGAATCTAGAATTAGTTCAGGAAGATATTTATTTAGGGCAGAGTAGTATTCTGGTAAATTGTTGGCATATAGAAATTGAATTAAAGAGTCGGGAGTCGGTCGTTTTTACTGACTCCCGACTCTTCAAAAAAGCTCCGACTCCCAACTCCGACTCCGACTCCCCATCCCTGCTATTAACTATATATATATTGCACTTAGGCATTATCAACTGTATTCACTAGACATAGCAGCTCAGATGAATTTCTTCATCATTTGTACTATGTATTAAAGCTCTCAGCATAAATTTACGTTCCCTCATTTTATGTTTTTCTTTTTCAGAAACACATCACTATCAACAATCTTTGTGATGGCACAGCAATCGAAGCCGAAATATGCAGTTTTTGAATATTTCTCAATCACTGATGATGGAAAGTTTTTCATGTGCCAAGTGACCAAAGGTGATGAGGAGAAAACCTGTGGTGCCAAAATTAGCACTACTCGGGTGAAGGAACCAGTGCCCCGAGCAGAGCATCGAATCTAAAGCGTCATCTACAACGCCATCATCCCAAGGTGTTGAAGATTGTTACTAAAAAGGATGCCGAAAGTAAGAAGGATGATGATGCGCCTGGCCCAAGTTCTTCAAATCGTCAAGCTCTTGTTACTAAGTATTTTGAGAGTGGAAAGGTTAGTGTGTCTATGATGGCAGATAAATTCAAAGGCTGCATCAGTGAAATGGTGGTTAAGAATGCTGTCCTTCTGAGCTTGTTCTCTACCCCAGCTTTTGTCAGTTTGAATGGGGAAATGGCCCATAAACTTGGTGTTTTATTAGAAAGGAACAATATTCAAAGTCTGGTACTAGAGGAGGCAAAAAAAGCAGAAGCATGCACTCATGGAATTTCTTCGTGGATGGTTCATTTTTCTGAAGATGGATGCCTGCACATGCCAGGGAGTTAATTACTTCGCGATCAACGTTCAATCGTGGATGATCGAAAAGAAGTGGTCACACACACATTGGTGGTAAGGGACACTGAAGCCAGACACACAAGTGACCATCTCCAACAACTAGTGATGGACATTCTGGAAGAGTTCGACATTGGTAAAGAACAAGTCTTATTGATCGTGACTGACAATGCCACCAACATGATGAGCACCATCGAGAAGCTGGTCAAAGATGAAGTGGTAGATGATTTTGATGATGATGAAGTTTCAGACAGTGGTGGTGATCTACAGATCTACAGAAGCTAAGGCTAACAAAGACCCTAAGATCCACTCTAAGGTTAGCCCGAGAGAAAGGAAAGAGTAGGGGGTTAAGAGAAGAGAATAAGGGGTTAAGTAAGGAGCAACACCTATCACTCGTGGGTTAACATTCATTCAGAAAAAGAGAAAAAACTCACCATCATCATCCGCCGGCCACTGCCGACAAGTCAGAAAAATAGTCGGAAGAATAGGAGAGGGTGAAAGATGAAAAGAAGTAAAATAAGAACGCTTACAAACCATGCAAACACAGTCTTAACTCACTGTCATACCATGCAAACTACAAACATGCAAGAAAAGAGTTACAGACATGCAAAGTAAGGAGAGGATAAGAAAAAAAAAGTAGGTAAAGTTAAACAAAAAGTGGGTTAGTTTACGCTACGAGCTACATCTACGTTCGTGTTAGTCTAATTTTTTTTTTTTTTTTTTATTGCTGGCATCACACGCTGGCATGTCACAAGCTGGCATTAATCGTCAACAGACTCATCCTCGACCACCACCCCAGAGCTCCTGTTGCTAATTGTTTTTTATTTTAAACAACGTTAATATTTTTAAAATGTCTGTCAAACGGTTCTTAAACATATTAACGCTGGTAGAGTTCGACTGACGCGGGAAGATTATTCCATTTATCAATTACTTTAAACGTAAAGAAGTTTTTAGCGATATTAGTAATGAAACGTCTGCCACGCAACTTAAATCCGTTATTACGAGTATTACTATTATCGAAAGTGAACAATTTGTCAAAATTTACGTTATCGATGTTATTAACGATTTTGAAAACTTCAATAAGCTCCCCCCTTAATCTCCTAGTTTCGAGTGAATACAGGTCTAACTCTTTAATCCTATCTTCATAAGGCTTGTTGCGCAATGACGGAATTAGTTTCGTGGCACGACGCTGAACCCTTTCTAACCTATCAATATCCTCACGCAAGTACGGGCACCAAAACTGAACGGCATATTCTAAATGGGCAATATAATATCCTTCGATTTAAATTCGAAATTACGCGCTATGAAGCCTAACATCCTATTAGCTTTTGCGCAAGACTCCAGGCACTGGTTCCTAACCTTTAAATCCTTAGATACGCGTACGCCTAAATCTACTTCCTCGTCAACGCTCGCTAACTCCCTATCATCCATCGTGTACGTGTAATTATTGTTACGAGAACCTATATGCAAAACTTTACATTTGTCTACGTTAAATTGCATCTGCCACTTATCCGTCCACTCCATAATCCTATTTACATCGTCTTGGAGCCTATTTCTATCGTCCTCGTTAACAACCTTACCGCCTATTTTAGTATCGTCCGCGAATTTTGACACGTTACTAGTCAATCCTACATCTATGTCGTTAATGTAAATTACGAATAGCAATGGGCCTAACACTGAACCCTGTGGGACACCGCTACCTACATCTAACCACCCCGATTCACTACCATTAACTACGACCCTCTGTCTCCTAGCACGAAGCCATTCTTCTAACCAGTTAGCTACCTGACCGCGTATACCGTGCGCTTTGACCTTCGCAATTAGTCTCCTATGCGGAACTGTATCGAACGCCTTTTTAAAATCTAAATAAATAACGTCAGCCGCTCTATGCCTATCGTATTCGCGCACTATTTCGTTATAAAATTCTAACAAATTAGTTAAACAAGACCTATGGCGTCGAAACCCATGCTGACTACTATTAATCAAATCTCTACTTTCTAAGTGATCGATGATACGATCCCTAACTACGGATTCCAAAAGTTTACCGACAATTGACGTTAAGCTAATGGGCCTATAATTGCTAGCTACTGCGCGGTCGCCTTTTTTAAAAATAGGCGTGACGTTAGCTAATTTGAAGTCTTCAGGAATAATCCCCGTTTCGAGTGACTGATTAAAAATCTTCGTTAAGGGGCCTACGATAACGTCTTTCAAATCTTTCAAATGTCTGGGATAAAAAGCGTCAGGGCCTGGAGCCTTGCTAACTTTTAGCCTATCGATATAATGCGCAATCTCACCTCGTAAACAGTTATTTCATCCAAAATAGTCTCGCTACTAAATGGAACGATATCGTCCACGTCGGGGACATTATTTACGTCTTCTACGGTAAAAACTGTCGCAAAAAAGTTATTGAAAATACCCGCCATCGCCTGAGCGTCAGAAGCCAAAGCGCCATTAACATCCACTAGAGGGCCTATGTTATCTTTTATCGGCTTACGATTATTACGTATTCAAAAAACTTTTTTGGATTATGTTTACTATCCGCAGCTATAAGTATCTCTAAATTACGCTTGCATTCCTAACTGATCTTTTAACCTGACGTCTAAGCTCGATATATCTATTAAAGTTAGCTGCCGTGCCATTGCGCTTATTAAGTCTATACGCTCTATTACGCTCGTTTATGAACTCGCCTATTTCCCTAGTCCACCACTTGGCCTACCATGATTTCTAGCGCGCTTGGGCCTACGAGGAATAAACTCCCTTTCAATATTCCTAAAACTTTCTTTAAACGCCACCCAATGCAAATTTGTGTCATTACCCATAAATAAGTTATCCCAGTCCACTACTCTCATCCTATCCGCAAAACTATCAAAATTAGCCCTACGAAAATCAGGGACTTCTATTACGTTACTATCCTTAGTGTTTTCTATCAATAACTTAAACCTAAGAATTTGATGATCACTACATCCTAAACTCTCGCCTACTTCTAAACCTTCGACTATATTCTCGCCGTTCGTCATCACCAAATCTAAAATATTCACCGCGCGTTGGTTCGGTAACCATCTGTCGTAAAAAGTTATCTTCCATAAACTCAATCAATCTCAAACCCTCCTCATTACCAGTAAAAGTCTCGTAATTAACATTAGGGCAGTTAAAGTCTCCGACAATTATACTATTCCGATTGTCAATAAAGTTACCAAGAAGTGAGTAAAATCTAGTATCTGTATCGAGGGGTTGAACGGGAGGTCTATAAACAACAACAAAATTAAAACTAATACTACGCGCCCTAACTTCAACACATATCGCATTAATTGCTGCCGGAAAATCTAACTTAACCTCGATAGCCCTTAAGAATTACAGCAAAACGCCGCCACCAAACCTATGTAACCTATCATTAGTAAAGAGTTTAAAACCCGGTATATCAAGTTCCCCCAACAAGTCCCGAGTCACGGTATTTAACCAAGTTTCAGTGATAGCAACTATATCGTAGTTGCCGGAATAAATTATCGCCTTAAATTCATTTAATTTATTTCTAATACTACGCGCGTTACAATAAAAGTTTAAGTTATTTTTTACCACGGGCCGCGTTTTAAACTATTTTTCACGTCGGGCCCGCGTTCCCCGGACCCACAACGTTTAAAGAAGGCTTCGACCTATACAGCTTTCGCACGTTTTCGTCTATTAACCTACCTAGCCTAGCATTACCTATTTCATTAAATGCACCCCCATCTTTTATAAAAAGGCTAGGATCACTGAATTCAGACCACAGCTTTATGAAGGGTACATTTTCCTCAGCACAAATCTCTTCTAATTTATTATTCAAAAATATTGTTTTTGACATAATCCTAAGACCCAACCCGTGCCTAGGGGTAATACAGTCTAGAACTAAAGACCTATCTGACCGCCTTGAGGGACCTAATTAACCCCCTATATATCTCCAAAAGGTCAGGCACTCTCGTATCGGGCCTATACGAGTTGTTGCCTCCTACCATCGTCACCAACATCGAGTGACGGGAGGCAATGTCAATCCTATCCACTTCGTCTCTAACTCTGTCAACCCTGGCCCCTTGGAGACAGACCCTCCTCCTCTTGGTTGGATGCCATTCAACGAACTCTTTGTCCATGTGGCGCACTAAAGAGTCCCCAATTAAAATAGTTTCCCCCTCATTCACGTCCCTTTCCAAATGGGCAAAAGGGTTCGAAACCTTGATAGGGGGGATTCCTATCACCTAACTTACGCAGCCTAGCTCCACCCTTAACTTCTCTAAATCCCTCCCCATCTACTACTCTTGGACTAACCTTAACCCCTTCCTCAACTCTATCCAACCTTCCTGACAAGCTACCTAAACTAGAAACTAGGTTACGCACCTCACCCTTCAAATTACTAAAGTCTTCAACGTTAGTATTGGTTTGGCTTCTGTCAACCATAGCCCTACCCCTGCCCTCATCAAGTGTTGCAAGTCTTTCAATTACCTCACGTACACTGTGTTTTATGTCAACTAATTCCTCCATTAACTCGCAAAAGAAACAAACTGATCTCTCGGTAATTGCCATAGGACCGCTGTTATAATCCTTAAATTCTGAATACCACCGGTTTACCCTACACTTAACACATGACGCTTTCTGCAACGGCATCATGCAGTTAAAAATTAATTTAAACCATCACAAGTGTCACAAGTGTAAGTTAAATTAAGCCAGCATGCTACAAAAACTTCTAAATCACTAAAAACTACCAATATTTAATTACTTAACCATAACATGCTGCTGCAAGGCTCTCCAAGATCCATCACATGCGCTGTGATGTCCATACACTACAACTGGCAATTCATGATGGATTGAGAGAAAAACATGTGGCCAGTCTTATTGGCAAGTTGTGAAACATCGTGGTGGCTGCTAGAACACTAAAACTAGATGTTATACTGAAGCGACCTGCTGGAAAAGGGGCGATTTTGGATCAAGCAACTTGGTGGGCGAGTACATACTTGATGATTCAGCATGTTCTTGAACTAAAACTTTTCCTTAGTGACATGGCCAACCCGGATGTCATGATGACTGAAGTTCAATGGGAGCAAGTGAAGGAACTTGAAAGCTTGCTTTGCCATCCATATACCATTACAAAAAACTTTCAAGCAACTGACTTGACTCCTGGTTTGTTTTATAAGGAGTGGAAGACCCTTATTTTCCGCCTCTCTCAAATTGGTGGCATGATAGCCAGTGGCATTATGAACTCAATGCTGAGTCATTCCATTATAATTCAGTCATGGGTGTAAACCACACCATTTTGGATTCCGTTAAGCTGGAGGGAGCCAATAAGCCTTGAAAATTGATGAAAATAGCAATTTAAATTTTTGTAGTCGGACCTACGGTTCTCGAGTTATAGCACTTCAAAGTTTGACACCTTTGCCACTGGGTGGCGCTAAGAGCGCCATTTTATTTTTTTAAATTTCTTTAAAATCATAATTTTTTGTTCAATTTTAACAGTGTCAAATCTTATATTTTTGAGGGCAAGGAATCCAAAAATGATATCAAAATGTGGAAAAAATTCACCTTTCCAAGTCATATCTTCCATATTTTATCTTCTCAGACCAAAAAAATGGGTCCGCTTTGAGGGCCTGTATCTTGGGTCTGCATAGGGTTTTTTTCAAGGGAAATGCAGCATTATTTAGGATAGACATATGAGAAATCATGTTTAAAAAATCTCAGATATATTATCTTTCTGTATGATTTTACAGGCATGAGAGCATACCACATTTTCTTCTTGTACAAAAATGGGATTGTGCTCTCGCACCCCATTGCTATTTGCAAGAAATGCTCTAAAATTACAATTTTTATCAATACAAAACAAGATGTCAAATTCCTACAATTCAGAGGGCAAGGAATCCAAAAACTACATAAAAATGGAAAAACTACAGTAAAAGAGGCTATAATATCTTTCATTTAATGGTAAGCATAACGAACAATTCCACTGGAATCAGTAATATTTAAATGCCATAAATAGATTATTTTTTAAGATGTTTTATTTCTGGCACCAAAATTTGTAGTGTGAAACATTTCTGCCATTAAACCTAGTTTAGACCCGTTAACATCACTTGTTAAGTTTTGAGGAACTTCCCTATGGCTGTAACACCCATCACCATTTTCTCAACTAGACTTTGGACTAGCAATGGTAGATTTAGTGTTTTATTGTGTTTTTTCTAAACATTTTATTTTCAAAAAGTTGAATACAAATCTTTACATGAATACATATTTGGTTACACAAACAGTGTTATTGTTCATTGTGCTCACAAAAGTGGATCTAAGAGAAGCACCTATTACAATAAGTTTAGTGTGTGTTTGGTTTGTAACTAAAATTCAATGAGAGCAGTGAAATCCTTGTCTGATATTTTGTACACACATCCTGATGTAGTAATCGGTGCAGTGAGTATTCTCAATATATACTGTATTTGACTTTGAAATCCAGCAGATATCATCCTGAGTTGGCCAAGAGAATGTCTGTCTTGGACTGTGAGGTGTCATGAATTTAACCTCAGAGTCATCAGATTCCTTATCAACATCAGTAATCACTCCAATCCACCAATGACTGTCATACATGGCAGCAACATAATCAGTAGTTTAGGTATCAGTGTTGTTGATACAGTGGATGGTGAACTGAAAAAAGAAAATGTTCCTGAAAGTTCCTCATCCTCTGCAGTTCTTTTGTAGGAGATGCAGCCAATCTTTTTTGGAATGAAGACATGAAAGCTTCTTGTTCCAATTTTGAACCTTTCTTCTAAAGTGGGTCTTACTGGTATAAGTTTGTCTTTTGCAATATAAAAGAACTGTATTGAAGGCATGTTGCTCTTACAAAAACTGAAAGCTTGAATGGCAGTTCACTGCGCAGAGAAAGTTGTCTGCTGAACAATTACATCCTATTGGCTGTTATCTACATTGATGCCATGTACAGAGTCACATGACAGAAGAACAGCAAATTAGAGCTAAAGCTGCTTTATGTGAAGTAGCTATTTGTATGAAAGGTCTACGAGTGGAAGACAAGGCTGTGGCTGGGCCACAACACGGCAGCCTTCCATCATCGTCCTCATCCAGTTCAAATTCTGAAGATGAAGAATTTGATTTTGAAAAACATCTAGATGACCAGGAGTGGTCAAAGCATTGTCGATTAAATTTGGAAAAAAGTGGAGAAAGGAGTCTGACTGTGCTAGCTAAATTCAAATTGGATTTTTCTCATGCACTGGGAGAGGTAGAAAAAATTGACCATACTGCAAAGTTGAAAGTGAAAGATGCAATACCCCTATACCCTGAGATTGTTCAAGATGCCACTCTGACTGTCACAGCGTTGCCACTGACTCAAGTCAGCATGGAGCATTTGTTTTCTGCCCTCCAAATCATCAGATCTGACTTGAGAGCAGCAATGAAGGAGGACCTAACTGAAGCAATCCTGTTTCTGAGAAATTCAGTTTAGGTATAAGAGTACAGTGTATATATATGTTGTAAAGTATTCATGTATTCAATTTATTGCAGTTGCTTTTTTATATGCTGAACCATTTTGAAATAGTTTCAACTTTCATGTCTTATATTTTTATAATTTTATTATTTTATAACTATTAAATAACTTCTTAGTTTTTATTTCATTTATTATTTTAGTTTTTATTTCATTTCATGTCTTATATTTTTATTTTATAACTATTAAATAACTTTTTAGTTTTTATTATTGTACGAGGAAAGAATAATTAAAATCAAGATTCAAAAATTAAAACTATCGAAATTCATGGAGACTATTCATTTACCTACACCATACCTATACTATATAAGTACACCCGCCACAAAATGACTTCGGACCATCTACCATTTTGGAGGAAAAGCACAAACATCATTATAAAAAACCAAATATATTTAAAAACTTAGTTACATCAATATGAAGTCATGGCTCCCTTGTTCTTGAGGACCCCCTGGAGCCGTTTGGGCATGGAATCACTGAGCTTCCTGAAGTAGTCCAATGTCATCTTGCACCACACCTTTATCAGCTCCGTCTTGAGGTTCGCGAGGTTAGGAGTCTTCTTCTCTGCCATGATCTTCTTCATGTAATACCAACAGTTCTCGATGGGGTTGAGATCGGGGCTATTGCCAGGCCACTCTAACACCTTAATCTTCCGCTCATTAAGCCACTTCGTCACCTTCTTGGCCTTGTGACAGGGGGCACTGTCGTGCATAAAAATCTCTCTGCCATGAATGGCGAAGTGGTTCAACAAATGGTCGTTAAGAACGTCAATATAATGGTCACCGTTCATCATCACATTCTTGGGAAGGAAGTACAGACCCCCATTTCCCTTCTCACCAGAAAAACACCCCCACACCATCACTGACTCAGGGTGTTTAACAGTCGGTACCGTGTAGGCCGGGTGGTACCGACTAGCAGATGACGGGCATCGCACCTTGGCAGATCGAATCTGGAACACCTGGAACATGCTTTCATCTGAAAACATCACCTTCCTCCACTGTGCCGATGTCCAATGAACGTATTTCTTTGCAAAGGCAACACGCTGCTTCTTCATGCGGTCGGTGATAAGTGGCTTCTTGGTGGTGGTACGGCATGGTAACCCCAAGTCCTTCTGCAGCCAGTGCTGGATCGTTCGAACAGACATGGCTTCCAGCAGCTTGGGATGGTTCTTTTTCAGTTGAGACGCTGTAAGTCGAGGGTTCTTCAACACTTCTCTCCTTATGAGGTTATCCGTGGCCTTAGACGTCTTCCTTCGCCTTCCACCACCGAAATTGTGCTTCGGTACGACGTTGGGTGGTAGGCCTCTAGCCGCCACCAGCAGCTTCATGATGGTCGACTTCGCCAGACCAGTACGCTCACATATCATCTTTATCGGGACATTTTCTTGCCTCCACGCAAGAATATGGGCCTTCTCCTCAACAGAACAATACTTCCCAGGCATGTCCACTGCACTTTAAGAAAAATAAAGAACACAAACGACTGCACACAAAAATCCAAGAATTCTGGACACGGTACGGCAGAAACACAACACCCCACGTCACCTCTATCTAAACACTGATGAGTTTTGCCTCTGCGGTAGCATAAAGGGATCGACTAACAACATGCCAGATACTTCCAGACAAAATATTTTACTCAGTAGCGTGAGAAATGCAAATTGATTTCAGACCGCTTTCTCAGCGGAATATTGCACGCAAAGCTGGGCACTTGCGGTTTTTTTTGCGGTACTGCGGTACTACCGCACTACCAAACCGGTACCGCATAACGCAGTACTGCAAAGGATCGCTGAAAGTACAGCATGTACTTTCAGCGATCCTTTGCAGTACCGGTTTGGTAGTGCGGTAGTACTGCAGTACCGCAGTACCGCAAAAAAAACCGCAAGTGCCCAGCTTTGATTGCACGAAGGTCCGAAGTCATTTTGCGGCAGGTGTATATATGCCATACAGTTAGTATATACTACAGTCAGAGTTGGAGTTGGAGTCGGACTTGTAAAATTTCTGGAGGCAGAGTCGGAAACTTTTTTCACTGACTCCGCAACTCTGGTGGGTTCAGATAAGTACAGTCAGTTAAGAAATAAGTTAAATATTTTGATTAGGAATGTGGCTGATTTAATTTTATCAAAATCATCTTAAAATCATTATTTTTAATCTCAACACTTATCACAACTGGATACTAAAGGTTAAATATAGGTTTAGGTAATAAGATTGTTTATTGTGTTCTAAAAGTTGTTACAATATTGTAAAGTATGTTTGGTCAGTGAATCCATTGTAACAGCCTTCTAATATAAATTACTTGCTTTTTTAAAAATTATTTCTCTTGTTTTGCAGTCTCTCTGGTAGATCATACGATGACACTGAAAAATATAACAGCCAACCTACTTAATTGTGACTTAGTGATAACTTTAGGTTGTCTTGCTTGAGATTGTAGGGTAGTACATTTTCAGTGGCACTGACTGCCATATTTCTATTTTCAAAATGAAGATGGGTTGGTTTCTTCTAGCAAAACTTAATCTATACATATTTAATTTGTATATGTATTTGTATTAATCATGCAAGAAGTTATTTAAATTAGATTCATTGCATAGTGTAGCTATCTTGCTGTATTCTATTTGAAACCAAAGAGCCTGACCAATCCAACAAAATGATGCCTGTACCATCATCTGAACATCGACCTTTGAAACGACAAAAGCTTGGTCCACCTGATGTCTATCCACAAGATGCTAAACAGAGAGAGGTAAGTTGGTATGGTATTTAATTTTGTTCAAGTCATGAACTGGGGTTTTATAAACATTTTCTGGCCACTACAATATCACGCATCACTCATTCTCATTATATAGTATTGTCAACATTACTGTAAACTGGAATAACTGAACAGTTTTGAAATTCCTGAAAACTATATTACTGTTTTATATGTATTGGCTTAACAATAATGAATTCCATTCCAAATTTGACTTTTGTTTGGTTTCTGCAACATTAGTAATTAAATTATTGTACCATTTAAAAAATAGCAAAAAATTTGTAATGATATCAGAAGTCATCCTACTTTATGGTACATTGTTTGGTACATTTGTACAAAAAATTTGGCTTAAAAATTAATAGGTTGTGCATAAAGATAAATAGGGAACGTAGTCTGAACATTTATGAAAAGTATATTATTACAAAAAAAAAAAAAAAAAAAGAGGACTACAAATAAAGAAAAAATACAAATGAAAATACTAATAACAATGGTAAGTGAAGCTGCAGACAAACATTTTTATACCATGAAGCTCATACTTCAGAAGACATAGTCAAGTTGGTGAATAGCTTTGACAATTGGGCTTTTCTAAGTTTTTAATTCTTTGCATTAGACTGTATTGAGTACATCTTGTTACCTCCAGGAGACTTCAGTTATTGTGGTTAGTGAACATTTGCAAAGTTACTTAGGGTTCTGCCAGAACCATTTTACAATAAGCCCATAAATATTAGTGCGCAGAGTACTGAAAAGAGTGTTTAGTTTTGCTTGTATAGAATCTGAATTTCCTTATACAGTAGACCCTCACATTAACGTACACTTTGGGGGGAGCGTGTGATTGCTAAAGTGAAGTATGGACAGGGTTGGCAGAAACCCAGGTTTTTCACAAAAAACCCAAACCCAACTGGGTTTTGGGGTTTTTAATGGGTTGAAATTTTTTTTAGAAAGGTTTGATAATTATGTAGTGCCTAATATATCTATTATTTTATTAATTTATTTATCTAATCTACAATATATATTAAAAAGACATCTTTATTTCACAGAAAGTTCAGATATGAGAGATAATAATGACATATTAGAATTTTCTCCATTTTAATTTTAGATCTTTCCTTTATTTCTCAACAGCAGATTTCAGTTTTATTTAGACCTAACTCAAATTAAAATTTTTAAGATGCCAAAGAGTTATAGAGGTGGAAGATCTGAAGCTAGCAAATGGGACGAGGTGACTTTATTAAGTGATCAGTGTACAAGAGTACTATATAATTATTGCAAAGAAAGTATCACTCGAAAAATTGAGAGAATGAAACATCATCTAGAGAAAGTTAGACCCACACATACTGGTGGCAGACTTAAAGCTGCTGAATGGGATGAAGTAGAAATGTTGAGTGACCAACCAAATAGAGTTCGGTGCAAATACTGCAGATGTGTATTTTTGAAAAAAATAGAATGAGTGAAACATCATTTAGATCAATGCAATAAAAAATGGGTACAGGCTTGTGATGATGAAGCGGATGAGCTTACAAATAGAGCTACATCAGCAGCTCTTCCTCCTACACATAGACACAGCAGTTTTGAAAGTAGACCCTCTTCAAGCAAATCATATGAAAGCCTGGTTCATGATGACACTACAATTCACAGTAGTGAGACTTCATTCACTTCAACCGCTTCTGAATCTTCCATACCATTTTTTCATTCTACTCCAGCCAAGAAAACACAAGGTCAGATAATGCCATATGTGGTTAGAACAACTGTAGATCAAAAAGAACAACTAGATTTGCAAATGGCCAGATTATTCTTTTCAGCAAATATTCCATTTGTAGTTGTAGAGAATAAAGAATTTATTAAATGGGTCCAAAATTTAAGACCAGGCTATTGTCCTCCAAGCCGAAAAAAATTATCTGATGATTCGCTAATCAAAGTGAATAATGAAGTAGGTACTGGATTCAATGAAAAAAGACTTAGTCAATTCTACTGTAACTAATTTAAGATGGTTGGAGCAATGTGTTAAATGATCCAATAATTGCCCATAGTGTTCACAATGGGTGCAAATCCTTTTTAATAACTTTTCAATTTTTCATAATCTTTATTTACACTTTGCATAATTTAAGAATTGTTTTATAAGTCAGCCTACTTGAAATAATTAACATGCCAAATCATTCTAATTAGCTACAATTGAACAATGTAGCAATTAGAAAAATTTCAATTATTTTAAAATAAACATCTCAGAACAAAAACCCCAAAACCCACTGAAAATTCCAGTGGGTTTTGGGTTTGGGTTTTTGGGTGCCAACCCTGAGTACAGATGACCCCCATTTTACCGGACTACAGGACATTAAAGTGGGTTTTTCTGTAACCAAAATACTTCAGTACAGTTACACATGTATGTATAGCCCTCGAATCTCCACATGGAAGTGGCACTATACACATACACAACCACTTGCCACCACTGCCCAATGGTCACTTTAACGACCTGTATTATGTTAAACTGAATGTTAATGACCAGACAGCGATTCAGTCCGTCCAAGTGAAGTTTCCGCTAATGTGAAGGTCGTCAATGGGGGGGATTTCTATAATCAAACCTTTAATAACACTTGTTATAATGTGAGATGCCTTAGCCAATGCTAATTTTTGGAGCATACATTTAGTTTTTTGGAGGAAAATAAAGCAAGTATTAAATGCTGATGAGACAAGCCCATGAGATGCTTTGAAATCATTGGTAGAGGATACTTCACCTTTTTTAATGCTTTTAACTGAATGATCTGAGTGGTTAGTGGAGCATGGTGTTGGTTTTGTTCATCAATCCACATAGCTAATAATTTCTTGAGTTTTTCCACAGCACTGTTTCTGGTTTGACTGACACAAGTCATTGATTGAGCACTAGAATGCATAGCACTGAATTTAAGTTTTTCTTTGTTGTCTTGAATGGTACAAGTGGTTGATTTATTCAGTTTTTTATTTTGCAATTGCACTAGTTCCTTTTCTCTGATCTAATTGTTTCATTTTATCCATCTTCATTTCAAGAGTTATTTTTGCTCTTTTTGCAGCACATTCTTCCTTTTGCGAGCCATCATTGGTAATGCTGCTCCCTTCCTGCACAGAAGAAATTAACAATAATTTAATAGTTTTGGTCCAGGTGATTGAGTGAAAATGTTTGCAGCCAATTGACAGCAACAAGAAAGGATGCACACCAAAAGTTGTGTTGCCATATGTGCAATTGTTTTGTGTTTTGTTCATGGAGGATTTGGCAACATTGTTTTAAAAACTGCATACTCACAAGACACAGCACCATATAACTTGGGGATTTTACCCAAATTATAAACCATGTATTTGTGTTGTTGGAGGTTTGACTGTAATCATGTTTGCTTTAGCTTAGCAAGGGACTTTAATATTGTTTTCTTTTGTCTGAGTTCACTCAAGGAGCTGGTGATAATTTGACCCAGATACTTAAATTCTTGTACTTGTTTTATTGGTTCACCTTTCATTTTGAAAATAATAATAGTTGATTGAGTTGAACTTTTGGGATGGAATTGCACACGAGTTTTATTAATGTTAAAATTAATATGGTTCTGTGAATAAATTTTAACATTTTTCTAAGATGATCCAGACCTAAAACTGAAGGGCTTATTAATACTGTATCATCAGCATAGATCAAGTTATATATCTTTATATTGTCCATACAACATCCAACTTTTGCCTCTTTAAGAGAAGTAATTAATCCATCATTATGCACACTGAACAGCAGAGGAGAGAACAAGGAGCCTTGTCTAATTCTGCATGAAGAACCAAAACACTTGGACAAGATATTATCACCTCTAACTAAAAGTTTCCTGTCTTCTAATTTTTTAAATAGAATAAACCTGAGCTTGAGCCAGGATGCTGTTGAAAAAATTGTGAAACATACTCCTGAAAGAATCTCTTCCTATCCTACTATTAAATAAGGTCCTAACAATAGAAGTAAAGAAAAAATTTTTATTTACAGGGAAGAGTCTTTATTCTAGTACCTACCCAAAACCTTGAAATCTGTAAGCTAAAATTTCTTGCCAGCCAAACCAAATTTTTGTTTTCATTCAGATACAGATCTCGTTGATTCTTGGAAGGCCTTTCTCTCCATAGAAGCTGCAATTCCAGGTTACTGGTCTGCCATTTTTTTAACTTTGTTTTTGGAATTTCCATTATGATTCTGGATTCTTCAAACAACTCTTTGGCTTCATCCCTTTTTAAAAAATTTGAAGTAAACCTTTGACCTATTTGTTCATTCCTTTCTTCCAAGATCATGGAGGAAGCATTATTACATACATGGAGTCTTGTCCTTTATTGAAAAAAAAAAAAAAAAGTTTAGTACAGTAATCCCTTGTTTTACATGGGGGTTCTGTGCTTGCGTGACCCACGTATACGAGACACAATATATTTACATTCAGTTTACCCATATACATCCATTTACAAGTTACATGGGCCTATATATAGCCTGATTTAACCTTATTAACAAGTATTAAGCTATAAATACCGTTAGTAAATAATATATACCGTATTTTTCAGTGTATAAGACGCACCTTTGTATAAGACACACCCTTATTTTCAAGGCCTTTTTTCAGGAAAAAAATTATGACCAACTGCCTAGTTGTCAGAAAATGTCTGTAATTTTCTACCAGCAAGGCTGACTTTTGTTAAAGCCCTCCATCAAAAGTATGGTGATACATTTTCTTTCACCCATACTCATTATAAGAAAATAGTATTAAGTATACAGGAGACTGTACTATATGTTATGAAACATAAAAGTAAATCATTATACAATACGTACTGTTTTTCTTGTTATTAGTGATGGGACGAAGAATCTAGCATTTTTCAGGAATCGGAATCGAGAGAATTGTACCATGATTTCCGATTCTTAAAACAATTCTTGAATACAAATAAATTCTTACTTATTCACTTATTTATTTGCATTTTGTAGGCTAAGGAGTAAGGATTGCTTTTTGAGTAAAAGGATTTTTTAAAACTTTTAATTGAACCAGTTTTGCAATGTAAACTTTAAAATTTAAATGAAAGAGGATAACAAATTTTATTTTTATTGTATTGTAGCTATACATTAAAACATGTATATCCAGAATCGTATCGGAATCGAGACTTTTTAGTGGTATCGGAATCGGAATCGTTAAAAATTTTGGTATCGTCCCATGACTTACCCATGTATATGCAAAACTGCATTTAACAAAACTGCGTAAAACAAGGGATTACTGTACAATATTTTGAAAAAAGTATTCAGGGCAGCTACTGTAGGCAGAATGTTTTTATTTGAAGGGCCTTTCTGATGCTTATTGTCATTCTTGTTGAAATTGAAACATTCACTATTGATACTATAGTATACTCTGTACTATTCACAGATGTCCATTCCTAGAGGCATGTAGATAGTTGAAAAATGTGGATACTTGATGTTCACTTAAAGAAAATATATATATATATATATATAAAAACATAGTGTGTAAAGTACAATATAGAGTAGTACATTTTAAAAACAGCAAAATAATTATAGAAAACAGAAAACAATTATATAGGAAAATTACCGGTACATGATGGATGTCATATGGTCAATTTTGTGCAGATAGTTGATGTGTGACATAGTTGTGTTGATGGTAACATTTCAAATTCATATATGATGGTATATATGATGATCTAGTGTTTAACTCAACCTATTATAGGTTTTAGGCCCAGTTCCACTGTTGATGATATACCTAAATACTTAAGTTTTTCTTTTTGGACTTTGGGAAATCAACTGAGTATGTGAAGTAGGTTTAAACATTAGGTTTTCTGAGTTTTAAAATGTAAGTAAACCTATACTGGATTATTTAATGTACCCCTACATATTATATATAGGTATATGGTATAATTCTATGAAAACACTTATTTTTTATACTAAATTTTCTTGTCTCATTTTTTATATTTTAATTTTTATAATTTATTCAGGACGAGCTTGATGATGTAAGTGTTCGACATGGATTCACTCATCGACCTCAGATTCAAGATGAATATGGAAGTGCTCTTCATGCTGCATTTACATCTGCAAAGGTACTGTATGTCATACTCATACCTTTAGTGCAATAATTAATAGCCCTTGCAAGTGAATTTGGAGGGGGCCATACTGGATTGTATTCGTCTGTCCATCTGTTCATCACACTTTTTTGTCTGCTCCATAACTTCTTAATTGCTCAACATAAATTGATGACATTCCATATGTGTGGATCATCACAAGAGAAAGTGTTGTGAGCAAGAATCTGGTATCAAAGGTCAAGGTCACAAACAGAGATCAAAGATCAAATAGAAGCCCATGCCGTAAGTTCAGAACCACTCAGAATAAATTAATGAAACTTCACACACACATCGATGATCAAAGATGATTTGTTTTGAGCAAGACTCAAAGGTCAAGGTCACAAACATAGGAGAGGACATTGATGTTGTTCTAACATAGTTCTTGTTTTGTAAATTATAATGATGTTTCACTTTTAAATATATATATATATATATATATATATATATATATTTTTTTTTATTTATTTATTTATTTATTTATTTTATGTAGCTACAGTAACTTGTTATATGTTCTAGGTAAGTTTAAACAATGGTACAATAATTTATTTGCAAACCTCTGTCTAACAAGATTTTGGCATTTTCATAGATTGCAAGCAATTTTAATGCAATTTTGAAGAAAAAAGCAGAGCTCAACCTGATGCCTGACACCTGTCGCAAAAAGCAGCAAATAAACATTAAGGATAATTTTTGGCTTGCTACTCCACGCTCAAAGGCAACAATTGAAGCTTGGTTCAAAGACCTTGCAGGTTCTAAACCTCTCACATCATTGGCAAAGAAGGTAAGTGTTTTAGTTTGGAGTTATTGTTAGCAAACCTGATCAGAAAGTAAATTGCATCATGTCATTGGTTTGACAAAATAATTTTTTGTTATAAAATATTGTAAGCTATTAACAATTACAAAATTTTTAAAATATAGTGGCAATTAGAATCAGTCATTTTTTTAGCTGAAGTCAAAATCCCACATCATTATATGTTTATATTAAAAAACATTTTTGTCAATTTCCACTCAAAAAACCTATATACCATATGACTAACAGTTTTGTAAAATATTTAATATAAAATTATTTTGAGTAATTTCACAGAATGTATTAAGGAAAATGTTTTTGTTAAGAATATAACACAAATTGTTAGGCCCTGAAGTCATTAAAAAAAAGTTTCTCATGCCATTTGGCAATAAATAGGTACTGTACCAAACTATGAGCCACAACTAATTTTAAATTTTGAAGCCAGGAACTACAGCAACACCACTTCCCATTAGATCATTGAGGTTAAGTGATGATGGGTATGTTCAGTAATTGCATGGGAGAACATCCTCTGTGCAGATGATGTACTGACCCAGTTCCCACGTAAAGCTACAGACCCCCTCCATCACATAACCTTTGGCATTATGAAGGTTAACCCCAAACATTTTTATTACTTTCAAGTCAGCAACAGATTTATTATTGAAAATATTTCAGGTTCCAATTTTTCCAAAACGGGAAGAGATGCTGTTAACTTTATGTGAATATTCTGTGCCGATGCTAAGAGCAACTTGGTTTATTAAAATGACATCATTCTATCATGAATCTAAAATGGCAGAATCTAAAATTAAACGAAGACCTCAACCAGATCTCTCTCAAGGTTTGTATTAATTTGAAAAAGTACTATTTCTTTTAAATATACAACTTAAATTTTAATATTAAACATACTATACTGCTTAGTTAGTGAAAGTCCTGCATTTAATTGAATTAAGGTCTCTCTCTCTCATCACATACTTGCTATTGGCATTATACCTTAAACCAAAAAAATTCTGGTATGGAAAGTTTAATGGTTTACCCGATAATTGCTCTACATTTTCTTCATGAAATTGACCATGTAGGCCTAAAGGAGCATGATATTGCTTGTAAATTACTATGAATTATGCTAAAAATAAGAGTTAATTAAAGTGGAGGAACTTAAACAGTTAAGTAGTTTATTGCTGACACTTCCATGCAATGCAGACTGTACTAGTTCTATACCTGCATTGGTTGAATTTAATAAGCCCATCCACCCACTTTGCATTGCTTGGACAGAGTGGACTCAAACCATCACCCGGTTCCTGAAAGACCATCTAAACAAGATAGCTGAAGTGTACGTGGGCTCTGGATCCACTGGAACCCCTTCTTCTCTTTTGGGAGGAGGGGGTGGAGGAGTGACGACTCTCTCCTCTTCAGGGAGTATTGGCGGGAGCAACATTCAGGGTTCGTCTGTGCCTTCTGCGCCTCAGTCTTCTCCTCATCATGGTAAGGAGACTCATTTCTTTGGGGTTTGTGAAGCGAAGATACGAGAGGTGTAATCCTTAAAAATTTAATATGGTTTTTTGATCTTCCAGGTCCATATGGTTCTTAAGTGCGTGTTGGGGAATTCTCCTTTTAGATTCTTTCCCAGTTCCCACCTTTTTATCTGTACTTTCTCTCCTTTCCAATAATATTTTTTTTCGACCAGTATTAACATTCTTATGAGGTGGTACTGAAATATTGTTAAACTCGTAATCAGAAATGGTCGATATGTTAACAGCGTTGCAATGAATGAAATAGAAAAAAATTTATCCAGCTTTTGTATCCATTTCACAAGAAACTATTTGTTCTTCAGGTGGTGCCTCAGGAAATGTATCTGGATCAGAGTATTTGCGCTACTGGAACTATTGTACACAACTTGCCTTTTACATGTATCAGGTAATAGCTTATTTTCGTATGACAATATCAGAATATGTATCGCGTGTTTTCCTCAGTGAAATGTCATAAACCATGCTTATATATACATATATATACACACAAATTGTTTATATACCTCAAAAGGCCTCGCGGCCCATACCGAGGAGGTACCAATGGCAAAAGTGCCAGGGAAAATTTTCTACACCCTCAAATAGTGTGCAAGATTTGGTCTAACCTTTTCTTGAAATGAGCCACAGAGGAACTGTTCACAACTTATGAAGGTAACCTGTTCCACGTGTCACAGATCTTATACGTAAAGTAAGTCCCACACACACTAGTCCTAAACCGTTTCAAATCCAACTTCCAACCATTGTTGCGAGTTGGGTTATCATTTAAACTAAACATGCTTCTAAAATCGACATCGTTGAACCCGCGTAAGAGCTTAAAAACCTCGATCAGTTGACCGCGCAGCCTCCGAGTTTCCAGCGAAAACAAGTTCAGGGCGCGTAACCGTCGATTGTAGCCCATATGCCTAACGGAAGTGATTAACTTTGTGCCCCTCACCTGCACTCGCTCCAGCCTCTTAATATCTTTCCTGAGGGTGGGCGACCAGAACTGCACAGCATACTCCAGGTGCGGCCGAACCAGGGAATTGTACAGAGAGAGCACAATCTCCTTGTTCCGAAACTGAAATTATTGCCTCCTGATATAACCCAACAGCTTCTGGGCTTTCTTTTCCACCTCTACGCACTGTTTGGTAAACTTAAGGTCGCTGCTGATTAGCACACCAAAGTCCTTTTCCAGATCAGTCTCCTCGATATTGTTCCCCAACATCGAGTAGTGCGACTTGGGATTGGCGTAGCCAATGTGCATCACTTTGCATTTACCCAAGTTAAACGGTATTTGCCATTTTTTGGACCACTGTCCTACCCTACCTAGGTCCGCACGCAGTTCCTCGATCGCTTCGGGCGTCCTAACATTGGCCCCAAGCTTGGTGTCATCAGCGAATTTGGCGAACCGACTGACGATGCCACCGTCGATATCATTTATGTAAATGATAAACAACAGTGGCCCCAAAACGGAACCCTGAGGAACCCCACTAGTGACCGAGGCCCAACCCGAACTAACTCCTTTAACCCTTTGATGACCGATATACGTTTCTTTGAACTTAAAAGTTTAGGTGTTATTGGTATTCACAATTAGATATGTTAGTAACTATAGTCACTTAAATGACCCATTTTGGGGTTAATTTTCCAACAACTAAACGATACCTATATAAACATTTAGATGTATTTGTAGAAACGTTGCATCATTGTACAATTTATATTATTATTTCGCTGGGACACATATGTCCCGTGGTCCTCAAAGGGTTAATTACAACCCTCTGCCGCCTATTCTTCAGCCAGTTTTCAATCCACCTATCTATTTCCCCACTGATACCCAGCGAGCGCACTTTCGCCATTAGCCGGCAGTGAGGTGCCTTATCAAAGGCTTTCTGAAAGTCGAGATAAAGTATATCAATCGCCCTACTCTTATCATACTCACTCAACATGACGTGGAAAAACTCGAGCAAGTTGGTGAGACACGACCTATGCTGTCTAAACCCATGTTAGGAGTCCCCAAGCAGCTTGTAGAATCCAAATGGTCAACGATCCTATCCGCTTTTATCCCCTCTAATAATTTACCTACAACTGAAGTGAGACTAATGGGACGATAGTTCCCTGGACTTTCATGATCCCCTTTCTTAAAGATAGGGGTCACGTTGGCTTCCTTCCAGTCACCAGGCACCTGGCCCGTCTCCAACGATTTGTTGAAGTCGCGCACCTTTCGCAACACTCGGGAGAAACTGGTCTGGCCCAGGAGCTTTAAACGCGCTCAGTTTGTCTATTCTATCGGCAACGACTGTCGCGGTACATCGAACACTATTCAGGCCAGCACCTTCGTGCCTGACGCCTGGCTCGGGGATGACGCGGGTGTCCTCCCTGGTGAACACTCCCGCAAAGTACTCATTAAGCACATTAGCGATGTCCGCGTCGGAGGTCCGCAGAACGCCGCTTCTAATGGGCTTTCTACTATTAACATAACTGAAGAACTCCTTAGGGTTCCCCTTGCAGAGGCTTGCCACCTGTAGTTCTTCGTTACGTTTCGCTAGCCTAACCTTCGCCTTCACTTCCCTACACAGGTGGACATACGCTTCAGTGTTCTCATGGGAACGATTGGCCTTCGCCCTCCTATACGCTACTTTCCTATTTCGGATAGCCGAAGCGATGTCACGATTGAACCACTTAGGCTGCGTTTCAGCAGGGGTGACCGGTTTTGAGGGTATGGCAGCAGACTGCAGCACCATAAACTCGTCCCGGAATGCGCTCCACACTCCCTCAACATCGCCGCCGACCTCTAACCCCATCTCACCTACGCTATCCCAGAGGCTAACAAAGTCCGCCCGCCGGAGATCGAGCTTAGTGCCTCTCGAGTTACTACGCTTCACCCGAGGGACGCGCACACGGAACCTAATCAGACCGTGATCACTCCCGCCCAACGATTCGTCAATGGTGAGGCCAGTGACGAGGTTGTCTTCGGTCGGGAATACTAAGTCTAGAACGCTTTCGCCTCGTGTAGGCTCATTGACCCATTGAGTGAGGAAGTTCTCATCAGCAAAGTCAACTAGCCTCCTCCCTTCACCATCAGCGGTCCTGTCTTCCCACTTTATGCCGCGACATTTGAAGTCTCCTAAAACTACACACACCCTATCCCCTAGCAGGCTATGGAGTTCGGTGTACAGGGCTGTATCATCCTCGAGGAGGAGATGCGGAGGTCTGTACACCAAGATTAACCTATAGTTCATCCCTCCCACGTTCAGATCGACGCCAAGCAGCTCCCGTTCCGACCGGAACTGCAGTCAACCGGACTCACCGTGTCCCTCATGTATATTAGTACCCCCCCCCCTCCCCGGTGTGGTCTTTGCGAAACATTCTATACCCTGGAATTTTGAACTCCCCAACATAGTCCCTACGATCAGTATGAATCCAGGACTCGGTGATAGCAACAATATCCTGGTATTCTGATGCTAAGAGCGCCCGTAGCTC
>JAJOZX010000543.1:1130000-1160000 GCA_023014485.1 Bathynomus jamesi | reverse complement strand
TGATGAATAAAACCACGAAGGAAAGGAAACACAAAACGTGCTCAAGCGCTTTCGTCTAATGACATCCTCAGGAACACTGAAATACATAAAAGGTTCCGGCCTATATGTAGGTTCAGAAATATAAATAAATAACATACATACACACAAACACACACACACATATATATATATATATATATATACATACATACATTCTACACACATACACATATATACATATATATGCGATAAACGGAGAAGTAAAAATAAACTTAAAAATTAGGATTAAGGATTAACAAAGAGGCAAATCGATTCTTAGCACAAGATCAAATGAGTTATAAAAATAATACAAATTTATACTGGAGATACGCCCGGGTTTAACACTTGCTTCTAGAGTCAAGTTTCGATATATATAAAATAATTGAAGATTAAAAGTAATAAGTAGCTTACAAGTTTACCAAAGATTGAGTGTCCTACCCTTTTTATCTAGGTTTGTTTTAAAGGAATTCAAAACAACGGATCGAGTTGAAAAAGACCTTTGCTTATGTTAAAGTTATTGAAAGTTGATTAGAGGATTAAACAAAGAGGCAAATCGATTTTTTAGCACAAGATCAAATGATTATAAAAATAATTACAAATTTATACTGGAGATAACGCCCGGTTTAACACTTGCCTTCTTAGAGTCAAGTTTCGATATATATAAAAATAAATTGAGATTAAAGTAAATAAGTAGCTTAAACAAGTTTACCAAGATTGAGTGTCCTACCCTTTTATCTAGGTTTGTTTAAAGGAATTCAAAACAACAGGATCGAGTTGAAAAAGACTTTGCTTATGTTGAAGTTATTTGAAAGTTGAAAACAGCATCAATATTCCGTCAGAACAGGACAGTTGTCCAGTGCTCTTTTTGTCCATGTTGTCAGAGTTATCCCACTGTATTGATTGGAATATGCTTCAGTTTTATTTCATTCGAGCAATATTGTCAATAGAAATATTCTTGAGTCTGCCATTATTCAACTTTCAAATAACTTCAACATAAGCAAAGGTCTTTTTCAACTCGATCCTGTTGTTTTGAATTCCTTTAAAACAACCTAGATAAAAAGGGTAGGACACTCAATCTTTGGTAAACTTGTAAGCTACTTTATTTACTTTAATCTTCAATTTATTTTTATATATATCGAAACTTGACTCTAAGAATGCAAGTGTTAACCCGGGCGTATCTCCAGTATAAATTTGTATTATTTTTATAACTCATTTGATCTTGTGCTAAGAATCGATTTGCCTCTTTGTTAATCCTCTAATCCTTAATTTTTAAGTTTTATTTTTACTTCTCCGTTTATCGCATATATATGTATATATATGTGTATGTTGTAGATATGTATGTGTATATATATATTATATATGTGTTTGTGTGTATGTATGTTATTTATTTATATTTCTGTAACCTATATATAGGCCGGAACCTTTTATGTATTCAGTGTTCCTGAGGATGTCATTAGACGAAAGCGCTTGAGCACGTTTGTGTTTCCTTTCCTTCGTGGTTTATTCATCATAAATTTTTCACGTGTTACTTTTCGTGAAATAATTTTCATATATATATATATATTAATATATATTATATATATAGATATATATATATAGTGGTGTTTGAAAACTTTCTGTACAAATTATAATGGGGGATAGGCAACACCAAGACAAACCCTTTTCGTCTATAAGTGTATGTCCACTGACGTCACCATTCGGCGCGAGAGGGCGCCGCTGCAGTTGGCTAAAAGGTGAAGTGGGCTAGACTCGCGCTTGCCGCGGGCATTCTTAAATCGGATGTAGTACGTGTAACATGTTTGTTTAAAGAAGGTGCTGAAAGTTGCGACCGGTAGCATCAATGCATGCCCGACAGCGTCGAAGCATTGACCGACGTACACGTCGAAAGATTCCCGGCATTTCTGGAACAGTTCCAGCGGCGACAGCGATTCTTGCTACGAGGTCTTCCTCTGAGTAAATGGGAGTCTCGTACACGAGGTTCTTCATGTGTCCCCACAGGAAGAAATCGAGGCATGTTAAATCGGGCGATCTCGGTGGCCAGGCTACGGGCCCACCCCTGCTTATCCATCGGTCCCCAAAAGTGGCGTTCAGATAATCCCGCACATCGTTGCTGGAGTGCGCTGGGGCCCCGTCGTGTTAAAACCACATTCGTCTACGAATAGCCACGGGAACATCTTCCAGCAGTTCTGGCAACGTTTCTTCAAGAAATATCCGATAAACCCGCCTGTCGAGTCGGGCAGGCAGCAGGTACGGCCCAATCAACTTGCCATGGACGATACCCGCCCAAACATTGACGGCGAACCGTTCTTGATGAGCATGCACCCGTGTAGCATGTGGATTTGCGTGCGCCCACACGTGAGAATTGTGCATGTTAAACACACCCTCACGTGTGAAACAGGCCTCATCTGATAACAGCACATAAGCCGGAAAATTAGGCTGCACCGCTGTCTGCTGCAGAAACCAGCGTGCGAATTCCACACGAAGAGGGTAATCCCGAGGTTGTAATGCCTGGACTCTCTGATGATGAAATGGATGTAACTGCTGCTCGTGCAACACACTCCAGACCAGGTCGTGGTTCACACCGAGGATACGTGCAACACTTCGCGTGCTTGCGCTTGGATTGTCCTCAAATCGCCGTAGGATTTCTTCTTCCATGTCAGGAGTGCGCACGTTTTTCTCCCAACCAGTGTCATGCATGTTTGCATGGAATGTTCCAGATTCTCGCAGTCGCCGATGCAAATGCGCAAACGTTTGGTGGTTTGGCACACGTCTGTTTGAGAAGCGCTGTCGGTACAACCTCAGAGCAGCTATTCCGTTTCCATTGGCAAACCCATACACCATATGCATGTCAGCCATCTCAGCAGTCGTGAAGCGCTCCATGTTACGCGTACTACGTCCAATTTAAGAATGCCCGCGGCACGCCCGAGTCTAGCCCACTTCACCTTTTAGCCAATTGCAGCGGCGCCCTCTCGCGCCGAATGGTGACGTCAGCGGACATACACTTATAGACGAAAAGGGTACTTATAGACGAAAAGGGTTTGTCTTGGTGTTGCCTATCCCCCATTACAATTTGTACAGAAAGTTTTCAAACACCCTGTATATATATATATATATATATATATATATATATAATATATATATATATATATAACGTGACCATTGTAACTAGTGCTACATGCATTCTTAGCTTTCAGCTTATTGCTGCTAGTCTAATGGTAATAGCAAAATAATCGAACACAACTTCACTGAACTTAACATGGAAGTGGGACTGAGACAAAGGGTGATGCAAGGGGTGACATGAGAGGGAGGGAGATGCAGGAGTATTGGAGAGTGTAGGAGAAACCACTAGACTGCGCATTGGCACGTGTACAGTACTACTGTATTAGAGCATCTTTGGTGGACTGTGTATAATCAAATTTTCCACTTTTGGCAAATAATTGTTCACATTTATTTTTCCGTGTATAAGCAAATTCGCGCTGGACAAACACACGTTGGATGAGGGTTTACAGTGTGTGTATATATATATATATATATATATATATATGAATAGAAACGACATAAGTATTGTTTGTTGTATAATTAATAATTTAAAATATAGTTTCCACAAAATCACATCCAAACTCAGCTTCCCATAATTCATCAGCATTTTTATTAAACTCTTTTATTTTCATAATTTCTCTGATTTTCATTAAGCTACAATTATTTCTCCTACGTATACAAATTACCTTTTTCAGTTAATGATGTTTCATCCAATAACAATATACATAAAATTGTCAGATAATTAATCAAACAGTATGCCAGTATGCTAGGTTAAGTGGCTATGTTGGCTTTATTTTTGCATTAAGTTCAGTGTATAATACGTAAGATTGTACTTGTATGTTAGGTTAAGTGGCTATGGATTGTGAATGATCCACAATAAAGATGTTTGTTTTTGTGTATCAGAATTACATCACCTATTTTGTCTGTAATGATTATGATTACGATTACATTTTTTGTCCTGATTATTAATTACACACAATTATTCCAGAATTAGTAATTGATTACTGATTACCCAACCCTGATATATATATATATATATATATATATATATACAGGGTGTCCGAGAATTATCTGTACAATTTTTGGCTGTTATTAAAAGTCAACCATGAAGTGTAGAAATTCCAGTGTTGTCCCATTTTACAGAGAATCTCATTAAGTTTTTTCTGATACCAAGTTTTGACAAGTTTTTTAGAAATTCCAGTGTGTCCAAAAATTATCTACAATTTCATCTTTTAATAAAATTCTTGATAACACACGTAAAATTCCTAAACAAGATTATTTAGAATCTGTATTTTCAAGTTTCTTTTATTAAAGTAACGTTGTTACAAACATTCGATATGTGCACCATCAGTGATTCGCAAAACATCCAATTGATAATCCAAATGTTGCCATGTACGCTGCAGCATATCCACATCAATTCGCTCAATAGCAGCTGTGATTCTTGCTTTTAAATCATTAATGTCTGTCACCCACGTACAAAAAAGAAAAAACTTGTCAAAACTTGTTATCAGCAAAAACTTAATGAGTTTCTCTGTAAAATGGGACAACACTGGAATTTCTACACTTCATGGTTGACTTTTAATAACAGCCAAAAATTGTACAGATAATTCTCGGACACCCGGTATATATATATATATATATATATATATATATATATATATATATATATCAGGGTTGGGTAATCAGTAATCAATTACTAATTCTGGAATAATTGTGTGTAATTAATAATCATGGACAAAAAATGTAATCGTAATCATAATCAATTACAGACAAAATAGGTGATGTAATTCTGATACACAAAAACAAACATCTTTATTGTGGATCATTCACAATCCATAGCCACTTAACCTAACATACAAGTACAATCTTACGTATTATACACTGAACTTAATGCAAAAATAAAGCCAACATAGCCACTTAACCTAGCATACTGGCATACTGTTTGATTAATTATCTGACAATTTTATGTATATTGTTATTGGATGAAACATCATTAACTGAAAAAGGTAATTTGTATACGTAGGAGAAAATAATTGTAGCTTAATGAAAAATCAGAGAAATTATGAAAATAAAAGAGTTTAATAAAAATGCTGATGAATTATGGGAAGCTGAGTTTGGATGTGATTTTGTGGAAACTATATTTTAAATTATTAATTATACAACAAACAAAACAGCTTTGTTGCGGATCATTCACAATCCATAGCCACCTAACCTAACATACAAGTATACAAGTACAATCTTACATATGAGGCGATGCGTGGAAGAAGGGCGACCTAGCCAAAATCAAATCTTTGAGAAAAATGCATTTTAAGTTGGAGAGGTATTTATCGACAATTAGGTAGATGAAGGGCGACCTAGCCATTTTTGGCGAAAATGAATTATTGCTGTTTTCAGTAGCTTAATATATTAAGCTACTGAAAATCAGCAATAATTCATTTTCGCCAAAAATGGCTAGGTCGCCCTTCTTCCACGCATCGCCTCATATTATACACTGAATGTAATACAAAAATAAGGCCAACATAGCCACTTAACTGAACATACAAGTACAAAAATAAGGCCAGCATGGCCACTTAACCCAACGTACAAATACAATCTTATTATAACACAACTTAATTAATATGCATATATAATCTTTGCTACATTACAAAAATAAGTTATTGTAAACCAGCAGTTGTCTGAACCAAGACGGTTATATAGGTGAGAGGTATACAGTATTTGAAGACAGGACATTGCACAATAACACACTAGAACTTTTGGACCCTAGTAATGAAATTATATGTTCTTCTGGATTAACATTTGGCTGGTAGGTAGGTTATGCGCGTAGCAAACATAAAACTGGCACTGCACCATTTTGGTTCCCTACATAGCATACAAAAAATATTATTATAAGCAACAGAATTTATTCATAGCAGTTTTTGTTTAGTTCAACCACAGATGGGATGTATACAATGCAGTACAGTAAGTTCTAAAAAGATAAGTTTTAACTGATTCTGAACACGCGCCAAATTTCCTTACTAGCATGTTACCCTGTACATACAGCTTTTTATGTTGCCTCTCATTATCAAGTTCATCTCGCAGCTTGTGAGTAATTACATGACCTAAGTATTTACATGTCTTTCACAGGTATTGTCTGACCATTCATTTCAAAAGACCCACATGATACATGTTTCAGTAGATTACACCTACAACTCTTTGCCCCATTATAGGTGATGTCATTTTCTGTACCATATTGTTCACATATCTCTAATAGTACTCTCAGCCCATGGGGAGGGGGTGACAGGAGAACAAGGTTATCAGCATACATTAAATGATTAATTTTTCCTTTCCAATGACACAGCCAGTACATGCAGTTTTTAGTTCATTGGTAAAGTCATCTATGTATATACAGAAAAGATGGGGTGATAATATAATGATATATAGTAATGTAATGATATAGGTTCAAAGCGTGTCCGAGTGTGTATAAAAACTTTCACCTCCACACCGAGAAATATGCTTTGAGTCTCATTGGGTTGGCCACCTTAAATGCCCTTGCGAGGCGGCCTAGCAAGGACATTTAAGGTGATTTTGTCACTTAATTTAGTGACATTTAAATTTATTCAGTGACAGTTTTATCCACAAAGTGATGTGTCTAAATTTCAATGATTTCTTGATCAGTTTAGTGACGGATTTGGTGACTTTTGATCAGCTTGTCTTTGTCTATGTCATTCTTTCTTTTGCCTATTTGCTTTGCTATAGGTTACCAAAAATTACTGAATAAATAGGCAATGTATTAATTGGTGTTAGCCTATTTTTATTATATAGACTGTATGTAGGCTGCTAGGATTTTGTCTATTTACTAGACAATTTTCATTTAAACTAAAGATTCTCCACGAGTGCCACCAATATATATATATATATATATATTTTTTCATACATATATTATAATGACAATAAATATGATCATGAAATAAAAAAGTGAGGCTTCCTTTTATATGAATTAAAAAGTAATCAAAAGTAATCATGATTACTTTTCCAAAGCAATCGTAATCAATTACGTATGAAAAAGTGTGTAATCATAATCGTAATCATGAAGATAGCAAGTAAGCACCCCAACCCTGATATATATACAGTAATATATTTGTTTATTTGATGTATTGAAGGCTTGAAGATTCAGTAAAGTAGTCTGTTGTCAGCTAGAATAAAATAGTAAAGGAGCTGGCTATGCATTCAGGGGTTGAGTGGCTATATTCTTATAAAATGTGTCATTAATTTGCAATGTGTTTGATGTTTAGGAAGGATTGCTCGACCGACAAGAGTTCCTCGATTGGGTTGTAGATGTAGTGGTGCGTCTACGTCAACCTGAGCAGGACAGTCTGCTGCGTGTTGTTCTCTCTCTAGCTCTTCAGTACTTGGATGAAATCACACAGTCCGAATTCTTGTCACGCAAGCTCTCATATTACGCAGGTCTCAAAATCAGACAGCTTTGCCTCGAATCTTCCAATACTGAGACTGTACATCCTTCATCCCCGACATCTGCACCAAGGCAAGTTAAGAATAGAGAATATACTTTCACCATTACCTTCCTTCACTACCCTTCATTCAAAATCCATATCGTGAAGACCCAGTGGGGTGTACTATGAGAAATGAAAAGTAGATGAGAGGGGTGGGATAATTTTAAAAATTTGTTCGCAGCTGATGACAAATCGCATGAATGATTAATTGAAATGGGAGAATATTGAAATTGGGCAGAGTTGAGCGAAGTTCTAAGTGAAAAGAACTAAATTAGAATAAATACACCCCACAAAGCTTACACTTATTTACTTAAGTAATCAGTAAAAGAAAGTAGAATAAGCTATAAAGATATTATTCAAATATTTAAATAACAAAGGTGAAATAATCTTATGACATTTCACAATTTTGTTCATTATGCACCATTTGAGGTCTTTTGTAAAGTTTAGTTTGCATAAATTACACTAACTTCTAAACTCTCGCATAAACAGGAATGAGGTGAATAGATACACTTAGTGTAATTCAGTATAAAGTATACTATAATGGTGTAAAGGTGGGAAGACCTGGTTCTCAAACTAAATGCTGATATCAACCCAGTGTGCTAGCTAAGCGTCTAACTCAAAATATCACTATTTAAACTTAGATTATGGATAAAAATGTTTCTATTTTGGGAGGTTAGACCAGAGGTTGAGGCAAACCTCAGATAATACATACCGGTAGCAACTATGTAAATTTTTTAGAAATTGAAGATAACATATTTTTTGCAATGGGAGCTTTTTAAACTTACATTTTGGGACACACTTTATTTCAACATTAGTGGTGAAAAGCAAAGTATATGAATTTTGAAACTTAACATTTTAATTTCCGCTTTTCAAAGCTGAGACTATGGTAAGTCTCGCATTATATAGTATAAGCAAGTTAGAAATAAGAAGGGTCGAAGAAATGAAAATTAAATAAATACGAAACTACTCATACAACTTATCAGAAAATAAATTAATTTTATTGGCTATGACAAACAGGGTATCAGATGTAGTTTTAGAAAAAATTTCTAACTTTAGCGACTCATCCGGACCAAAGCTATTAAGTATTGGCTTTCATTTTACATAATCTTAAATACAGGTCCACAGATATAGTTTTGCTACGAGTTAAAATGTGGGAAAATAAACCCATTCACTTTAAGGAAAGCTGTTTGGGATTAAAAAGTAGGGCCTTCGGGTGATTATGAGGATAACATGACACCTTATTCTTAGCTGTAGATGATGATCGTCTCTGGCACGTGTAATGCATCAGATATGTCAGTAACTAGAAAGCCATCGAGGCTGGTAAGCTGAGTTTGACCTTATGTCTTACATGACAATTATAAATTATATGCTTTCACCAATTACAAAAATAAGAACTGTAGATTAATATTCTCCTATAGGGCCTACTTTACTCTTCACCACCCCAACAACTAAAAACTTCCTCTGTCGAACTAAAAGAGCATTAACTAAATTAAGAAATAACCTTTAAATTCAAAGGTCTCAAATTCACTTACAGAAACTAAGTCCACAACTGCAAAGCAAAAAATGCTCAAACGAGTAATTCATTTAAGATTAAAGCTATACCTTTATATAAGGATTAAGTGCCATTTGAGTCCAAGCAGCAGTGACCAATAACACAGCCCTGTGAATGAGAACTTTGTAAGAGTTGTTTTCTTACTAATAACTGATTTTATATAATTCAACTACGCTGATTTCGAATAAGGTGTCCATTTGTTCTATCACATAAGGATTTTCTGCAAACTGGAAGGGAAAAAATAACAACCTAAATAAATATTATTTATTTCAATTTAAATTAGGTATCTACTGTATTTCGCTTTGTTATACTAATTACAAATGCAAACAACTTTAAAAAGAAAGAAGACTATTAACGTCATTTACATATTCATCTTTATTTGTCCTGAGTTTTCTTGTGAGATCTATGCCTTTTAGTCTCGAATGTACGCGCTGTTCCTTTTCTTTTATGTAATAATTCTGGAGTATCCCATTTCAAAATCCAGCAGTAATCAGCCATCATGCTAATGTCCCACCTTCCCTGATATCTCTTCTCCATTTCTTTGATGTCTTGGTGAAACTAAGCATTTATAGGCAGTAGTTTTTAATCAAAATTTAATGAAAATTACTTAAATATATAATATGAAATATGACATTTTGTGAAAAATCTATGCGTGATGGCAAAAAACTATTATTTTCGGAATCAGCGTGCAAAAATTACTATACAAGTGATAAAATATTTCGGACAACAAAACCATCGCAGGCCTGTGTAATTTGTTCCCTCTTGAATTTCTCTTTTTCAGTAAACATAAATATTTTTGGAGTTTTCTATATTTCCTTATCCTGTATGATTTTGCAATTTCTTCTCACATTTCATTAGCTCTGCTTTTTAACACTTTTAAATTAGCCTTTTTAATTAGTACGTACATTTTTGTCTTTGATTTTTCTTTTGTTCTTATCATTGCTTCTTAAACTGTTCTCTTTCCAATCTTTTATTCAAAATAAATTGTTGAAATTTTCCTAAATCTTGCGAATACTCTTTACTACTTAAACTTCCCACCAAACTATTTGAGTGGGAGATGGAGCGAAGGTGAAGTTGTTAGCGAAAGTGGTCACATATGACCTGAGAGTCCATCTAACAGTGAGTGTTATCGCCGAATGGCTCTTGCATATTGCTTGTTTTTCCTTAGTTCAGCATTTTATATGATTTAATTTACTGGCAGCGCCCCAACCACTTCTTCGAACGCTGTTGGAAGCCAGACAACGACTGCCAATTCCCATTCTTTGCCAGGCTCTGCTTCTCTCCAAGAACTTCTCGGCTGTCATCAGCACAGGCCCATTTTACTCGCACTTTCATGTTTTATACAGGTAAGCTAGCTCTGTTTTTAAATTCAATTATTCCATTAGCGCCAGTGACGCTTTACTGGTTTTGGTCTGGCTAATGACGTAAGATTTTATTCGATCTCGGAAAAGACCCACGGACATTAAAGGGTTATTAGAATCCAATCTAAGATTAGAATTAGAATCTGATCTAATTAGAATTTTATTAGAATCTAATCCAGTCCAATCAGTGTCTCATTTGGAGGAAGAGATTGTAGACGCCAATCGACCAGGGAAGTACTCTGGTTGGGGGGACGTTAGGCAGGAGACAGGGAGTGCTGGAATTCCCGTTTCTGCCGTCACTGTCTTCTTCAGCTGATATTTTTCCCTCTCATCTACTCTGTGAGCACACACCAGCATGCTCTCAAACATACACTTCCCTCTATTCTTCACTACACATGCATGCATTTTACATACTATACAATTTTTTCAAAATTTGTTAAAAAAGTGGCATCGAGAGCCTTGGAGACCTTGATTTTGGCTCTTTCTATAAAGGAGGGCATTTTTGCGGGAACTCATCCTTGGCCCCCTCTTTTCTACATAAAAAAAATCAATGGATTCAGTACAGTGGATTGTTGTATCAGGTCATCCCATAAGTAATGTCGTTTTTTAGATCGGAATTTGAAGGCCAAAAAAAACTCTACAAACTTTTTAATCTAGTATATATTTTCCATCGGAATCAGTGACACTCTGCCAACTACCTACAAACTTTTTAATGCCATGTTTATAAAATTCAGGCGGTTTTGAGGCAAAAAACGTAGAAAGACTGGTGTGCAGGTCATCTAAAGAAGTATACTGTTTCTTGTCAAGATAGTTTTGCAGACTCCTGAAGAGATGATAATCTGAAGGCGCAAGGTCTGGAGAATATGGTGATGTGGAAGTTTTTCCCACCCAAGCTCCTCAATTTTTGCAGAAGTGATCCGAGCGGTATGAGGACGTGCGTTGTCGTGGTGGAACACGATTCCTTTCCGATTAACTAAAGAAGGTCTCTTTTCTTTTAGTGCAGTGTTCAATCGATCCATTTGTTGACAGTAGACTTGAGCGGTGATTGTTTGGTTGTGTGGTAAGGTTTCAAAGTGTATTACACCACCTTTATCCCACCAAACACTAAGCAATACCTTCCGAGGGTGAAGATTTGGTTTTGGCTGTGGTGTCGCTGGTTCTCCGGCACAAACCCACTGTCGACGGCGCTTAACATTCTGGTACAGTATCCACTTTTCATCACCAGTCACTAAACGGTGCAAAAACGGATCTTGGAGTTCACGGGAATGAAGAGCTGTGCTAATGTTTACCCGCACCCTCAGATTGTCAACCGACAATTCATGTGGCACCCATTTTCCTAACTTAGGCACTTTCCCGAGTTGTTGCAAATGTCGATGGATGGTGGACGGGGATGAATTGAGTTTCTGGGTCAATTCTTCGACAATTGTTGAACAGTCTTCTTCAAGTGCGGCTAACAGCAGGTCATCATCAAACTCAGCAGGGCGTCCAGTGTGTGCTGCATCTGTCAAACAGCAGTCACCATTCCTAAACTTTTGAAACCATCTTTGACATTTCCTCACATGCAGAATATCGTTGCCATAAACGTCCTGAATGTTTCGCGTTGCTTCAGTAGCACTATTCCCTTTTTTGAACTCGTAAAGCATTATATGCCTGATATGTTCTTCTGATACCGCCATGTTTATGAAGGGTTCACATAAAGCAAAACACACGTCTTCACTGGTCAAGATCTGTAAAGTATGTAGCGAAACACGATAGATCTCCTCTTCGATATAACCTTCGGGAAATTTATGCTTAAACCGAGTAGGACTAGTTTAAACTTAATCTATCGTAAAAAACATTACTTATGGGATGACCTGATAGATAGCAGATACGTTGCAAATAGTGAGAAAAATCCAAATGTTGTACATTGATAACTTAAAATAGGTTAAGTTGAATTTAAACGTGTTTTTCGTTCAACAAATGTAGAAAAGTAAAAAACTTCACTTTTTTCTACGTGAAGGTCAAAATATGATGATAAAAACCCACTCTAATAGAGAGAGTATTTCCACAACAGTTTCGATGCCCACTGGCATCCTCTTCGTCTTTCTGTATCCACCCGAAGAGGATGCCAGTGGGCATCAAAACTGTTGTGAAAATAAACTGTCTATTAGAGTGGGTTTTTATTATCATTTATTGTTTAACTTCTGTCATTGTTAATGTATACTCAGTGGACAAAGATTAAAAAATTTTGCCCTAATTGGTCCACCACGTGCGCTCTGATAATAACTCAAATGCTTTCAACACTGATTCACGTAATGCTCAGGGGCAAACAAGTTATCCCGTCCATCAAGCAACATGGTAGGGAGCGTTGAGGTGTAGGACTTGGCAGTCGCCTTTCAGCCAGAATTGAACGGATTGCGACCGATCATGAGGACAGTCTAATACTATTTTAAACGCTCTCTTTGGCTGTTCGTTAAAACAATGTCACTCGGAAAATATTCCACCCTCTGTAAATATGTTTTGGGATACATAAAATGTATCATCATAACGAAGCTCTCCCCTATGTTGTTTAATGTGTACGGGGCTCCAATAAACCTTAGCCCCCCGCCCATGGCCTAAACCATTCGAGGTACAGTAAAACCAAACATACCTTACAAAAGAGAATTTAGTCCTGCATTTAATGAGAAACAATTAAAACTTGGTGTTTCCGCCATTGGCTTCCAAGACAGCCTGAATTCGCTTTGGGTAGCTTGCCAAAAGTGACGTGAATAGATCTTGATCGTTACACAAATTTGCTAAAACAGTTTCAATGTGTTGCGTCATTGTATCCTTCGAAAATCGATTTGCTGCAGGTTCTTGAAACGAGACACATTCAACCTTGTCCTTTATAACTGATCCAATGTGTTCACAGACGTTCAGGTCAGGAGAATTTCCTGGCCATTCTTCATTTCCAAAGAAATCGATCTCATGGTTCCGCAACAACTGTTGAATGGCTAATGCCTTAAAGCAGGGGGCCTTATCGTGCAGAAGTGTGACCTGATTGACATCCGTAACATTGTTTGGGTTTCTTAGAAAAGGAATGACATGCTGGGATAGAATAATATCACGAAAATACTGTCCATCCCAACTCTGACCATTTTGCTTCAGCACCCACATGAGCTTCTTTGCAGGGAACAAAACAAACACCAACACAGTCTGGACTTTTTAATAATTCGCGATAATGTTCATTGTCATCGATTTCATCTGGTGTGGCCCCCACACGATATTTTGGTAGTTAGGCCGACGTGTTACGTAAACAAAAAATTCATCGGAGACAGCTAAATGCATGAAATCATCCACATCCCAATCTTCAAGATAATGGGCAAACCACATTCTGTCATCGATGTTAAGTTGAGTTTTCCTTGGCTTTGGCTTTCCTCTCAACACTTCGATCTCTCTAGAAAGTTTAGCACAGCTGTTTTTCCGCTTACGCGTACCGCTTTCAATGATGTCCTTTGTTTCCTGAGAGAGTGGCAAATTTGGGCGCCCAGATTTGGTTGTATCCATTTCACATTCATCCAAAGTTTTATTCCAATTTCTTTTGACGAAGTCCTCACTTCTTCGCAACTTTTTGGCAACCCATGAACGTGTTATAAAGGTGGCTCCAGCATCACGAGCTTCCCGAAATGTTATTGCTCGTATGCGATCTATCACACGTTGCCTCTCCGAATCACCAATTAATTAAGCCATTATATTATCACTTTATCAGCTAGAGTAATTTTAATACCTGCAATAAATAAAGAATTTTATATATTTTTATAATCACTAAAAACTATTTCGATATAAGTAAACATGTAAGCTGCAAATGGTGGGGCTAAGGTTTTTTGGAACCCCTTATATTGACAGATTAATTGTTTCACTTAATGTGACATCAGTAGGATGTTGTATAGATAACACAAGGATAAATAACTTAGTTTATGCCAATGAATGGTGTTAATAAGTCCCTCTGTTAAAGGTCTGGATTGGCTACTAAAAGTCTGTGAAGTGTACTCGCAGAAACATATTCTTTTTAATGTTACCAAAACTAAGGTTATGCAATTCCATCCTAAAAGCTGTAATCAGCCAGCTGATATTGTTTAAATTAGAGGTGAAGTAATTGAGGAAGTACAAGATTTTAAGTATTTGGGTCAAACTATCACCAGCTCCTTGAGTGATGACTTAGATATAAGAAAACAATGAATCTCGAAGCCTTTATTCTATAGCGAATATGACTATAAGGAACTTTCGGTTCTGTACAAGTGAAGCTAAAGAGAGAGACTTTCGTACTTTCTGCAGTAATATACAGGGTGTACATAAAGTCAAGATCTATTTTTGTGAAGCACTTGGAAATTATATGGAATTCAATCATAAAATGATAAAGTGGTAACATTTATTAAATAATTAAGAGTAGGATTCGACGTGACGCCCATCAGTATCCCTGCACAGCTCAAATCGTTCCGCAGCATTTCTAAACACATTCTGGAGCATTTACGGGGTTATGTTATCTGCAGCAGTTCGTATACGTTACGTAAGTTTTCAAGACTCGTAATCTTCGTCTGATAGACGTGCGATTTGATAAAGCCCCATGCAAAGAAATCTAAAGGGGTTAAATCTGGTGATCTCGCTGGCCAAGGTCTGTTGCTTCCGCGTCCGATCCAGCGATTTGGAAAACGTCCATTTAGATAATCCTAAACAATTTTGGCATAGTGAAAAGGAGCACCATCATGTTGATAGACGACGGTACTAACAATCCTATCCCCGTCGTCTATCAACATGATGGTGCTCCTTGTCACTATGGCAAAATTGTTCAGGATTATCTAAATGGACGTTTTCCAAATCGCTGGATCGGACGCGGAAGCAACAGACCTTGGCCAGCGAGATCACCAGATTTAACCCCTTTAGATTTCTTTGCATGGGGCTTTATCAAATCGCACGTCTATCAGACGAAGATTACGAGTCTTGAAAACTTACGTACACGTATACGAACTGCTGCAGATAACATAACCCCGCAAATGCTCCAGAATGTGTTTAGAAATGCTGCGGAACGATTTGAGCTGTGCAGGGATACTGATGGGCATCACGTCGAATCCTACTCTTAATTATTTAATAAATGTTACCACTTTATCATTTTATGATTGAATTCCATATAATTTCAAAGTGCTTCACAAAAATAGATCCTGACTTTATGTACACCCTGTCTACGAACAGCAACGCTGGGTTAATTATAAAAAAGGTTCTGGCAGAACCCTAAATTTGCTGTACAACAGGCCTGTTAGACTCATACATAAATCCCCCCCCCAGATGCTCAGTTTCGCAAATGTTTGCTACCCGCAATGTCCCGAGCTTCCCGGAGGTAACAAGACGTGCTCAATACAGTCTAATGCAAAGAATTAAAAAATCAACCAACCCGATTATCCAAGCTATCCATGAGTCCTGCCGTTTGTCTTCTAAGCTATGGAATTCATGGTATGAAAACGTCTGTCTGTAGCTTCATTTAACTTCGACATTACTGTATTATTTGAATTATTTCTAATCAATTGTATATATTTCTATCCTTAGTATGTGAACTGTCATTGTATTATTAATATTTGTCATATGGACTAATATTGGACTATAGCCTGCCAATGAACATTTTCATTCATTATAATTTTTATTTTCATAAGGTAATTATGACAGGGTAATTATCATCATCGTACTAATGAAATTCAAAGCTAATATTAGAAAAGCTCTGTTTTCAAATAGAAAAGTGTCGTACATATATATAACTGCTGATTTTACATATGCAAGATTTTACCTTCGCCAGAATTCGAACCTAGGCCCTCTTACTCGGGGAGACGCGCGTAGCCGAATGGGTAACACCTATGTCTCCGAGGCTCCTATTCGAATCCCGATGAGGAATAAATTTTGTTGTGTGTTTAAGTTGACAGGGTCTGTCATCGATTTGTGTTCACAGCTAAATTAGGGCTGAGAGTGTAAGGAAGGCGAATTAAATTTTTTTAGTTTTGATGTTTCTTGCTTTTTCCTTTTGGTTGATGCCACTGACTAATCTATTGTGATCACCAAAAAGCTTAATAATAATATAGTTTATCCATACGTCTTTCAACGAATTAATGGTAAAAAGAAATCAAATGTAAGAGCTATACATCAACTGAATTTGCAGTACTAAATTTCTTAGTTTTCCTATCACAGGAGAACGATTTTTTCACATTATACTCAAATGTAAGACACAACGATAAAGGTAAAAGGAATTTAGCAAACTGACAATTGTAAGTACCCAAGACAGTCTGAGAGAGGAGTGGTCAGAGTTGTTAGGTTTATGTGAAAGAACTGGTTTTGAATCATTCGTGTTAATTTACTCATATTTGCAATAGCACACTGGTAAATTTAGACGAAGCCAATATGTTAACAAATATGACTGTATTTGGGAAGTTATTAACATCCTTTTTCAATAAATTCGAGATGTCAGTCATTTAGAGGAAAAAAAGTCATTCTCACCTACAGACTACAGTCTAGATTAAGGCTTGAAGTAGATAAAGATTAAATTCTTTTCAGGCTGTTACTTTGGATTGCCCGACGGCTATGGTATGGAACTTTGGGTGTGAGGGCAAAGCGCCCCCTTGGCTCATTGGATCGCCACTTGATCCTTTACCGTGCGCTCCATCTGACCTTCCAATGCCACCGCGATACAACAATCAGCAAGTTAGGTTAGTGATTTTTAATCTCCTGTTTCGAAATTTGTAACTTTTCTTTTAAATTCGTCAGTCCTTTCTTCCATTTGGTTTCCAACTCACACTCATCATACAAACCAATTTAGAAAGCAGAAATGCTTTAAGTGCAATAACCATACTGTTTATTCCTTCGTTACTTCCATCTTATACACTCTGGTTATTGTGCTCGCAACATTTATATTAAGGCAGTAGAGTCGGGGGACCAGGGTCAAATATCACTTGCCGAGGCCTTGCCTAATTTGAACGGATCTTTTGTAGGATCCCGGGTGGCTCGTTGGGTTAAGGCTAGTGACTAATACCACGCACGTGTTCGAGTCCCACTGCCTCCCATTTTCTCACTTCCTTCTATTTAGAAAATGTTTCGAGTTATGGTTTAACTAATATTATTGAATTCGTAGAGCTCAGCTGCGTGTAATGGAAGAGCACATTCGGCAGAGAAGCAGAGCAGCTGAGAACAGATGGTCACTGGATAAATCGTCTGTCAGTATCTCAGGTTCGTATTTGTTCATTATTACTACATTTATTTAGTGTTTGAAGGGTTTCAAATTTCTACCATACTCTGTAAATACTTCTTGATAGTAACTTCAAAATTAGTTGTAACAAAATTAAACTAATAGCGGTCAAATAACAGTGACGTAACAGATAATTGTTACTGTTAAGCGACTTAAAGTCAAGGCGAACTATCTCTTAGGTTTTACGTCGTTGTCGTAAACTTGTAAGGAAAGTGTATTAAATATTTCATCTGTCATTCTAGTTTTTTCCTTTTTGCAAGCATTATTTTAAAATTAGTTTACTTATTTTCTGAAGTTTAAGCTTCTTTGGCTCAGATTTGTGGATAGGTTTTTTCTTAGCATTGATGATCAGGAGTAAGTAAATTTTAGAACAGACCATTTTAATTTTACATTTAATTAAACGTGTGTGTGTGATAATTGACAAATGTGGTGGGGTAATTTCTTTTGTGAGGTAACAGTTTTGGTACCTCGGAAATTAACAAAATTCTAGAAACATTTTTATTGTCGGAAAAAAGATGTGTTAGTCCTGATTAGGTTAAATTAGTTAAAGTTTGGTTTAAGTTAGGTTAGGCTAACTTAGCGATTACCTCCCTATTAAATGATTTGGCAGAAACAACCCTTCGAGCCCTTAATTATGTCCGAATCATTTATCACACCCTTAGTTCAGTGGTACTAAGGTTTGGTTAATTAGTTTTTCAGATCTATGGATTTAAAGAAATTGGTACTCTTATGCAGAGGTGTGTGTGTGTGTGTTTCGGGGGGGGGGGGGGGGGGGGGGGTGATTGATTTTCAAAATCGTCCGTCTCACCCGTTTTCACGGTTTTCTAGTTTGTACCTTTTTTGGTTTTCTCGCATATCTACGCTCAATTATTAATAAGTAAATTTTAAAATACTTACTGAAATTTTTAATTGTTAGGATGCAGACTTTAGAAAAGGGAAACTCGGTCGAATTTAGTCTGCAGCTGTTTTTCGCTACTTTTGTTGACTAAAATAAGATTTAATTGAGTTATCTGATAAGGATTTAGTATTTTCGGCGCCTTTAATTTCATATTTTTGCAGGAACAACGATTACGAGAGTTCTTGGTGCTCTCGAAGCGTTAGACACTCATTGCTTTTCAAAGGTAGATCAAAACAACTGTATTGATTCTTTATATGCTAAGATCTTCTCTTCATCCAAGGAAGCAAATGTGGAGGTAATGTATTAAGGCAGTCTGTTTACATTTCCCTGCAAAAGTTTGGGCGTCCCTACTAAATATTTGAAAATACTTGAATGCACCCAGAAAATTTTAAATGTTCGGACTTAAAAAATTAAAAAAATATATATAAAATATAAAATATGAAAATCTATTCCAAAAACTCATCAACATCTTCATTAGCATACTTAGAACTCTAATTTAGCCAAAAATGAACGTTCTAGCTCAATAACAGAGATACTATTGCGAGAATATTGCTGAACTTTGGAGGCGATTTCTGTCGAATTTTAATTTTGGCGCTTAGGTACCTTAAGACGCGGGACCCCTCGTATATATTTATAAATTATAACTAATTGTGTGTGTTTTATCTTTCAATAAATTATAATTAACCATATTTACATAATCATACAGTAACTACAAAGTTTTATATGATTTAAAGTTTCCATTTTTCTGTGTAGTTCTCAAGTGTTACGAGTTGGGTACGAACAGACATTGCCTTTGCGCTATTGTAGGATTGCTTTTAAAACTAAACTTTCGTTAAGTTATCTTTTTAACGTAATTCTTAAATGTTGTTAAGAGAAACTTTTTTGTGCGGGGTCCCATTAATGACCTTTTATTTTCTAGGGAAACGCCCCTTCGTCCGCTCCCCCTCTCAACTCTACGTGCAATCTTCCCGGTCCCCCAAGTAGTATTCCCATTCCTCCCACTCCCTCTAACCCACCAAATGGCTCTGGGGGTTTGACTAATGATACAACCAAGAACACGAAGGGTGTAGGCAACAGTTCGAGTGAGGATGCCATTGTGCGCACACTATGTGAATGGGCAGTGTCAGCGCAGCGCTCTGGTGAACATCGCGCCCTCGTCGTTGCGAGACTCCTTGAAAAGAGGCAAAATGACATTTCTCCTCCTGAAGGAGACCCTACAGAAGAAAAGGAAACGACGGAGACGACGAATACAACGCCCTCAAACCCTTATGTGTTTCAAGAGCTCCTTCTCAAGTTCCTAGACACTCAGGCCCCCGTCTATGGTTAGTGGTTTGGTTGTAGTTAATACTGAATTGATAAATTTCACAGCTTCCGTAGCTCGGTTAGCTAGATCCGAACTGTGAAAGTCCTAGGTTCGACTCCCGCCGCCGCTAATACTCGAGCTTAGGTGTCTCGGCGTTCACTCCGACTTTCCTCTCTGAAGGGAAGTAGGGATTTAGGACTTCACTTAGCTGATGATATAGGCATTGAATTACCATTAATTAGTTTTAAGCCTTGAATCGTAATTGCCGTTGTTGTCTTGCAGACGAGAACGCTTTGTCTGTGAGATCTCAAGAGTTCGGCAACCTGGTTCTACTCTTTTCCGAGTTGATTCGCCAGGACGTGTTCAGCCACGATGCCTACATGTGCACTCTGATCTCGAGAGGCGACCTGGCATCTGCCCCACCCCACCTCAGGCACAATGACTCACTCTCAGACAGGAAAGAGGTAATTTTAGTTCGCATGATGCTGTAGATGAATCTCGGCCACTGTGTTTCTCCATCTTCTCGACTCTTTTTATTGCCTCCTGTTCACCGAGTGAAATGCGTGTGTTTGGGGTTGTTTAACCCCTTTCGTAACAGCAGAGGTTATGTGACGGAAGGAACCAAACGCTTTATATGGAATCCGAACCATCCAGAAATAGTCTGCCTTTTTTCCAGACATAGTGTAGAAAAAAAAAGTTTCTATCCCGAGTGACCAAGATATAAAAAAATGTTGAAATACTATTTTTCTTTGGTAAATTTTATGCAAATATTTCTGGCCAAGGTAATCTAGAAAACAAAATGCACAAGTTCTCATAGAAAAGCTGAAACAGTTATTGGCTAACGTTTGTATAAGATCCGATGGAAAGCGAGCGAACATTCTCAGATCTAGTTTTCGTCGTAGTGACATAAGAAAAAATTAGCAAATGTAGGTCCCAGTAGAGACCATAATCATACCATCCACTTTTGTACGAGTATGTAATTCATTAAAGATAAGAATTAAGCCATTAACTGACAATTTTAAAAAATTTCGAGGTAATTTAACACTAAGACATCGTCGGTAGACTGAAATAATTGGTTACAAATTATACTCGTATTAATCTTATCCATCGGAATATTCGCAAACAAAGAGCTGATGTCGAAACTTGTTATATAACAGTTAGTAGTAAATATGGATTCTACAAGCTCGGCTCATTCAAAGGAGTGCATATGACTCAAGGACTTAAAATTGGTACGAAGAATTTAGCTAGATTAAAATTCAGTGTTTTCATAGCAGACAATTTAGGGCCTAACGGTATATTAGTTTTGTGCTATTTGGGAAATAAATAAATAATTAAAAAGCCTAATAATAATTTTTTAACTAAGCTAGTTTCTTAATTGGACATATTACGTTTTTGTTTTAATAATGTAGTGAACTGAAAATCGGTTCCTGCCTCCTAATAACGTCTTTTTAAAGCAGGACTGCACCGATAACATCGATGACGACATCGATAAAATACTGCAGAACATCGCAAAGGAGGCAGACGCTCCGGATTCCCCTAAGGACGATGTTAACACCAGTCTGGAAGAACAATCTGCCGGAGGAAGAGGGGAGAGAGGACCCGGGGGAAAACATCGACCCCCGCGACACCTTATTTACGCCCAGCATTTTCCTCTCCCCTTAGACGATTCGTACAATCATGAGATGAATCAGGTTTGACAGAAGAATGGTATCTCGTTTAGACACGTTTACCTACCATTACACCCCATTTATATAGGATTTAAATATTTAATTATTATATTATTATAGTGTAATCTATTGGCTTCTTTATTTTTGAACAGGTAACATTTTTTTTAAGGTTTTATAAATACTTTCGTTTAGTTTGTTTTGAGGTCATACTGTTTAATCTTGGTTTCTTGCAGCGCTACGTTCTCCTCTACGGGGTAGGAAAAGCGAGAGACGAGGCTCGACATGCAGCCAAAAAACTAATAAAGGAAATAGGCAAATTGTTCAGTAAAAAATACAGTATTGATGTTGCGGAAGGTAAAGTGGAAATTATAAATAAATTTAGACGGTCACCGTCAGTAAATATAATATACAGGGTGTCCCATAAGTCCGGCATCATAGGAGAAATTCATATTTTTCTATTTCTACAAACCATAATTCATATGCTCGGGATGCCAATTTCCCGTCCACGATTCTGTTCAGTGACGAGGCTGTTTTTTATGGAAATGGTGAGGTAAATCGACAGAACACCCGCTACTGGTCTCAAAACAACCCTCACTGGTATACCTCTTTAAAGGAACAAGGTGTATCTCGGGTGATGATATGGTGTGGCATTTGGAAGGATCGCATCATAGGCCCCCTCTTTTTCGATGAACATGTCACTGGAGGCACCTACCTACGTTTACAGGAAAGTTCACCGCCATCAATTCACCGCGAGGTAAGTTCACCGCGAGGTAAGTTCACCGTAAAATGAATAAAATTAAAAAGAATTTTTTAACTTAACCTAACCTAACTTTTTTAATTTTTGTCCTAATTATATTTTAATGTTTTTAAATAGTGTGGTTAAATATTTTTCCTAATTATATATTATTTGTTTTTAAATTTTGTGGCTAAATAAAAATTAAATGTGGTTAAATATTTTTCCTAATTATATATTATTTGTTTTTAAATTTTGTGGCTAAATAAAAATTAAATACTTTTTAAATTTTTGTCCTAATTATATTTTAATGTTTTTAAATAGTGTTGCTAAACCCTATATTAAATTCTTGTTAAGTTAAAAAATTCTTTTTAATTTTATTCATTTTACGGTGAAATTACCTCGCGGTGAATTGATGGCGGTGAACTTTCCGGCGATGAACTTACCGCACATGCCTACCTACGCATGCTCAAGGAAGAAGCATTTCCCAGTGTCTTGAACGAAGAAGGAAATTTCCCATTCCAGCAAGACGGCGCTCCTGCACATTACAGCACCCAAGTAAGGGAATACCTGTACCAACAATTCCCTGGTCATTGGATAGGACGTTGAGGGCCTGTGAAATGGCCAGCTAGAAGCCCGGATCTCACGCCACTAGATTTTTATCTCTGGGGCCACTTGAAAGCGCTGGTATACGCAGAGAAAATTAGGAGTGTTGAACATTTGCGGCAGCGCATTATTGGGGCATGTAACACCATTACTCCTGACGTCATTCACCGTGTGCTTGCTGACTGGGTATCACGTCTGAATTTGTGTATTGAAAACAATGGTGGACATATTGAGTACGTTCTGTAAATAAAAGCTTTTGTTTTGCCTTTTTTTATTATTTTTCCTATGATGCCGGACTTATGGGACACCCTGTATAACCCATTTGTTTCAAACTCCATAGATTATCGTAAACTGCCTCTCAGTTTAGTAAGAAATTACTTTATTGAAGTTTGCTCGAAATGTTTCTCAAATCGTTTTTTTCTTACTACTGCTGCCATTAATGCTTGTTTTTTTGTAACTTTGCTTGGAAATAGATACTCATTTAAAGTTTGTTAATGTTTCTGAGGCCTTTTGAATAGGCTGTTGCGATGAATTCACTGAATTAATTATTAAGGCTATCATGCTCATACTTTTTCTTTTATTGGTTATAATTGCTTTGCATATCTTTCGATTGTCCTTTATAATGTGGCCACTCGGTGATATTAAAAGAAGATAGTCATTGTCTGTAGCTCAGTCATATATATATATACAGTTGTGGCCATAAGTCACGCATCACCCCATCAATTTAAAAAAAAAATTGTTTTAGCGCAAAAGTAAAATACCAAAATTACTGTAAATGGTAGAAAAGATGTATTTAGAAACTACTCATTATTCAAGCATACAAAACATCCTAATGATCCTTTTTTCAGCACTTCGCCGATACGTCGCGTCGTGGCATGGAATTTACCAGTATTTCGCAATACTCTGGCGTAATTTCCTGCGCCCACACCTTTATGGCTTCAAGCAAATCATTCAATGATGTAGGATTGTGACAGCTAACCTTTTCTTTGACGGTTCGCCAGCAGTTCTCTATCGGGTTTAAAATCGGGCGAGTCTCCCGGCCAAGGCCTGATCAGCTGAAAACCCAAATTTCGGAGCCAATCTGACACGGTTTTGGTGCGGTGACATGGTACTCTGTCTTGTTGGAAAAACGTTGTGTGGCGCATCTCTATAAACAGCAGCAACTTCTGCAGGATAGTTAGGATTTTCCAACAAGATGGAGCGCCATCTCACCGCACCAAAGCCGTGTCTGATTGGCTCCGAAATTCAATTTTCAGCTGATCGGGCCTTGGCCGGGAAACTCGCCCGATTTAAACCCGATAGAGAACTGCTGGCGAACCATCAAAGAAAAAGTTACCTGTCACAATCCTACATCATTGAATGACTTGCTTGAAGCCATAAAAAAGGTGTGGGCGCAGGAAATTACGCCAGAGTATTGCGAAATACTGGTAAATTCCATGCCACGACGTATCGCCGAAGTGCTGAAAACAAAAAAGGGTAAATGTACGAAATACTGACAGCAATTCATTAGTATGTTTTGTACGCTTGAGTAGTTTCTAAATACATCTTCTCTACCATTTCCAGTAATTTTGGTATTTTACTTTTACGTTAAAATGATTTTTTTTTAAATTGATGGGGTGATACGTGACTTGTGGCCACCACTGTATATATTTGTACACTAACATGTTCTGAAGCAGCAGCAGCAGCTTATCTCGTTTGCATCTTAATTTAGCCAACATTCAGTTCGCGTATTCTGTTTATGATAATTTATTAAAAAGAAATTGAGAACTCGGTTTGGTATTAGAATTATATTATTACTTATCCTGATACTCATCTTTGTTTATTTCGTAGGTGGAAAAGTGAAGAGGTCGTCAAGGGGAGAAATCAATTTTGAAACTCTTCTCAGTAGATTTAAATCCCTTTCCTACTTTGACCAACACCTCATCACTAATCAGATTGCTTCTCAGGTACTTTTAGGTTACTGATTTCCTGTTTTAATTAACCATTTCGAGATCCGTAGCAGGAAATTTGTTCTTATTCTTAAAATTATTTACACTACAAAGCAACGATCTTTCCAAAATATTTACTTTTTTGTTTTTTTTTCAAATTGAAATTAAAGAATAATTCGCGTGATGGCAGAGATGCATTTTGTTCATTTCGATAGTTTCAAATGCAACTCATTTTACGCTAATTTCAGGTGTTAGACACGCTCTCAGGGGCTGGATCAGGGTTATCGAGCTATCTGCCGGTCCTTGACCACATTTCTTTTCTCATGGACCTCATGGAAGTCGCTCTCAATATTCAAGGCCTCCTCGACCTCTGCACTCAGGTGAGGAATAGACACTCCGTATGTGATGAGCTCTTTAAGAAAACAATTGATATGTAACAATTTATTTTATTATATTACTTTTTATTTTTTGCGTGTGGTCATAGGTGAAGTTGAGTGTGTGTAAGAACAAAAAATCTCAAAACATTTTTATTGTCTGAAAAAATATATTAGTTGTGATTAGGTTAAGTCAAAGTTAGTTTAGTTTAGGTTACCGAGTACCTCACTACTTAGGGACTTGGTACGAACTTCACGGTTGGTTTTGCATAAGGTGTCCAAAAGCTCCGCTGTACCCACTGTGAAATACATTAAAGTATCGTAATCCAATGGAAATGCATTTGTTTATGGAGCCATATCATAAATGTTCAAAATGTTCCCCATTCACGTAAAAGGACAGCGTAATTGATTAATTAATTAAATTCTGATTGGAGACGCACGATTTTGTTATGCAAAAATGCGTATGTTCTTGCACGATATTCCTTTTATAGGACCCCCCCCAGCGTTGCACCAGATAATTTGAATGAAGTGCTGGTCATTACCTCGAGTGCGGTGGGGTTAACACGTAAAATGCCAATGGACGCGAAAGCATTATGCATTTCCTCTGTTTAAATGTATGACGGGTTGTGTTAACTTTTATCCTGTCGTAGTGTAGTGCCTAGTTCCCTCGCTTCCTACGCAAGAAGTGGTGGGTTCGAACCTTTACATTTTTTGGAATGAGAAAGGTATTAACAGAACTTATCTATAACGTCACTAATGTATTTTGAGTAATGATAATGAATTTAGTAACACTTGTCAAGATTTGTGAACTTCCTCAGAAAGGTTTGGTGTAAATATTATTCGGTGTATTAGGTTTAATATGTCACACACCAATTTTTGCCTTTTTTTGGTAAGCATATTTAAACTACAAAGTCGTATGAAATTCAATACATCAATGACACATCATTACTCAGAAGTAGCATGCAGGTTTCAGTTGACTTCATTAGCAAAACTTGAAAAGTTTTAGGGTGATGCAACTCTTTTGGCCAAAACTCTGTATGTAGTTTTTGTAAAGGGTATGCGGGAAATAAAAGATGCTCTATAGATGTAAATTTAATGCTATTTAAAATTCTCTGAAAGTGACGCGAGTCAAAGCTAAAAAAAAAACTGTACGCTGATGCAACCCTTTTGGCCAAAAATGGCTTCAGCCCAAAGTGCGTGGAATAATGTGGTATTTGGGTGAAACAATAACACCCCCACCAGTATTCAGACCTGGACATCTGAGTAGGAGTCGCCATCGGTACAGTATGATGGTACCGGGTTCAAATCCTGGTGGGGCATTTTTGTTCCATGTGCTCATGCGTGTTATTCCATCTGTGGAACCCCAGTGCTATACTAGAGCGGTTTGAATTAAAGGCTGCCGTTACCTCAAGTGCGGGAGGGTTAACATCGAAAAACACCTCTGGACGTGAAAGCGTTAAGTGTTTTCTCGGTTGTTTAAATATACGACAGGTTGTGTTACTTTTATTCAGTCGTACTGTGATGGTAGCGCTCGCGACTCCGCAGGAAGTCCCGGGTTCGAATTTTTGCGGGGGCATTTTCGTTTCATATATATCGTTACATACAGTATATATAATGACTTAGAATGGTAATGCAGTTATTAAAGAACTTACAGTTTATAGATTAATGCTGATGAATGTGGAAATGTATACTATGTTGGGTTTGATATGTGACCAAAAAAAAAAAAATATATCAGAGTGAAGACCTAATTTCACTTGAGGTTTTAATGGAGGTAATCTCTTTTATTTGGTTATAGCGTACTTAGTACGCTTAGTCTAAGAATACAGAGAGTCTATACGTAATGATTAATCATTTATTTAGATTATCAAGGAACTAGTTGATATTGAGGCACAACTTGTGGAGCGCCAGTGCTTAGTCGGGACGTACTGCCCTCAGTTAACCCTTCACGTGGTCGGCATTCTTCGCAAATACCACTGCTGCTTATTAGGTAAGTTCATTAAGTTAATTTATTAAACCGTTTTATTATATAGGGTGTCCATAAATGATTACCCTGATTAAAGCATGCTATAACTTTTAAATAAACACTCGTATTCAAACACAGTTTTAATCATAAGTAGATAAACATACAAAGTTTTGATACATAGTTAATGAACTTAATAAGCTTCCACATGTGCACCCCTAGTGGCACGTAAAATGTCTAAACGGTATTCACACTCACGCCACACATTTTCCAACATTTGTGGGTTAACTGTTGTAATTGCATCCGTAATGCGTTCTCGCAATGTCCTGATATCTGGAACAACTGTTGCATGAACCAAATCTTTAACATGACCCCAGAGAAAGAAATCCAGTGGGGTAATGTCTGGTGATCTTGGGGGCCATGGGATTGGCCCGTCCCTGCCAATTCATCGATTTGGAAATGTTGCGTCGAGAGTTTCACGAACAACATGCGCCCAATGAGGGGGTGCCCCATCTTGTTGGAAGATGACAGTTGGCTGCCTGTCCTGCAGCTCGGGGATGGCGTAATTGGTGAGCATATCCAGGTACACAGTTGCGGAAACAGTGTTCTCAGCGAAGAAGAAAGGACCAATTATCTGGTCATGCATTAGTCCACACCAGACATTTGATCTTCGGACTGCCCCGAATATGCTCCCTTACAGCACGTGGGTTTTCCGATCCCCAAATACGCACATTGTGTCTGTTGACTCTACCACTAAGACGAAACGTAGCCTCGTCTGAAAAGCAGACACGTAACAAGAAGTCATTATCCTCGTCAATGCTGAACTGAACTGAACAGCTACTACAGCGCTCCTAGCGGCGAATGCGGTAGACGAAACACACCAGCACAGAAACTCTATGCGTGTACGAGATAACCTGTAAAAAGAAAACGGATGTAAGATTCGTCATTAAAACATGAGAGCATACTGTTTTCAGGGTAAACATTTATGGACGCCCTGTAGTTTTTAACCTTTTTGACACTTGTGTTTGCCGAACGAAGCTGACTGTATACAGTGTGATTCTTTAATTATGCCACTTTCAAATTTTTTTTTTTTAAAAATCAGTGGATTAACTTAGGTTATGAAAGTTGTGTGAGCAAAGGAGCTTCTTTTACGGGCACATAACACGCCCAAAAGTGACGTCCCATTGGAAAAATTTCTGACGTATTTGCCAATGTAATTTCACATCGCGGCCTCGAGCGATTCGGTAGAATTGGAACGGGTTCCACGTTCACTCGGTGATTTGAAGTTTCTAATATAATGTAGTGAGGTTTTCTTTGAATACGTGGCCCTGTAGATATCCCGATAAGACATTACGAGGATTCAGATCGGGTGACAGAGACTATGCAAGACGACATTCGTGAAGGTAGGAGTAACCGTCAGACAGAACTCTCAGGTTAAAATAGAAGTTTCACGCAAAAATTCCAAAACGAGAGTTGCTATATGAGGTCTTGCACCGTTCTGCTGAAACCAAACTGTCCATATCAGTGTCTTAGCTCGTAAGAAACGGGATTAAATGTTCTTGGAGGATACGGAGGTGAATATTTTGGTCGACAGTTGTGTCAGTAAAGACGGGGCTGAAGGTCGTACGGTGGAGGCCTTAATAAGAAATTGCATTGCCCGGATTCAATTGAATTGAATAATCTTTATTATTATTATTAATAAAATAAAATTAATACAATGGTCTTAAATTTATACTGACATAAATAATTGTGAAGCTAAACTACAGTATTTATTTAATTTGGCCCTTAAGCCTTAGGCCAGAGCTTTCCAAACTGGTGTGTCGCGACACATTAGTGTTTTTTGTATTTTGAAAATTTTGATTTTTCTATCAACAAAATCGGCTACAAGATAAACCACCTACTGAAAAATTATCTCATATTTGATAACAAAAATTAATTAATGTGTCGTGAAAATTGTTATGCTTAAATAATTTGAAGCTCTGCCTTAGGCTTTACTGGGCTTTTATTAAAAATAAAAGTTATTAATTAATTAATAATACATAAATCATGAATAAGAATTATTAATTAAGGTATGCAATATACTAATCTTAAATTATCATTATCGATATAACGAATGCAAAGTCATTATTGAAGGTATTATAGTTTATACCTTCATCACGTAATGTCGCATTTACATTTGCTTCCTGTTTATGTACCTCTCCGACAATTATGGCGAGAAGCTCACAAAAAGTTTTTAAATATCTCGCTTATTTGCTCATCTTGCAATGACGTGTTGTTATTCTTATCTTTCATATTATCTGCAGTTATTCCACAAGACTGCCCTTTGCATCTCCCACTTCTTTCCAGAATAACTTTCTATCCTTCACATTCTGCTCATTCATCTTCCTTATTAAGTCTTCATCTACTCTCATTTTACTTCGTTTTACCACTCGTTAATATTTTTTTCATTTTCCGCTTTATATATATATATATATATATATATATATATATATATATATATATATATATATATATATATGAAAAATTATTTCACGAAAGTGACACGTGAAAAGTATTTATGATGAATAAAGCCACGAAGGAAAAAAGAAACACAAAGGGGTGCTCAAGCGCTTTCGTCTAATGACATCCTCAGGAACACTGGAGTGAAAGGACAGATCAAGGCAATATATAGGTTACAAAAATAAACATACATACATACATATTCACATATATATACATATATATATATATATATACACATATACATATATATAGTAAGCATAGCAAAAAAAAATTGTGGGAGGAGCCAACATTTATATGGTCACAGAAGAATAAAGAAATAAAAATAAATATAA
>JAJOZX010000543.1:1070000-1125000 GCA_023014485.1 Bathynomus jamesi | reverse complement strand
TCGGATATTTCTTGAAGAAACGTTGCCAGAACTGCTGGAAGATGTTCCCGTGGCTATTCGTAGACGAATGTGGTTTCAACACGTCCGATTTAAGAATGCCCGCGGCAAGCGCGAGTCTAGCCCACTTCACCTTTTAGCCAATTGCAGCGGCGCCCTCTCGCGCCGAATGGTGACGTCAGCGAACATACACTTATAGACGAAAAGGGTTTGTCTTTGTGTTGCCTATCCCCCATTACAATTTGTACAGAAAGTTTTCAAACACCCTGTATATATATATGAAAATTATTTCACGAAAGTGACACCTGAAAAATATTTATGATGAATAAAACCACGAAGGGAAACAGAAACACAAAGTGGTGCTCAAGCGCTTTCGTCAAATGACATCCTCAAGAACACTGAGGATGTCATTAGACGAAAGCGCTTGAGCACCAGTTTGTGTTTCTTTTTCCCCTTCGTGGTTTTATTCATCATATATACAGGGCGTCCCAAAAAAATGTATACACACTTTAAATACTTATAAAGGCAGTGTTTATTAAAATACATTTCATTTTCAAAATGTAATAGAATCTACAGACATTATTTAATTTTGTCAACGCCTGTTTTCAAACACGTCCGTTCTGGTCCAGGCACTGCTGATAACGCGAAGCAATGGAATCGCAAACATCACGAAACATTTCGTTTGGTATTTGTGTGCATTCTCGTTCAATGGCTGCTCTCAATTCAGCGACTGTTGCAGGTTTTATAGCGTAGACTTTGTCTTTTAAGTATCCCCATAAAAAAAAGTCTAGTGGTGTGAGGTCTGGTGAACGCGGAGGGTATTCTACGAAACCCCTTCGTCCAATCCACATCCACATCGTGCCAAGTACCACTCGCAATACTCCACTCTTCGGTCCGGATCATCATCTTCATTAATAGCATGGACTAATCTTGGAATGTAACTTTTCCATTGACAGCGCTTCAAAATGCGTTGGACAGACGATTCTGAAATTCCTACCTCACGACTCGCTTGCCGCACAGATTTTCTTGGACTTTGGTGATACGTTTCCAGTACTCTTTCTTGCTTTGTGGGGCTTGTCGATGTCCGTGGTCTTCCGGAACGCTTCTTGTGGACATTCTGAACAGTTCCATCGGCTTCAAACTTATCTCTAATTCGAGTGATGGTAAGTCGCGTTGGTGGATCTGTTTGAAACTCCCTCCTAAACTGTCTTTGCACTTCAACTGCGTTTTCACACTTCCAGTAGCATTTTAGAATGAATTTCCTTTGTTCAAAGCTTAGTCTGACTGCCATTATTAATTCTAATGGGTTTAACTTGGAAAGAAAGAAACATCAATTGAGCTATCAGCTGTTAAAGTGTGTATACATTTTTTTGTGACGCCCTATATATATATATATACATTTTTTTGTGACGCCCTATATATATATATATATATATATATATATATATATATAGTAAAGAACGACGCTTGTATAGGAGATATTCCGCGCAAGACGAGAGAGAGAGAACGAAACAAAATGAAAAAATGAGGTAACCACCCGGGAATCGAACCCGGGATCTTCCGATTGCCGGTCAGATGCGATACCATTACACCATGGGCCTCACTCTTCCAAATGCCGTAATTCTTCTACATACTCGCAGAAACCAATGCCCCAAGGGGGCACCTCCCGCATGCCGTAACATTATATACATTCAACTGCAAAGAACACGCAGTATAAATAACGTAAAGAACGACGCTTGTATAGGAGATATTCCGCGCAAGACGAGAGAGAGAGAACGAAACAAAATAAAAAATGAGGTAACCACCCGGGAATCGAACCCGGGCTCTTCCCATTGCCGGTCAGATGCGATACCATTACACCATGGGCCTCACTCTTCCAAATGCCGTAATTCTTCTACATACTCGCAGAAACCAATGCCCCAAGGGGGCACCCTTCGCATGCCGTAACATTATATACATTCAACTGCAAAGAACACGCAGTATAAATAACGTAAAGAACGACGCTTGTATAGGAGATATTCCGCGCAAGACGAGAGAGAGAGAACGAAACAAAATGAAAAAATGAGGTAACCACCCGGGAATCGAACCGGATCTTCCGATTGCCGGTCAGATGCGATACCATTACACCATGGGCCTTGGGGCATTGGTTTCTGCGAGTATGTAGAAGAATTACGGCATTTGGAAGAGTGAGGCCCATGGTGTAACGGTATCGCATCTGACCGGCAATCGGAAGATCCCGGGTTCGATTACCGGGTGGTTACCTCATTTTTTCATTTTGTTTCGTTCTCTCTCTCTCGTCTTGCGCGGAATATATCCTATACAAGCGTCGTTCTTTACGTTATTTATACTGCGTGTTCTTTGCAGTTGAATGTATATAATGTTACGGCATGCGGGAGGTGCCCCCTTGGGGCATTGGTTTCTGCGAGTATGTAGAAGAATTACGGCATTTGGAAGAGTGAGGCCCATGGTGTAATGGTATCGCATCTGACCGGCAATCGGAAGATCCCGGGTTCGATTCCCGGGTGGTTACCTCATTTTTTCATTTTGTTTCGTTCTCTCTTTTTCGTCTTGCGCGGAATATCTCCTATACAAGCGTCGTTCTTTACGTTATTTATACTGCGTGTTCTTTGCAGTTGAATGTATGTAATGTTACGGCATGCGGGAGGTGCCCCTTTGGGGCATTGGTTTCTGCGAGTATGTAGAAGAATTACGGCATTTGGAAGAGTGAGGCCCATGGTGTAATGGTATCGCATCTGACCGGCAATCGGAAGATCCCGGGTTCGATTCCCGGGTGGTTACCTCATTTTTTCATTTTGTTTCGTTCTCTCTCTCTTGTCTTGCGCGGAATATCTCCTATACAAGCGTCGTTCTTTACGTTATTTATACTGCGTGTTCTTTGCAGTTGAATATACTGTATATATATATATATATATTTTTTTTTTTCTGATTTCCCCCTCCCCGAACGTTTACGCCTTATGCTCGCTGAGAGCCCTCTTCTCGCTTGACCGTCTTTTCCTCTTCCTCTCCCAATCTCGCATCCTATCTGAGCTTTAGGTGACTTCTCACCTGTAGTCCGCTGTTCTCCCTTTTCTAGTGCCTTTTCTCCGTCTCCGTTTCTCTTTCTCGTATTCCGCCTCGCCATGATATCCGCTACCATATAGCGGGAAGTGGCGGTAAACGCCCCAATACAAAAAAAATATATATATGCTACAACTCAGAATGGTCCCCTGAGAAGCTTTTGTTACACACAAACCGTGCATGGAACAAGAAATTCTTCTGGGAAAATTATAGTGGATTTTTTCCCAGAATTGTTTCTTGTTCCGTACACGGTCTGTGTGTAACACACACACACACACACACACACACACACACACACACACACACATATTTATTATTTCATCAACAAGATCAAAACATCGACACACTAAAAAGAACTATCTTAGCCTAACCTAACTTAATCAAACTTAATAACAACTTGTCGATAGAATGTCAAGTCGATCAGATGTCGTAAGACCGTATATACTGTATATTACGGAATAGTAACGAAATGGTGTCTGAAAGCGTTTTTCACTTTCTTGGGCGACCGTTGAAAAGTCCACCCCTTTTACAGAAGTCTCTACCTACAAAGGTGGGCCCTGTACAATTGTACATCTCTCACCGACAATGTATTCAGACCGTTCTGAGTTACAGTATTATGAATTATCTAATCAGGGATCGTTTCATTTCTTTCAAAAGTTGACTAATGAGAGGGAAGGAAACATTTACATCTTGCATCCAGTACTGTTTTGTTAAAATATATTTAGTTAATCTCTTTACAGGTGATTACATTATTTTCTTTCACTGTATTCTTCACCAGATCGTTCCACCATGTTGTCTCCTTTCTCTTCAATTCACTTCGATTTTTTGCATTAAAAAAAGTATTATAATGTCAGATTTTGGGACTGTCTGTTTCTTTTTCTTGACTACCCTGTGCTATCGCGACAAACTTTACGATAAAGACACAAACCTCATTGCTACACGAACATGCGTGTAGCAACATTAGTGGTCTGGGTGGGTGGGTTGTTGTTTTTTTTCCAAACTGTTTACCTGCTTTAACAGTTTTCTAATATTTTCAGTTTTAAGTTCAGCATTTAATAAACCATATTTTTAAGGACCACAAAAAAGTGCAGAATTGTTGGGTAGTAAAGAAACTCGGGGAACCTCACTTGTAGCTCACCGGAGCTTTTACCCATTTTGCTTTAAATGAAGTGATTCATGATTGATTTTTATAATTGTAAAGAAATTGTGAAAATTGTCGTAATTTTGTCACTGAAAATAGATTATAAAAGTAATTTATGTGCTTTACCGCTTGCCATGGTTTCCGTTCCTCGGACGAGATTAATTACCTTAGTAATTATAGTAGAAGAGCTAAATCCTTTTGTTTCTTCAGTTTCCCAGGAACAAACGACATCTGTGTTTGAAGGTCTTTGTCGCCTTGTCAAACACGTGACAAACCCATCGGATTGCACCTCTCCTGAAAGGGTTGTTTTGGCACACCTTCATGATCTGTACACGAGTTGTTCTTTTTTAAAGGTAAGCACGAGAGGTCAAATTATTTCGTGGTTAATGCAAAAAGCTAAAACAGAATGAAAGCATTTTAAATGTGAAGTGTGTAGTATCTCAGAAATAAGGCAAAGGTGTTTTGTCTTCTCTCAGCCGATGTAATTCGTTAAGTTCTTAATTTATTTTAATTTTTTGTGTAAATTTCACCGATGAGGAGGAAAAGGCGTGTCAATTTGGTTTCAAGTGCAACAGATTCTTCCATTGCTAAATTAAGTTTAGAAATCTTGTAATAAAGGTAGTCGATCTGCTTGAAAAATTCCTGAAAAAATTCTGCAGTGTACTGTTCTCATTGTTTTACGCATTTTAACTGAATTGCAGTCAAAGCATCACGAATCCTTTTCGAATGCTTATCCTAAGATAAAACAGCCTCTCTATGCCTACATCCCACCGGCTAAAGTACCATTGAGATGGGTGCCGCAGTTTATGGAAGAATATGTGAAAAATCCAAAGTAAGTGCTAGGCTTAATTAACGTGAAATTTCTCAGTAGGATGAACTATTCAGTGTTATCAGTATTAAATCATACCATATAACATTTTAATTACTCGCCAAAAAATAGCGAACACTAAACTTCAGTTAAACCTTTCACACGGTCCTCCGTTACTAGTTAAATTACCACAGTATTGTTGCAAAAAATTATTAAATTTAGTACATTTGCAAATTATACATTACGAGAGTGATATATATAAAAAAGCGCATTAACTAATGTACTTTTAAAAGTAAGTTTGAAAATATCCGAGTATCAAATTAATAGAACTTTCTCCCCAAGATTAAAAATTGAACCAGGCGTTGTGAAGCTGTTGATTGAGCCTACAAATCGTCTGTCCTTCGTCTGGAGCGCTATTATCGAAGCGTGTTCCCCGTTAACGTCAAATGAGAAACTGAATGATTTGGCCATTCTGTGCGCTGAACTTACTGCTTGTTGCAATGCTCTCTCATCAGAGTGGTTACGTAAGCATCATTTTTACTGAAATTTTATGAATAAGGCTTAGATGGATGGCAGAAAAATGGAGTCCATTTTCTATTCTTTTTATGAATTACATTATTCGTTGGCAGATAAGGATTTTTTTTTAACTGATCTTTAATTATAATGATAATTCTTATCATTAGGAAGATTAGGAAGAAGAAACCGAAAATTTACTTCTAATAAATCATTCTTAATTTAACATAATTTTTTAATATAAAAATATTGATCAAACTGAAAGCAGAATTAAAGAGGTGTAGTAATTACCTGTCGCTTGCTAACAGAAAATGGTTAGGCTTTAGTTTTATGAATTTATGATCAATGTTTCCAAGTATCGTATCTTGACGATGACACATTCATTAGTGTTGATTTGTTGTTGTTAGGCAGCATTGTAAAAGTTTTAGAGAATTCTTATTGCCACTGAAATTTATTCTCATTTGTTCATCCATTTGTTAATTTTATGTACAGGATGGTCCAAAAGTCCCTATCTTTTTTGCTGAAATAATAGTATTTTAGGATAAAAATGTAGTAACATAATTAGATGTATATTTATTTATGAAGTTTCGGTTTAAGATTCGACGTGAGCACCATCAGTGTCTCGACAAATCTCAAATCTGTCCACTGCATTGCGGAACACATTCTCAAGCATCTCTGGGGTTATTTTAGCGACTGCCGCGACAATGCGGGTTCGCAGCTCCTGCAGGTCTGTAACTCTTGTAAACCTCACGCTTTATAAAGCCACACGCAAAGAAGTCTAATGGTGTTAAGTCCGGAGATCGTGCTGCCCAGGGCCCGTTTCTACCTCATCCAATCCAGCGATTTGGTAAGAGCTCATCAAAGTACGCCCTAATGATGTTTGCATAGTGACATGGAGCTCCATCTTGTTGAAAGACAACGGTGTCGAGAATGCCATCTGAATGAAGCTGGGGTTCAAGAAACTACTGAAGCATGTCAAGATAAATTACCCTGTTACCGTAGCTTCTGCATAGAAAACGGGTCCGTAAATCTTCGATCTTGTCATACCCAACCAGACATTAACTTTGGGAGAATATCTCTTCCATTCGTAGAACTCGGTTAGTTTTTCACTAGCCCAGGTTTTTTTTTATCCAAGGAGGAGCCAAGGGCAAATGTCTGCAAAAGCGCCCCTCCCATAGAAGAAGAAGAGAGCCAAAATCAAGGTCCGGCGTTTTCGAGATGCCTAGACACATTGCGTTTGAAAGATGGGAGGTCATAGACAGGAGGAAAGATGGATTGAGAAAGATTGTTCCAGAGTTTCCCGGTTGAGTGGATGAAAGACTGAAAATGTCGATTAACCCTTGTATTAGATAGTTGGATAGAATAGGAATGAGAAAGTCTAGAAAGTCTGGTATTGCGTGCTCTCCTTAAAAGACGAGGCATGCAGTTAAAGAGCAGAAGAGCAATGTCCGTTATGATAGCGATAGTAAAGAGAGAGTGAACCAACATTGTGGCGAAGAGGGAGAGATTGAAGACAATCAGTAAGAGGCGGGGAATTGATGAGACGAAAAGCCTTTGATTTCACCCTGTCAAGTACGGCTGTGTGGGTTGAACCATCCCACACATAAGAAGCATACTCCATACAGGGGCGAACGAAACCCCTGTACGGAGTCAGCAACTGAATGGGGGTGAAGAAACCGCGGAGGCAGTACAGCACACACAACCTCTTAGAAGCTGTTTTAGAAAAAGAGTATATGTGATCTTTCCAGGAAAGATCACGAGAAAAGGAAACTCCAAGAATGTTAAGGGAAGAGGAAGGATTCAGTTGTGTATTGTTGAAGGTAAGGGGATAGTCGTGTGGAAGATTGTGACGAGTAGACAGATGGAGGAACTGAGTTTTTGAAGCATTGAAAGCCATAAGGTTTTCTCTGCCCCAATCAGATATAGCAGAAAGATCAGAACTCAGGTATCCCATAGCCGTCCTACGCGAATCATGAAGCGACTGCTATGAGGGACGCTTTGGGAAGCGGGTGGAGAAGTGAAGAGTGGAATCATCGGCATAGGAGTGAATAGGACAGGAAGTGCGAATTAAAAGTTCATTAATAAATAAAAGGAAAAGGGTGGGTGACAGGACAGAACCCTGACGAACACCACTGTTAATAGCTTCAGGAGAAGAACAGTGTCCATCTACAACTGCAGCTATAGATCGGCCAGAAAGGAAATTAGAAATAAGGCACAGATTGAAGGATAGAAACCGAAGGAGGGCAGTTTGGAAATTAAAGATTTGTGCCAGACTCTATCAAAAGCTTCCGATATGTCTAGCGCAATAGCAAAAGTTTCATCGAAATCCCGAAAGGAGGATGACCAAGAGTCAGAGAGATTTGCAAGATCATCACCAGTAGAGCGTCCCTTGCGGAATCCATACTAACGATCTGAAAGAAGATTGTGAGAAGAAAGGTGTTTAAGAATCTTCCTATGAAGGATAGATTAAAAAACTTTGGAAAGGCAAGAAATCAAAGCATTTGGACGATAGTTGGAGGGTTGAGAGCAGTCACCCTTCTTTGGGACAGGCTGAATGAAAGCGAACTTCCAGCAGGAAGAAAAAGTACCAGATGAGAGAGAGAGACGAAAGAGTTTGCCTCGGCAGGGTGTCAGGAACACCATCAGGTCCATACGCCTTCCTAGAGTTGAGCCCAGATAGGGCAGAATAAACACATTTCGAAGAGATTCTAATCTCAGACCTAATAAAATCAGAGGGGAGAGGAGATGGAGGAACAGCACTGGAATCGTCCATGGTTGAATTGTAAGCGAAAGTTTGAGCGAAGAGTTCAGTTTTGTCAGGAGAAGAGACGGCAACTGTGCCGTCGGAATGGAAAAGAGGAGAGAAAGAGGAGGAAGTAAAGTTGTTGAAGAGGTTCTTAGCTAGACGCCAGAAAGATCGAGAAGAATTAGAATTGGATAGATTTTCACATTTTGTCTGATGAAGGAATTTTTGGTGAGTCGAAGAACAGATTTTGCACGATTCCGGCCAGAAATATAAGCTGAGTGAGAGTCAGGCGTTAGATGGCGACGGTACCTTCCGAAAGCCTCCTCTCTATTGTGGATAGCATTAGAAGAAGTAAAGTTAAATAAGTTTTTTTTGCATTAGTAGTAGGAATAGAATATGGAATGTCCGCCTCCATGCCCGAGAGAATCGCCTCTGTGATGCTCTCTGCACACTCAGAAGGGCCTCGCCCACGGAAACGTTAATCATTCCATGGGAAGTCACACAAGTACTGCCGAAGTGCCAAAGGCGTCTCCTCTTGGGAGGATCCAAAGGCCGAATTGGAGCGATAGGACAGGAAACAGATATAAGATTGTGATCGGAGGAGCCCAACGGAGAGAAAAGTTTGACAGAGTAAGAAGAAGAATGAGATATAAGAAATAAATCCAGAATGTTGGGCCTATCTCCAAGGCGATTGGGGATACGAGTTGGGTGCTGTACAATGTGGTCTAGGTCATTTAGGATAGAAAAGTTATAAGCTAGTTCGCCAGGGATGTCAGTGAAATGGGAGGAAAGCCAAAGGTGGTGGTGAACATTGAAATCTCCTAAAATGAAGATTTCAGCAAAGGAAGAGCGGGAAAGAATGTATTCCACTTTGGAAGTGAGGTAGTCAAAGAATTTTGGATAGTCAGTAGAATTAGGAGAAAGTTGAACAGCACAGGTGTATTTAGTTTGAGATTGGCATGTAAGTCGTAGCCAGAGGGTATAGAATTCGGAAGATTCGAGTTCGGGAATACGAGAACAAATTAGGTCATTGCGTACATATACGCAACAGCCACCTTTGGAGTGACATTGAGTATAGAGAACATAAAAGGATACAGAAAAGGGTTTGTCATCAGTCGTCCCAGACACCCGAGTTTCATTGAGGAAGAGAAGGTGAGGTTTAGAGGAGGAGAGGTGGTGTTCAACAGATTGCAAATTTGAGAAAAGGCCACGATACGGCAATTATGTCGATTAATCTTTCCGCATGTGTAGAATGTGGCCTCATCGCTGAAGAGATTGTGGTTTAATAAGTTCTCGTACGAGTTTTTTCATCAATTCTGTGCACATGGCGGCCTGTCTGGGATAATCATCATCGTGTAACTCGTGTATCACTTCAATATGGTAACTTTTCTTTTTTAATGTTGATTTTAAAATCCTTAGAACAGTCGTTTTTGGTATGCTCAGTCTACGTGATCCTGTGCGAGTTGACATTCTAGGATTTGTTTCAAAGGCATCTCTTACCAATTCGACATTTTCTTGAGAGGTACCTGAACGTCTAGATCTTGCCTCATCATAAACAGATCCTGTTCTTTTAAATTTATTGACCAGCTCGCGAATTGCTTTGTCAGTTTGTCCTGGTTTGTGAAATCTTCTTTCGAATTTTTCTCCAATTTCTTTGCACTTCTTCCCTTGGATGCGTACTGTTACTACCATCACACGTTTTTGTACATCCCTCATCTATGGCCTGTAGAAAATAAAATAGAAATAATAATATTTCAACGTAATGGATAGGGACTTTTGGACCATCCTGTACATATATTTTTTAACCTTTATAGTTTAACTTTTAAAAAGTTTTGGACTAGGTGTCTGAAGTTCTTGATCAGTTGCATATATTCTTTAATTAATTAATGATAAACTTTCAATTATATTTATTAAAACGAACATTATTCTAGCATATGAAGAAACACTACTTTACCCTTTCAATGTTGTTGAGATGTGTCTCGTCCTTTGTAAGAATGACGTTGTTTTAATCTTTAAATGAGTAATTGTTTGCAGGAGTTTTGAACACGCTTTGCTGTTCCTCCGAAAGCAATCCTGGTTACAGCGAAGTTCTTGCCAAGATCGACCTCGCCGATCCTCGCTCCTCTCCGACCATCCATGCTTCCCTCTCGGTCTTCACAGCAATTCTTATCGCCAGACATTGCTTTACACTCACCAACTTCCTCAACCACGTCGTCTTCCACTCCCTTAAAGCGGCCTGGAATAGCGGTAATGTAGCGCAATTCTTCTTTTATGTTCTAAGGAACCTCTTATCATAGCAACAACTAAACTTCGGGGAGGCTTCTTTTAGTGTTTAGATGTAAACTAATTATCTTTAATTTAAAGGTATTGGAAATCCAGAAGCTGAACCTGGAGCCAGACTAACATGCCACTTACTCCTACGTATTTTTAAGAGTGTGGAATCGCCTCAACCTTCTCAGTATGGCGCTGGTAAGTCGAGTTGAAACCCTTTTTTAACGCATTTTCGCTTCGTTCCATTTGTCCTTTGTTTTTATTTTTGTTAGATAAACACTGATCACAAAGATAGTTTCTCATGTTCCTCACTGAATTTATGTATATAGCTTTTTTTTTCAAAGTTTTAACCTCATTTACCTCCTTCGACGGTGCCAAATCTACCCCAACCTGAAAATATCTAATCTTATCTAATGTAACCTAACTAAACCTCGCATAAACTAATTTAACTTAAATTAATCTGAATTCATTGTTATGTTAAATACATTTAGCACAAATATGTAGGAGCAAAGTGACTTCTCTGAAGTTTGGAACAAATATCTCCTCCTAAAATAAGTTACAAAAGGAAAATTTCCTTTTAATTTACATTTACTCATTTCTCCGAATTTATTGGAAAATTTGAGGAGTGATAATCGTAAGGTCGTTGCGGTTTATTTTTAAGTTTGGTTGAAATAACCTTCGGAAGGATGAAGGGTTATGAACGGTGCGTAAAATCGTCTAACGTAAAAATAGAATTCATGCCAATTTATATGAATAAAATTATTCATTTTATCACGGTATAGGTGTAGGAAAATTACTTTAATGTACTATTATGATTGAATTTGTGTTCATTAGTGTCTCCTCAAAATGTGCCAACGGGAATCGCCCAGCGAAGTATTCGAATGAACTGCGATCGTTACCTCTTGGCAGCCGCCGCTCATCTTTCCCTAACCATGGCACCAGTCCTCGCTGTTCTAAAGGTAAAGGAAGAGCCTTTTTGAGACTAACGGACAATAATGAAAGACATGGTCAGCAACCATAATGTTATCATATTTTAATTTAAATTAATAATTTAAGTGAAGTGGACATTCTCCTTAACCTCTTAAGCATTATCAACGAGTTATCTCGTCTATCGTTGTGTATAAAAGTGACGCTTAAAAGTTAACTTGACCAAACCTTAACCTAAACTAATTTGTCTTCTGTCTTATCCTATTCTAACCTCTATTGAGAGATGAGAATGGTCCTTGTTTAGCCATTAGTTTGGGAACATTATACATTTTCTTCTTATTTTCCAATGTTGTTTGGATGGTTGGAGGTTTCAGTTTGAGATTAGAAACTAGATCCTCTATTATTTTCCCTGTGTAAATTATAGTGTACGTCTCTCTCCTTGTTTCCATAAAATATAGATTTAATTTACATAATCTTTCTCAGTAATTTAGTTCTTTGCCTCCATTGATCTTCGTTGTGAAAATTCTCTGAATTCCTCGTAATTTTTGATGGTGGTGGTGGTAGTGTTTTTAAGTCTTTAGCAATTAACAAAGCAAAAAGAAACTTTTATTTTGTCGAATTTCGTATCGTCGGTCATTATAACTTAAAAGTCATTTGTTCTGGAGTTTCTCAAAATTTCCTGTCCATTTGGAGCATATTAATTCATAGATTTAAGTTCCTCGCTTTATCGTATCTTTGAAGATACTTCGGTGTAAATTTCATATTATTGTATTCTGACCGCCTGTATATTTTGTTTGTATCCGTTTGTAAAGATTCTCTATTGCCCGAGTTTCTAAATTTTCTGTAAGTTTCTTATCATCAAAGGATGTTAGTGTACTATTATTGGTTACTTCACAATCTACAGGATGTCCACAATGTCTTGTCACCCCAGTAAAATACTAATTGATTTTCATTTTTCTTTCAGACTCATTTATCATTTAGATGGTCTGCCAGTTCTTGGTTTATCTTTTACAGTTCCTGTTGTGAACAGTTTCTTTTCTCATTTCATCAGAGTCCCTTTTTGGAGTCGCTACACGATTGAATCGATCCTGGCAGTCTGCACGAATATTTTCAATGGTTTTGCCATTACGTGGTCGCTCATGGACCCAGGTACTAGCCAATATGAGTTCTTCAATCGTATAGTTGCTGCTATCACACATTTCAAATGGGTTTGAAAGAAAAACGAAAATCAGTTAGTATTTTACTGGGGTGACGAGACATTGTGGACACCCTGTATATCGGTGAGCATCATTATGAATAATAGTTGAGCTAGTACTGTTCCTTGTGGTAATGTATTGATATTTATATTCCCTGGACTGTAACAACTTGCTGACTCTGAGAAAGCTATAGATCTATCCATTTTCCTACTTCGCCTGTTACCCTTGTATATTTCATTTTGTGCTCATTTTTTCATAATCACACTTGTCGAGTGCCTTGCCAAAGTCTATGTCTATATTACATCATAATTATCACTGTTTTCGAGTGCATCAATGATTTTCTTATGTTCTGTTACTTGCGATGGGTACGATTTTCCTGATTAGAATCCATGCTGGTTCTCATTGATATTTTCCTGTGCCTCCAAAATTTTTCAGATTTTTCTCTTAACTATTTCTCATATATTTTGGTGAGACGATTTGTCAGTGACTCTGGTCTATAGCTATTTGCTTGAAATGTATCCCCCTCGTTTTTTTATTGGAACAGTGTGTTCGCTCTTCTCAGGATGTTCAGTATTTCTCCTGTGTCCAGAGATGACCTTTTTATCCAGTTTATGGACATAGCTAATTTATTCTTACAGTTTATAATCAGTGTACTTTCCCATTTGTCCAGACCTGCTGCCTAATGTTATTTAAGTTGTCCTCTAGCTCGTGCTGTATCGTCTGTTGTAAAATTAAAATTCTTTATATTCTCTTGCAATTGCTCAAAGAAAATATGTCATATTTTAGCATTTTGGCGGGTACTGAAAACTAATTCGCAAGAAAATTCGTACCGACTACCTACCCAGTCTTGACGATGGTCAAACTACTACTTTGTCATATATGACAAAGCACTTGTTGTTTGACCATCCATAAGATTGTGTGGTAACACATTTTGGGTCAAGTGTACTTAACAATATTGGATCAATTTTCGACCTTAAAAAACGTCCATTGTTATTTTTTATTGCTGTTTTAGATTGCTTTCATCTTGCTGAGTTAAAAAACATGTAGTTTTGTAGGTCTACAACCAATCGGAGTCATGCTATGGGTTTCCAAAGGTCAGTGACCTGGCCTTGACCCTGATTTTACCGACCTCTGTATCTCGTGAACTACTTGTCGCATGGATATGAAAGTTGGCTAAATGATTTTCCCACCCAAGATAACGTTATACTGTACTTTAAAGGTTATTAAAACCAGAAGAGGTAGGGTGTTAATGACGGCCGCCTGTGCTGGAATGATCCTAATATTAGCCATACAGGTTTCAATACATACTGATCCTAACATTTTATGGTTATTCACATACGAAATGCATATTTAACAAGTAAAATGATGATGATGATGATGACTAATACCATTGTAAGTTTAAATTTACTTGTCATAAAAGTGAAATTTTAGAATATCTATTTTTTAATATTTTTAGGCAATGCTTATAGTTAGTGATGCAATGAGTGGCCAAAGTAAGAGCCAGGCCTCAATATCGGACATATTAGGCACCTCTGATGTTGGTAACGGATCTAATGATTCCGACATGCTTGGGTAAGATATTTTTTTACCATTTCTAAGGATATTTGACTTGAAACTACATTATTTGTAATGTTATTAAAAATGAATGCATGTTAACACTGAAATTCTGTTGTTAAAACCTTTATTTCCATAAATGTAGTTATATTATAATTGCTCTTATATTTGTTGATAGAACACCATTTTGAAAACTTAATGTGTTTGTCGAACAACGGTTAAAATTTAGACTCGAAAAGAAATCATGACAAAGTTGTATTTTTATTTATTGAAATTGAAGAGAACAATGTTATGTAACTTACTGAATTACAGAGCGAGGTATGACCTCGCACAAAGTTACCCGTTATAACGTAATTACTAAGTTGAATGTCAAGAGTTCAATCCAGCATAAATACTGTAAGTAGGCGCAGAGAATGAATTTTTCACAAACCAACTTCAGCCTTACTTAATACTCGTAACTCAGACGTTAATTTGTCCCTAAATGTTCTTCATGATGCCATCAATTAATCAATGATGACCGTGGTTCCCAGCTTATATCTAACACTGAGTATTGTTTTAATTTTCATAGTTATAAGAATTTAACGTTTGTTTGTCCTGAATTTTAAGAGTGGTGTATTTGATAACAATATAAATTACATCTTTAATAGCATTTCTATGAGGCATTTTCCCACAGGTCACTGCGTGTATATAAGTATTAAGTAACTAAAAAAGTGGTTCTAATACTTTCTGATGATTTTGTATAAGAATCGCCGATTTTTCGTGTAATTTTTTTAAAAAGCCGCCTAGATGCAAAAATGGAGCTTTCTGAGTTTGGACCTTTCAGGAAAGGCGCTGACAAGGCTTGTTTGGCAGACTTTGCCAGATATGCCCTACGCCAGATCTGTTCACAAGAATGGGTGAGAGAGTGCTGTTTAAAGGGCCCAAAGGAATTGTGCAGCAAAGACAACCTTTTAGACAGAATGCTAAGCTCAAAACAGGTAAAATAATTTCTCTTATATCACGACTAAGCAAATTAAAGGCTTAAATGTCATTTATGTAAGACTGAGAGGGCGCAGTTAATGCAGTTTCTTCACTCTAATCTTCTCTAGTTCAGACTTTCACAAACGTCAATTTTTACGCCAATCTTAGTAATGAAGACTGTTCATTTTGCTCAGGTTTTTAATTTTTGTTCATCGACCGATGTCGATGTGAACTATAACGTTTTTTTCGTGTTAACTTCGAATGAAAATACTGTGCCTTAAATTGCAAAGGTACCGTTCTAATTATAATTATTGCATATTTGGAAAGCGTTTGTAATTTCTTTCAATATGAAATTTTTGTTTGAAAATTGAAAATCGCTTTTCTCGCAATTTAAGCAGACTCGTTGTAAATATTGGGAAACAGTTTTTTCAGCAAATGCATGTTCAGGAGTATAGTACATGAAATTGCAAAGGTACCATTCTAATTACTGCAAATTTGTAACGCATTCGTAATTTGTGGTCAGCGTGCTGTGCTTTTTTTTTTTTTCCATCAATTTAAGTAAATTTGTTTTAAGTAATGATTTTCATTCCTAAGTGTTAGTTTTGAGATCAGACTTTATGAATCTTAGTAATGAAAATTTACAATTTTTCAGTTTTTATTTTATATACCGGTAGTCAAAAATTTTCGTGACTGACATTGACATTGCAAAATGTCCAATATAAACAAAAACTATAAAATTATAACTTCAAATCATCAACTTTTTTCTATTTCTGACAATTAGAAAGCTAAGAAAAACACCACCTGCTCCTGCAGATGCAAGGTGTATCAATTTATTTTCAAGATAGAACCTTTGTATCAGGTAGATTTTTTATCCAAGTAATATAAAATGCCTCGCTCTGAAGATACTTTTTGCCATTTTGTAATTGTTGAATTTTTCGTGCCATTACCATCAAAGCCGGTATTTGCAAAGTAAAAATGCCCATTTCAAAGGAATGTTATTTCCGCAATCTTTGAAGTGTTTTCGAACAGAATTAAGCACAACTATCACCAAAAAACAAAATTGTTTTTTATTGCTGTGTCCACAGTAGCATGGAAATGCCTATATGTATCATCACAAGGCACTGTGTCACGAGTAAGAATCAGGATCTTGCATCAAAGGTAAAGACAGATATAGGCGGGGAAACTAATGCCATTCCGACGTAGTTCTTTTTATTACAGTACTGAAAGTCATGAGAAAAGTAAATAATTTTTAAAACAGACCATTTTAAATTTTACATTTAAGGAAAATAATAATGTATTGTTGCGGAAATTAGCCAAAGGTTAACAACGTTTTACAAAATCAAAGGTGATATTTTTGCTATTTAAGTTTTATTCCCTCTCATTTGTAGCCTCTCTCTCTCTCTCTCTCTCTCGCACTACGTTTTTGACCTTTGAATTTAAATTTATTTTAATTTTATTTTGCTTAAATTTTAATTTGTTATAATTTTGCATTAAATGAGAATGTCATTTCACCAATTACTGGGATTGTAAGTGTGAGGTGAAGAGTAAAGTGTATACCAAGATTAATACAGGGTGTATTTAAATGAATGGTGCAAAAAGAAATTTAAAGGGCTTTTGATTCAGTAATGTTTCAAGTTTTATATCTAATATTTAGTAAATCACCACGTGTTTTTCATTTCCAATAATGAAATCACTGTTCTGATTCAGTGAAAGCATTATTCAAAACAATTACAGGAAACTGATGCTTTGGTATCTGTAATGCGCGCGTTTAAGTCATTAAAAATATCTCTCTGTTTGTTGTGATGTACGGTTTTCTTTGCATAGCCTCGGAGATAAAAATGTAAAGGAAATAGGTCGAGAGAACTAGTTCACCATCTTGTAGGTCCTTCTCGGCCAATCCACCGTCCTGGAAATGTTTCGTCTAGAAACATACGAGCAAAATGAGGTGGTGCATCACCCTGCTGAAACACTGTATGTTGCAATGGACCTGGAATTTGTCGTACAACAGAAACAAAAGACGCAACATGAAGCTAAAATCCTCCATTAAAGGTATTGTCTTCGGAAAATAAAAAAAGACCCGTAAATGCGATCGCGTGACAAAGCACACTAAACGTTCACTGTCAGTGGATCTCGCTCATGTTCGTATATTTCGTGTGCATTTTGCTCTCCTCAGATCCTGCATTTACGAGGGTTTAATCTACCAGAGGTATAGGAAATTGCCTCGTCGCAAAAACGAGATCTGAAAGAAAACGATCATCAGTTTCAATCCTTCCCATAAATTCTCGATAGGCGTTTGTCTTGTAATGTAATCTTGGTGAACAACCTGTATCTTGTAGGACCTGAATTTTAAAACTTTGTGTATGATTTTATGCACAGAAGGGTGAGAGAATCTTTAACTCGGCTGCTGTTCTCCTTATTAACTTTCTAGAGCTTATCAGGAATGCTTCGTGAACAGCATCGACTCTTTCTGAGGGATTTTTTTTTTACCATTCTACAGTTAACTTCTTTTTACCCCCTTCGGATAAAATTTCTGCGTGGTGCTGGTTTAATTCACGCGTAAACCGTCTTTGGTCTGTAATGATTGATTCACATTCGTGAACCTATCTTCGGAGCTTAGCCTTCTCTTGAACAGACGCCATTACAAGTAAAGCCTAAGTCAGGCTAAAAATATTGGTAAAAACATAGTTTTAAACAGGATTGTACATCATATCTCATTTCTGTCATTGTTTAAGTTTTTACACAGAAAAATAAAATTTACATTGCTGAATCAAATGCACAAATTTTTTTTTCGACCATATCAATTCAGTAAATAGTTACTGTTTGCACCACTCATTTAAATACACCCCACCCTGTACACTATTTTAATTTCTATATAATTGTTTAAATGACTTGTAATTTGAAATTCATGCTCAAACATGGTACGTTCATCTGTCTTGACGGTTTCTAGTTTAGTTTTTATTTTAGTACGTGGTCTTACAACTGTTCTGTAAAAGGAATCTTAGCCGTGTCCTTCAGTGCAACTATTGTTATCAACAGTTTAGTTAAAACCTTTATCTGAATTAGCAATCACTTGATCCACTTTTTACTCCGTGCTCTTTGTAGTCGGATTGCCCCTTAAGTCTCCTGCAGAACTTGCAGGATGGTTGATTGGCCAGCCCTCAAACAGCACAACTTTTCAAGGAACAAGTGTCTACTTAAAGATTTGCAGTAAGAATGATTGTAGAAATGTACCAATTGTCTCATCTTAATCGTAAGTGATCTTTGAAGAAAAAGTTCCCTAACATACTTAGCCAAAGGTAGCTCCTCCATTGCGAAGGTAATTTAAAGTTCTAAGCTCGCCATCCTAAGCGAGACTTAACGGAAAGCTTACCTGTAAAAGCGGGATGAAACAATTGGGAATTTCATAATGAAGTTGAAACTATAAATGTGCAGTCCGAACTGTAAAGAATTGCTTATTTTTTGAATTGTTGTGTATGTAAGATTAAAGATCTGAATTGCTGTCAAAATCGTGTCGAAATTAATGTTAAAGGAAGTTCTTAAGCGTAAGTATTTTAACCCGTTTGAGTTTCGATTTAAATAAAAGCCAAAGTGATTGTACCTTCAGTCGGTGAACCTGTTTTGACCGCATTCTAATAAATAGCAAAAAAATATTTAACTGGACGACGAGTTTGACCCGTATACCTTAATTGAATGCCACAGAGGAATATTTAGGTTATAACAAAAGGACTCGCTCTTATTCGAAAGGTAAAGGCAACATCAAAAACCCCCCTTTTTTCTGTACATGGAAGGGGTGGGCGTGAACTCCGAATGTCACCTCAGCCCAACCAATCACAGTAAGTGGCTGACCAAACTCAACTCAAAGCGGCGGCGATAGGAGTCGAGACTTTTGCGTACTCGTACAGTACAGTAGAATAAAATTCTCTGAATATATAAATTAGAAGCGAATTTGTTTTTCATAGTTCAGTTCTCAGTGAATAGTAACTAACGTAAGAGAGGTAGACCTAACTAAACCACTGAATGTTAATGCCTCGAAAGTTTACTCAGACTGATTTCTCATAAAAGGAAAAGTCACTAAAGCATATGATAAATATATAATTACGTTTAAAAGGGGAAAATTCAAATAGTTTTCGTCTTTTATACGTATAGTAGGCAGGATGAACGAAAAAGCTGCTACCCAATTACTCAGTCTATCCAGTTATTGTTCCTTAACCAATTTTCAAACTATGAAATCCTAGGATTAGAATATATCTTTCAAAGGTCAAATTTTCGAATTGCATAAAATTTTAATATAATTCCTTCGGGAATCAAACATTTTATGAAGTTTTTGGTCATAAAATATTAAGTGTTTCTTCATATATTTTGGGCTTTAACTTTTCATGTTAGCTACTTAAGTATTTAAGTAACTTCCATATTTTTAACAGGCTCTTCGACTTTTACACCTTATCTGCCATCCAGATTCGCCTAGCAGCCACAATGACGCCTCCTTGGACCATCACACTATCCTGGCTAATATCCTCGAGGTTAGGAATAATTAATTTTGCCTTTTGACCTTTTTCAAATGGAGTACGATGCTTGGAGAATATACCAACGATACAGTTTGAAAAGGATTAATAATTGTATGAAGCTTTTTTCAAAATTAGGTCATCATACATGATTTCCAATTGTACCTCCTCTCAGGAAAGTAGATGACGTTAGCTGTTATGAAGGAGTTAAACTCCAAACATTTATTGTTATTTCCCATTCATGCATTTCATAGCCTAATTGCTGTCGACGCTTGCCATCAGGTTCATTATCGTTCATATGAGCAAAAAATGTACCCGAAATATATAAAACAAAGAGGAAGGAGTGAGGAAATAAAATGTTCATAAAATTTAGACAGTGTGAGCTGTAAAATTCAGTATTACCATATGAATTTAACGTTCTAAAAAACGAGTAAAGTACCGTTAGTCATTCATCCATGTTCAATGCCACATTAGGGTGTCAATTTTACGGGTGAAATGACTAAATTGAAAATCATGTGATTTGGTAGCAATTTAATGTAATCATTTGACATACAAAATAATATCCTTGCTTCAAAAACAATGAAAAATAACTCCTACCTACATCAATTTTAATTCAAAAATAACATTTTTCCGTAAATTCGTAACAAAATAACAAATGTGCGCAAACATCCTATCAACATTTAAAGTGGCAATAAGATATCATTAAGAGTCTTTATTTGAAAGTAACCAATGCAGTCATGTCCTTTTTGCTGCAATTCTCTGACATCAGCATTCGGCTTGCTACTTGCGCTTTGATGTAGCCTGCTCGCCTCTCGTGATTGTAAACTTGACTAGCTGCTTCTGTGACCATTTTCACACATCTCTCCACACTCTGAGTGTGAGAAGGCCACTTTGCCACTTGCATTGGGGCCTCTCTAAGTTGTGTTAAATCTTTGTTTGTTATACATGTTGTCAGTGGTGGCTCCAAAACTTCCGAACTCAAGTTAACTAATTCTGACAATTTCGTGGCATTGACGTTTATCGGAGGTATCTTCCTTGTCTGAACAGAGCAGTCTCCCAGCTGGTCATCATCTAGTGATGTTCCTCTAAGCTTTAGAATGATTTCTACAGCCTCAGTTCGCTCTTTGGTACATTGGCTGCAGAGTATTGCTTGCAAAACTGCCTCTGGCCTAGCATACCAAGCGGACCTTCTCACCACAGGTAACACGATGTCCACCACTACTTTCCTTTGGGTTCTCAGTAGCTGTAATTGAAACAAGATGTGGTTGGGCCCCTCCATCCACATTGGATTAAGTTTTACATTGAACCAGTGAGGAAGATAAAACCCAATAATAAATTCAACAATCAACATCAAATTCTGTAGCATTTTTCCCTTCAGTGCATGTTTGGAAACCCAAATCCTGCAGAAACGAATCGCTGTAGTTAACCAACGACTGAGACTTACGGGCCCAATCTCCAAGAGAGCCAGATTTTGAGGCAACTCTCCTGATCTGATTGCTTGAACAATACGATAAGCGTAAGATTGATCCGTGCTGAGGTCTTTCATAACTTCTTCAGACAACACTGGAAGGGAAGGGCCTACTTCGACCTTTGGAAATTTTGTATTTATTTCTTAATTCCGTTGCTTCATCTAGCATGTTGCCAAGGGGGCCTGACCACTTGTTGCTCTTTGTAGGACCATCAAGTTCCTGGATGAGACGACGAAGAGGTAGTTCCCCTGTGTGTAAATCACATACAATCCAAACAAGCCTTCTTCCAAGTTTTTTCTCTAAATGTGTCATAACACCGCCCTGCCATCCAGTGTTCACCGCAGTTGAGTCTCCACCAACGGCCTGCAGTGAACTGTCAAGTCTTCTTTCTTGAAGCCAACATATTATTTGATCAGCAATTGCCTCTGCATGTTTCTTGCCTTCTACTTCTGCTTCAGGAACAAAGTGAAACAAATAGCGGCCACCAGGTTCGGAACACACACAGTAGTGTTCTTTGATGAGACCGGGAAAATTTCTGTCCATTCCCTCTACCTCTAGGAGAACTTTTGTGTCATCTCTTCTTCCATCAAACAAAAGGCAAGAGAGACCTTCCTCCTTCAAATCTTTTTCATGCTGATCAGATATTTCCTTCATTATTTTTTTCTTGTGCTCTTCTTATCTTATTATGATCTACCACTAAGGATGTATCCTCTCGGCTGATGAGGCCTGCATCTATCCAAGCGGCAGTGCCAATCTCTCGTAGCCCCGTATGGTGGCGAATACTGGCAAGGGCAATGTTTGAGATGTCTTTAGTGTTGTATTTCATTCTCTTCGGCGAAGGTTCAGATGGCATTTTGGAGCTATCATCTGATGTTGCTTCTTTCTGTTCATCTGAAGAGCTTTCAAAGAAGTGAGAAACTTCTTGATAGAGCTCTTTATCTCTTTGGGTGGCTTCTTCACTCTTCTTTTTCTTCCCTCTCTCGGATTTTCTCTTTTTTCTTAGCAATAACAATCTGTTTTTTGGTTTCTGAATAATCTGCCGAACCAATCTGCATACTTCCTTGGCCTCCTGCCTTTGTTCTCTGCGCCTTTATGAAAGCCAGCTCCAAAACAGGGATCTTCTTCTTACGAGGACAGCGACAATCAATGTGAGGGCGAGGTTCTCTTCTGCATGAGGGAGAAGAATTGGCTTCAGAACACAACTCTATGGGACACTGGCAGTTAAAAATGTCAAGAGTATCAAGTGTGTGCAGAAATTTATTTTTCTTTGCTAATTTTCCTTTACCAAGTGACGTCTCAACTGCTTTGTGCCACAGCTTTGTTAATTTTAGCTCAATAGTTCTATACTGATTGAGTACAGGTGGTTTGAATAACACATTAGCTTTTTTCCACTGATGCAAAAGAGGGGGAATCATATCCCTTATGAGCTCTTTCTCTGTGTAGTTCCTTCTCTCCTTTGTATTTTGTTCACGAAGGAGTAACCCTAGTCTCAGCATGTCTCGCACTGTTGGTAGTTCTGATACGGGAAGCTCCTTGCCTGTACCGACTAACAGGCTCAAGTGGCATGACGACTGACCTCTTGTCTTCAATTTTGGCATCTTAGGAATATCTGAAAAGAAAGAAAAACATTTAAGTATTTTATATCAATTACGATGTTTCAAAGTTTAGTCATTCGATATTCTAAAATTCAATAAAAAATATTTCATGGGATTACAACATAATTAGACAGAAGAATATGATGATAATAATAATTGTAATAATCAATAATCCATACTTACAGTTAAACTGTAGTATTCGTCTAGTAGAATAACTATGAAGTAGGTACAAGAGCAATAACAGCAAACCACCGTCTATGACATCTAAGAGGCAACTGAGGACTGAGTGAGAGGGACAGTTCTATTCATGTTGTGACTTGTACATTGTACAACTATATGACCTTGAAAACACTCCATATGCGATAAGTGGGATAATTCTGTGACAGATGAATAGTTAATCAATTTATGTCCTATTATTTAGTAAAAGAGTCAATTTCTGACTTTAAGGTAAAATTGATGTAGGTAAGGGTTATTTTATTTCATTTTGGTTGGCCAATTTCAAGTTTTGACATGAAAAGACACTATATTTTCACTACCAAAATTGATTTGAAAAAAGTTGACAAAATTGACACACCATAATGCCACATCAAATTGAAACTTACAAAAACTGATGATCGTTGTTTCAGACGAACATACAATGGTGGCAATAGCTCTAAATACCCGCAAAACTGTAATGTAAGGGCTTTTAAATCGCACATACATACATACATAAATTTATTTATTTTTATTTATGACCTTTGGGTCACTTGCCTTGTGTTTTACAATAAAATGTTTTTGGTCCTTCAGGATTTAGACGAATGGACTCTTCGAATTTCTTGGCTCGACTTGAAACTGATGTACGAACAACACAGAGGCGCCCCATCATCCCAACAAGAACTCAATGCTTGGCTGGACAGTGTGGCTCAAGCTGTTATTAATGTCTTTCAGCAGAACAGTGAAGCAGAACAAAACCATAAGCACAAGTAATTATTTCTCGTTGGCAAAAAAATTTTAAGTACCGTGAATATTAATTTTCCCATTATTGCCATATTCACTCATGGTTAGTGCCTACGTCTGTTATTGAACAATATAGAATATTATTTATAATTGTGTGTTCTTTCGTTAGATGGATAGTACCATAGTTGGTTAGTATCATACTTTTAGAAACTCAATAAAGTCATGCGGACTGAAAGCTGTTTCAGTTGTTGAGGAATTGTCTACAGCTTACCGGTTTCATTGCCAATTGAGAATCTCGTTGCAGCAACATTAAGACGAAACTACAAAATACTGTTTTCAAGATCTTTCGTTGTTTCCGTAAAGGAGTAACCCATTTAAAATTAGGAAAATGTCGTGTTACTTTTGAAATTAAGTAAATAAAAGTTTTGTTTTTCCAGAAATCAGAAATCTCGTTCCATTAATTTGGTTGCACCTCTCATCTCCAAACTCCCAAAAGCCGTTCAAGGAAGGGTCTTAAAGGCTGCGGGTAAGACTGAAAATTCATTATCATGTCATGATTTAACCAGTTAAGGGGAGTTGAATTATTTGGTACTAATTATGGTTGGTGTTTGTTCAATGTTTGCAGGAGAATTTCTGAATTCCGTTAATTTTGGAGCGTTTAGCACGAAGCCGAATATCCAGCAGCAGACGTGCCGATTGCCAGGGAGTGGTGTAAGCAGCGTACTGCAGCAGCAACAACAACAACAACAACAGAATCAGCAAGTAGCGAGTGCTCGGCAGCACTGGCCCATGTCTTCGCACAGACCTTTCCTGCAGCTGGTGCTCATGTGCCTCGAAGGACAAGAAGACCAGCTGGCGGGTCTCCTCGACTCGCTGAAAGAACAATTAAACCAGGCAGTCAACTTGTATAAGGAGGTATACATTATGGTCATTATATGGAAACAGGCTTATAGGTTGTTAATTTTTTACAAGTGAGAATTGTAACTAAAAGTTGATGACAATTGCGACCTGAAACTTTTAAAATTCCATGATCGTTCTTCCTCTGATGCCGTTCCTCTTAGGACAAAACTCGCCCAATGGAGGATTGTCACTGCCGCCAACGGATATTGGAAGCTCTGCGATTAAGGTTCGCCCTCGTCGGCAGTCTTTTTGACACAATAATCTCCTCCTGTTCAAGTTCTTTGATCTGTGAATGGGCGCAGCTTCTCGTTAATCTCATCCTACACGGGGTTATTGACCTCACAAATAATAGGTACATGGTAATTTTAATGTATTAGGCTATTAGCATAAGAGTTACATAGTAATGCGCAATGGATAGAAACATCACATTGTTAAGTTTATTATTTTTTTTTTACCAGTAGCAATTTCCATTGTGCTTTTCATTTTACAATTTTGTTTCTAAATAGAATTTGCAAGGTGTATTACATTATCTTAACCTGTTAGGAACGTGATCTTTTCATTGGGTTGAACCGGAATTGGCTATGGGAAAGGTGTCTCGCTTGTATAGTAATGTAAATTTTTTCTGTAAGGACGTTTCTTGTCAGATTTGTGCTCCGGCCATGATAGGAAGCAGAATTATTAAAAATTATTTTTTATTTTTTATAAGTATTTCTAAATGCTTTGACAAGGCCTGAAAGCGCCGCGGGTGTGGTCCACCAGGACGCCTGTATAAATGGATGTTAGGGTGTACCATTTTTGGGTCATTTTCAAAAAGTCAAGGTCCAGGAGTCTAATGTTGTGCCAAATGATGTCCTAAACACGAATTTTACAGGCATTTTCTAATCCGACAAATTTTGAATCCCCCCCACCCCCTTGAAATTTTGCGCATCCCCTTTTCCTAAAAACCCCATATATCTCAAACACTATCAACTTTATCGAAACATGTTATAGAATAAAAATGATTTAGAATCAAAAGTTCTATTAGAAAAGTTCATCAAAATAGAAATTTACTTAATTTTGAAAATTTTCATTTATTTTTTAATTTAAATTAAAAAAAATTTTTGCTTGCAGTGCCTTCTTCTTAAATAAGGTGTTACCGCCACCTTTGAAGCATCACCCCAATGCAGCTTCGCGGCGATGGGCTTTGTATTTGCTAGTTATAATGCAAATCATAATTAGTTTTTATTATAACTAGCCTATACAAAGTGAGGACAACCTCAAAACTATATATATATAAAATAAAGCTAAAAATTAACACTTTATCTATAGTTGTGAGGTCCCATCGTTTTTTTTTTCCTTTATTCAACACTTTCCTCAAAAAAATAAAAATAAAAGTTTCCTAATTAGAAATCATTGATATAAGAGCTTTTTAAACATAAAAATAAGAAAAGACAATTTATGGTATATTTAATAACAAAAAAAAATCAGCCTCTTCTAAATTAAAACAATCTCTGCAAATAAAAATACCTAATCTATCTGTTAATGAACATTCTTTACTGAGTTTCATTCTTTTAAGAGTCTCTTTACTAGGATCAGGAATTAGTCTTCTATTCTCTTCCACAATTTGCAAACGACCTTGAAATTCTTCTTCATTTTGACATTTGTCATGAAAGTCTTGAACCAGCTTGATTCCTCTTTCAGCGGTATCATTGACTACTCTAATAGATGAAAGAATGTTTTTTAGTTTGTTGTAGTCATCGACCTCTTCCCATGTTGATGCTGGTTTCTTTATCCATGAGTCTGGTTTTGACCCACAGCATTGAAATAAATGCCATGAAATTGGACCTACTAGCTGATGAAGCTTTGTGTCTTCCTTTAAAATGGGGAAAACAGGTTGCCCACATACATAATTTTCTGGAACTGGATATTTGTTTAAGGATTTTGCGATCTTATCTTTTTCATCATTACTTAACGATCCAAAGAAACTCAAAGGGACCACTTCCTCCGTCAAATACCAGTAATGATTGGCAAAAGATTTCAAAGCAGCATTTGCAACTTCCCTATCTTCCTTCTTGTAATTCACCAAATCATGATAAAACTTCAGATCATTAGCTGGACTATCTAGTGAATTAGAACATAAAAGCCAGTATTTTCCATAAATTAATGCATTAAATAGACACATTCTCTTTAATTTCTTAATCAATGATTCATCATATGATGCTTGGTGGGCAAAAGCATACATTTTATTTGTATACAAAATCATTGCCATCCACCTGGCACGGTGCATTGCACCAGGTTTCCGCCAATGACTGTTTTCTCTGGAAACCTCTCCTAAAAGCATTAAAGTTGTTTCAGCAACTTCCTTATAGTCATCACGTGGAAAGCAGTCAGATTTTCTTAAACATTGGGTCATAAATTCTACACATTCTTCCTTTAGGCCTCTTTGATACCTTGATTTAACATCAAGAACATTGTATGTAGATTTCGTATTAATTTTCTTCCATTTAGACTCGCGAAATTCTTTGAATAATTCAAACTCAGGAGATTTACTTAGGCCAAAAATGGTTTCATACACAGCACACAAAACTCTTTCAGCCACATGATGGCGGCATGCTAACCAAATCAATTTCTTTTGCAAAAGTTCTTCAAGTAACTTACAGGAACCTTTCATCCATCCTGAATTGGATGCAGTGGTATCAAATGATACTCCAAAGACATTTTGCTTCAAGTTCCATTTTTCAATACTTTGAAATACAGAAGTGGCTTGAGACAATCCAGTGGAATCATCTATTATAGAAACTGATAAAAGTTTTTCTACATTTGGGTATCCAGTAACAAGTATTGCAAGGCGGTCTTCTTGTTCTGAACATGATTTAGTAAGCAGCTTGCTATCTAAATGTACTAGGCAGTGATCAGGAGGAGTAAAATCCTTGATGCAAGTTTCATATTTTCGTTTTCTTGTCTTTCGAGCGGCTCTTGCAGATGTGGTCCTGGAGAGAGACAGTTTTTCAATATCCTTGCCACACCTAATGGCTACTGCAGCAGCAAAAACAGTCCGTTGTCCAATAGAGAGATTAAGTCTGTCTGCAGTGGAGGAAACCAATGGCGAGGCAAGAATATTTTTGGGGCTGGAAGCATTTGAAGGTCCTGCTGTAGGTTCTGTCGGAAACTCTTCATAGCTGTCTGTCTCAGAACTGGTCGTGCTAGAAAGAAGGGTCTCTGATGTTCTGGCTGTGGCACTCACTTGCTTCACTGATTTATGTTTCTCTTTGCGTTTCTTCTCTTTCTCTAATCTAATGTACTTGCGCTGTACTTTTGATGCATAATCTGCATCTAGCAAACCTAAACATGTTTCTCGTTTTGTTCTTTGATCTTCTAAGAATGAAATATCATATGCTTTCTGAGGCTCAGTTCTCATGCGGTCTTTTTGGATTAATTCAACGGCATTTTGAGAAGAGATGTCAAAAAGGGAATCCATAATTTTCATGAAATTAGAGAGTTCATTTTCAAAGCTTGCTCTTTTTTTGTGCTTGATTAAATTATTATGCATAAACTTCTAGATTTAACAGCATCTTCCTGCCTTTAGGGTTTTTACTAATATCTATAGTAGGAATGCATGCTTTTTGCCATATTATTAGTAGCTTCTGTAGAACTTCATTAACAGTAGAATCTTTTGTAACTTTTGGACCCTTATACTGCATTCTCCGTAAATAAATAAAATGGCTTAGAACATCTTTATTGGATGGTAAAACAATTTTAGATGAACTCATAATATCAGCCTGCAGTCTGAAAAGAAACAATAAGAGTAAAAACAATGCTTGTTTATTAAAATTCAATGTAAAAAAGGATTTTTAAATTTGGATTATACTCACAATATACTCATAAATAATGTAACTTAAGCACCTTATTTTATATTAATACAATAAGGTGCTCTTGGACAAAAGAAAATTAAAATTTTCAAAATTACGTAAATTTCTATCTTAATGAACTTTTCTAATAGAACGTTTGATTCTAAATCATTTTTATTCTATAACATTTTTCGATAATGTTGATAGTTTTTTAGATATATGGCGTTTTTAGGAAAAGGGGATGGACAAAATTTCAAGGGGGGTGGGGGGGATTCAAAATTTGTTGGATTAGAAAATGCTTGTTAAATTCGTGTTTAGGACATCATTTGGCACAACATTAGACTCCTGGACCTTGACTTTTTGAAAATTACCCAAAAATGGTACACCCTAATGGATGTGTATGTTTTATTTTCTGCCTTTTCTCCTTTTCACTAACTTATGCACTTTACATCCGGATTATTTTCTGTCTTCTCACCCAATATCCATAAGAAATGAGATTTTTTATAATGTATGTATGTACGAGGGTACTTCATTCAATAAGTATCCGCACTTTTTATTTTAATGATAATATAGTATATACCGGGTGAACCAAAAGTAGGTGGACAGTAAATGATAACGTTTATTTTGAGAATACATATGCAATTATATTTAATTTTTTTGTATACTATAATACAAAATAAAAAAAAATTAACTTATACCAATACAATACAAAAGCACTGAAAATTTTATCAACGCAGGTGCTCAAATTGCTGTCCATCACAATTTACACAGCTTTGAAGTCTACCTTTCACACTTCGACAAACATTTTTGCACAAGTTTCTTTGTGCATTAATTTCTTGAAATGCATCTCTGATGTAATTTTTCAAATCACCAACACTTCGTGGTTTTCGACTATAAACTTTGTCCTTGAGTACTCCCCAAAAGAAAAAATCCATTGGGGTAAAGTCAGGTGAACGTGCAGGCCATTCAATTTGACCTCTTCGGCCGATCCATTTCTCGGGAAATGTTTCATCAAGATACTCACGGACTGCTCTTGAATAATGTGGAGGGGCCCCATCTTGTTGGAAATAGAGGTCATGTGAATTAGGCTGTTGTTGTAAGTGTGGAACAACTTCATTCATTAGAATTTCGAGATACTTATCACCTGTGACTGTTCCATCAACAAAAATTGGTCCTAAAACACCAGAACTTGAAATACCACCCCAAACAGTGACACCAAGCTGGTTTAGTTGCTGCTCTAATGTTAAATGCATGTTCTCACTATACCAGTAAACACAATTATGTCGGTTAACATGACCTGATAATTTGAAAGAAGCCTCATCGGTCCACACAATGTTATCTAAAATTATTGGATTTCCTTCAATTTCGTTCAGCATGATCTCACTAAATTGCAGCCGCCTGTCTGGGTCATCCTCCAATAAGCCATGAATTAGCCGTGGACGATAAACTTTCAACCCAATAGATTTCAGAATTCGTATAATAGAGGTTTGTGAAATGTCCAGTTCTGCTGAGGCTCTTCTGGTGGACTTTTTGGGACTGTGAACAAATGCTTCGGCAACAAGTTGCTTATTGTCCTCTGTGCAAACTGTTTTGGGTCGACCAGTTCTTGGGGCATTAAGAATTGAGCCAGTGGCATCAAATTTGTCACGAATGCGGTAAATGGTTTGTCTCTTTGGGGCTTTAGTACCAAATGTTTCAACCCATTTTGTTCTAACAGTTTCAGTATTTTGAGATTTCCAATACTCTTTTAACACCCATTTTCTGGCATCAGTATTTAGATTATTTGCCATTATGGGTTCTCTGAACTATCTGAAAAGAAAAAAGATTAAATTTAAATAAATTTAGTTATAATATTTAATATAATATAACACAAACACCATAGTTATAATATAATATAACACAAACCCTATTCAACCTACTGTCCACCTACTTTTGGTTCACCGGTATATAATATATACTCATAATAACGAGCCAAACTGAGATCTATAGGCGTATTTAGGCTAGCAACAGTTATAGGCTTATTTAGGCTACTCGTAGCTGTCACATATCGTACGAGTAGTGAGCATGGCTGCGCCGCTTTCAATTTGTACTCTGGAAGAACAGAGATCCGTGGTTCGTTTTTTGTGGGCAGAAGGTGTGAAAGGAGCTGAAATTCACACGCGTTTATGTACTCAGTATGGGAATAATGCGTTGCCACGGTGAAGTGTGTACGAGTGGATTCAAATGTTCAAGGAAGGTCGGACATGCGTGACAGATGCTCAGCGCTCAGGACGACCGTCAACATCAACCAGTGGTGACAAGCAGGAAGAAGCCAGAGCAATGATTTTCGATGATAGAAGATTAACAATAAAAGAAATTGCATCTTCATTAGACATTGATCAGTCAAAGGGTCAGCCTATTCGATAGTTCATGATAGTGATGGGACGATGCATCGCAATCGCAATCGCAATCGCGATACAATCGCACATTTTTTACAATCGCAATCGCAATTGCAATCGCATTTAATGAGTGCGATTGTGAACAAAAGATTTAAATCTCTACAAAAGTTGCTATGAAAGCTGCTCTTTCATGCGTACTTAAAGGAAAGTTTAGCTAACAACAATACGGAATAATAAATAAATAATAAATAAGTCAAAAACAGAAATGAAAACGGGTTGCGAATTAGTTGAAAACAGAATAAAAAATTGGTTTAATAATAACAATAAGTACACCTCTTTATTTGCTCTATGTAAAATTGGAATGTTAAAAAATCAAGCTAACCCTATGGTAGGTAACGCGTTTAGGTATATTTAAAGCATAAATGAGCGTTATGTGAGGCTAAAGCTAAAACATCGCAATCGCAATCGCGCGATTTTCAAATTCTGACAATCGCAATCGCAACAGCGATTGTATGAAATATGACAATCGTCCCATCACTAGTTCATGACATTCTTGGCTTTCACAAAGTTTGTGCAAGATGGCTGCCCAAACAGTTGACAGAAGAGCACAAGCGTAATCGTATGGACGTCGGCTCTCGTCTTTTGGCGCGGTATCATAATGAAAGTGAAAACTTTTTGGAGCGCATTATCACTGGAGATGAAACCTGGATCAATCACTATGAACCAGAAAGCAAACGACAGAGCATGCAATGGAAGCATCCAAAATCTCCCGTTGCAAGGAAGTTCAAAACGTAGCCCTCAGCAGGTAAAGTTATGCTAACGCTGTTTTGGGATACACGAGGTCCTACCCTTGAACATTATCAGAGCGTGGAACTACAGTAACAAGTGTATCGTATTCGGAATGAGTTAAAGCAAGCAATTCGCACAAAACGGAGAGGGAGATTGTCAGAAGGTGTTATTCTGTTACACGACAATGCGAGCCCTCATACCGCTGCACCGACTAGAAAATGCCTTCAAGAACTTAAATTTTAAGTTCTCGACCATCCAGCCTACAGTCCAGACCTGGCACCGGATTTTTACCTGTTTGAACCACTGAAAGACGCTTTGAGAGGTCAGCCATTCCAAGGCGATGATGACCTGAAGGAGGCGGTGCATGACTGGCTACGCACACAGCCAAAAACATTCTTTTGTGATGGCATTAGGAAGCTTGTAGATCGTTGGATTAAGTGTATTGAGAAACGGAGACTATGTTGAGAAGTGATGTGTTTATAATCTACCAGATGTGAAAATAAAAAGTGCTGATACCTACTGAATTACCCTCGTATGTACTTCTAAATGCAATTTACTGTCTCACTTCTGTTAATTTTCATTAATTGGTGGTGTCTCTTCTCTTCACTTTGAGAGAAGAGGCAATCATAAGTAGAGAGAGTACTTGATATAATAGAATTGCCGCAGTTGAAAATAAGAAATAAACTTAATTTCGCACAAAAATAGCATTTTTTGAGTTTGGATGGGAGAAGAATTAACATAACCTTACGCATTTTTCAGAAAATAATTAGGATTTTGCAGCCAGTGCTAAGTCATGGCCACGTCACAACGCCGCTTTCCGTTAGATCAGCGAGGTTAAACGATGTTGGGACTGTTCAGTAGTTGGATGGACGAATTGTCCTTTGCTTTCATAGTATGTAACTGACGTGGTTCGAGTCTCATGAGTTCTACCGTCAAGGAGGAAGTTAATCAACTTCAAAACTATTTGTATTTATTGCAGTCTTGCATTGAGTTGGTTTATAATTTCAACTGAAATTAAATGTACTCCTTTTCAGTGAACTCTTCACTACTGTATTAGACATGTTGGCAGCTTTGATTCATTCCACTCTTGTCATTGAAACTAATTCGGAGTCGAGAGAAGAAAATCGAAAAAACTATTCCATGGTTGTTAAGAAAGTGAAAAAAGTAAGTACATCCGTACATTATCTTTATCTCTCTCTTCCCAGTGAGTTAGGGTGAAAAGGCAAATATCGCTGTCCTTCACGTAGAGAAAGAGGGAAGGATGGATCCCTAATCCAATCCTTTCCCTTTCGTATAGCCTGAGATATGCTGCTAGCCGCACCTTTTGGCTGGCGGTGGCGTCGCCACATCCTTACACCAACAAACAAAAAGTAAAAGATATTAATTGTTAATTAATAATGTAATTACTTTTTATACTTATTTCGTTACTCGTATTTTTATTTATGTTTCAGTCCCACTTTTGTTATTTCTTTATTTATTTCCAGTTTTGTAAAATAATTCCCTTACAGTAATCGTCCCATCAATTTGCTAATATTAATTACAAGTCAATTTTGAGGCATGTTTACATACAGTTGCACAGCACCTGTTTTTGTATTTTGCTTAAAGTAAGTCTTAAGAATTGAATGTAAATTCTAAATGGATTGTAATATTTGAGTAGCTGGATAAGTTGGTAGCAGCTACTCTAAATAGCAGCGTGAATCATTTAGCTAAAGATGAGCGTGAAAGATGGAAAATTGTTAGTATAAAAATTGTTTTGGGGACTTGGAGAAATTTTTTTTATATAATTTTAGTCAAGTAGCAACTTTTGAGAAAAAGGGTGGATGCTCTTCACTTTTATTTATACAGCAAACATTGGAATTTCAAGTTTAGGTAATGTGTCTACTGATTTAAAGTTTCTTAAAGATGGAAAGGTTTATTCCGTCATTGGCAGGAATCGGTAGTAGTAGTCCTGGATTTTGTTATTAAAGAATTTACATTTTAAATAAAACTAGTTTCCAAATAGACGTTTGTTTCAAAGGAAAAGTAGCTGAAACAAATAAAGGGGAAGTCGATTAGGCCTATATGAGACTTCCTGGTGATCTGCAAAGGACCTTAAGCAATACTAATTATCTTATAAAGTTAGAAATGTCGACTATGTAATTAGATGTGCAGTATCACCGATACAGTTGTAAATTCGCAAATATGGAAATATCTTGCAACGTGCAACAGGAATATCTACACAATAACTGGTGATCGAAAAGTCGCACAACTCGCATCAAGAGTTTATTAAATGCTAGGGTAATCTAAACTAAGCTTAGTTTAATTGATAGGTTGGCTAGCTTAAGCTTAGCTTAGTTTGATAGGTTGGCTAGCTTAAGCTTAGCGTAGTTTAATTGATAGGTTGGCTAGCTTAAGCTTAGCTTAGTTTAATTTAGAGGTAACCGTGCGAGAGGAAAGATGAATTTTTCCCAGGAGCAACGTGTTTTTATGTTTGAACATTATTTTATGCCTAAATCTGGACGGGACTGCTGGTTTCAGCAGGATGGAGCAACGGCTTACACACCTAAAACAATCGTGGAAATGATGAGGGAATTCTTCGGTGAGCGCATCATTTCAAAAAACCTCTGGCCCACCACGATTACCAGATTTATCACCAGATTTTTGGGGGGATGGTTCATGAAAGGAAAAGTGTATACCGACAAACCACATACGTCAGACCAACTTCGTCAGAACATTGAAAATTGTGTTGCCACACTTCATCGTGTCTCTGCGAACGTGATAAAACGAGTAAATGCATGCTACGGGGAAAATGGTGGACATTTCAGGCCCTTTTCGTGACTTTGCCGGCATATTATAGGTCTTCTGTTTGTGTTTTTTCATAACATTTGCTGTAAAAAAATAACTTTTAATTATTCCCATTATTGTAGGATTAAAATACTCGTACTATCTTGCGATATTTTTTAGGATTTAAATGAAAGGTTTCTATTCGCAAAACCTTTAATTTGTTGTCTTGGGTAGTTTTCGAAATGTTACTTCTATATGGACTACACAATTTTTAAGATTTTATTTAGATGGCGACCCTAACTTACGGAGAAAATATTGTTATTTTCACGTTTAAATAATGTGTTACATTATCCTTGTCTAAACAGGAGTTACTGGATCATAAAAATGTATCGCTGCGCCTCGTTCGTCAGTTGACTCCTTTCCCGAAAGTGCAGACTGAGGTGATCATTTTGGAGCCTTGGGGCACCATAACAGACACGAAAGGAAACAGAGTTCAAGATTTCGAAAAGGATAAGAAGCACGTGAGTTACAGTTTCGCAGTTTTTGGCAGTTTTTTGTCCAGCAATGTCCCTCGGACTGTTGTAGGACTAAAATTGAAGATTATTTCCAGTGTTTTGTTGCTGTTTGTCTTTTTACTTTAATAGCATCTTTTATTCTACAAAGGCCAATTTAGGAATGAACTACAGTATCGTGAATGTGAAGTTGATATTTTGGGTAGAAAAAGATTGATTATATCTAGTTAAGAAGTGCCTGGAAAAATCGAGTGCCATAATAAAAATACAGAAACTTATTGATACAAAAAATATATTTAGGTCTTTATACTGAAAATACCCAATGGTTGAGTATTGTTTTATAAGTTTATTAACACTGATTTCTCAATCTCTGAAAGTTTAGAACAATATGTGCTGTATCAATAAAGTAGTTTCTTTTAAATTACTCTAATAAATGTTAATAAATTGAGTGAAGTAAAGTCCAGAGACCTCAATTAAAAATTGTCTCGGACTCCAAATTAGGAAACTCCCTAGTAATTTCAGACCAAACTAGGGAAACACTCTCCACCATTTGTTAAGGATCTGTAACCCTTGTTATAATTAAGAATAACTTGGTGTTTTAATACGATAAGGAATATCAGGGCTCGGGCATTTCGCCAAATTTAATGTAGACGTTTCAGAGAATACTGTCCATCATTAGGGCAAAATTGAAAGTAACTGATAAAATTAAAAGTAAAATATAATACAAATGAAAACCTGATAAGTAAAAAGTAACGGGATTATGCGTAAATTAAAATGGGAGTATGAACTGTGTATGGGAGAATTATGGAACAAGTTAAATTTCATTTACTAAATGTTAAAAGACAAAAAATGGGATAAAATTATATAACAAAATATTAAATGTGAAAGCTAAAACTGAAGACGGGAAATTAGAGTGAAATTAACTATGGAGAGAGACAGACAGATAGATAGATAGATAGATATGACTTAAGGGACTGGATAGAAATAATAAAACTCAAATAAGGCAGACTTACATTTTGACAGTTAAGGGTTGTAGTAGTTACTCGCAAATGTAATTGGTTGATGCGTGCTATTTAATGATGGTTAATTCAAAAACAAAATTAGTCGTTCAGGGGCGCTCGATCTGTATATACGAGTGTATATATAGTACGAATAAATGTATTCAAGAATGCCAGGATCAGTTAATTGCGTACTCTTGGTTGTTGTTAATTTTGAAGGTGATGGGGTGCCAGTGAAGTGGTTGAACGACAGCGTTTTGATATAGATGATGGTATATCAAGTTGGCGTGAGGTACGGCTAAATGTTTTATAAGTGCTAATCTATTCGCCAATTGAATTGACAGTGGGTGCTTTCAGTGTAACTTGCAGAACAGTGAATACAAATATAATTTCATATGCCGAGAGGGATGAGGGAACTCAGAAAATGAAAAGTTTAATGCTATATAGTTATTGTTAAAAGTATGACTAAAATCGATTTGTGGATGAGGGAAATTAGGTTTTTTGTAATCCGGAAGCTGAGGTAACCTCTACTTAAACATTTAGATCAGTGATGCACAAACCCTGGCACGCGGGCCAAATGTGGCCACCACCACGGGTCTTTTCAATTCAATGAAAAAGTTAGAATATAAAAGTGACCCAATTTATGACCCAATCTATATATCTGGCCCCTACATATAAAACAGATGGTTGGTTGGTTTGGCCCTCACATCAAAAAAGTTTGTGCACCACTGATTTAGATTGTCACTCGTTTTTAGATCCATTGATTTACTCCCATTTAACGTCATTCCCATTTCATTCCGCCCCCAAGAATGGGAAAGTGTGACACTGTGAGAGAATTTCAAATCTGTCTATTCCCAATTCATGTCATTCTCGTTCTCATCCACGACCTTTCCCTACTTTGGTCCGGGTTAGTGGTGGTTAACCCGTTTGCCGCGCAACCCGTAATATCACGGGCTCTCGCTTCTGACCATTTCTGCGCAGCCCCGTATATACACGGGTTTAAACTTTAAACTGAGATATCTCTTTGCGTAGCCCGTGTTTTTTTTGGCTCGACTCGTAACTGTGCGCTCGCGCAGTTAACTGGTTAAAATAAGTTAGGTTAGGAAATATTAAAAATTCCAACTCGGCGCCGTTTCCGCGAGTGGGAATGTAATGACATCGTTTCCAATTCAAGAAACGTTTTTCTCAAATGTGGATTTTTCACTTTTGTGCATTCTCACTCGTGGACTTCGAATGGGAATGCCTGAGCATTGTTAATTTTACTAAAATCGATCGAAGGTCAAAGTGAACTATTTTGGCTTTTTCGTCGTCGTTATTGTAAAATAAACAAAACATGCAGTTTATAATTTTTTACTTTTTTTAAGGATTTTCAATGTATACTGACATTTTTTCTCGAGAAATCAGCATACGATTTTCTGTAATTTAAGTACGTTTGTTGCAAACAATGAATTATTTTCATTCTTAGGTTTAAATGTTGAAATTAGTTGTTTATTTCATATAATAAACGCTTTATTGCAATTTGTGTTTGGTTGGTGAACCGGTCTTCACGGCCTTTTTAGTTTTATCCTAATTTTATGTTCGTTCTGTTTGAGAACTGACCGAAGGTTGAGGCGAACTCCGTTAGGTTTTGTCATCATTTTCGTCGTAAAATTTTCTCGAGTAAATTGTATTAAATATTCAGTCTACCATTTTAGATTTTACATTTTCTGAAAGTATATAGCTGCTACGTAAATTATTTATTTAAAAAATGGAAGACACTATTGCTATTCTAATTTCTATACTTTGCGAAAACATTTACTTTTAATGTAAAATTCGGTCAGCTTATCTGTCTTAACCGTTTTCTAATTATCAATTACTTTGTTTTATTCTGATGATGGAGAGAGTATTCCCCAAACGTCTACATTAGATTTGCTCAAATGCTCTGAGCTTGAGTGCGCATCTTCCAACTTAGAAAAGTTTATTGACGCCAGTGTTCAAAAACATACTTTAGGAAACCGATTTACTGTATGTAAATAAAAATCCTTAAAGAACCCTTTATTAAGTTGGGTCGTAATAATTTAGAAGAAGCGCGAATGGTATTTAAGAGAGAAAATTTTCTTCCATACCTTGTAGTCTCGTAGTTAAGTGAAAATACTTTCATGTTTTAACCCTTAATAAAACACACAATTTAGTATTTCTTATTATTATTTAAAATAATGGTACGATATTGGTTTAAAGGGTTTGCAAGTGGCTGACAAACAGAAGTTAAGTCCGTGGGACCTCTTGGATGGACATCGTAACCCAGCACCACTTAGTTGGGTTTGGTTCGCCGCCACACGACTCGAACGAAAACCTCTGAAGTACGAAGAATGCCACAGACTGCAAAGGTGAAGATGACATTAGACTTTGTAAAATGGTCTCCTCTCTTTTCATATTTCATACTAGACATTTTTCTTTAGCGTTAATTAAAATTATAATTTTTTAGTTATAAAATAAAATACTCCATTATGTTTTTGAGTCGTAACTAATCAATATAAAGATATTTTGCGTTCGTATCAAGTGGGATTGTTATAACCCTTTATAGGCGAATCATTTTTTTTTTTAAATCGGGGTAGATTTTTCTCTCTATCCTTTTACAGTACATGTTATCAGGTCATCCCATAAGTAATGTCGTTTTTTAGATCGGAATTTGAAGGACAAAAAACACTCGATTGAAACTTTTTAATCTAATATATATTTTCCATCGGAATCAATGACACTCTGCCAACGTCCTACAAGCTTTTCAATGCCATGTTTATAAAATTCAGGCGGTTTTGAGGCAAAAAACGTACAAAGACTGGTGTGCAGGTCATCTAAAGAAGTATACTGTTTCTCGTCAAGATAGTTTTGCAGACTCCTGAAGAGATGATAATCTGAAGGCGCAAGGTCTGGAGAATATGGTGGATGTGGAAGTTTTTCCCACCCAAGCTCCTCAGTTTTTGCCGAAGTGATCCGAGCGGTATGAGGACGTGCGTTGTCGTGGTGGAACACGATTCCTTTCCGATTAACCAAAGAAGGTCTCTCTTTCTTTTAGTGCAGTGTTCAATCGATCCAGTTGTTGACAGTAGACTTGAGTGGTGATTGTTTGGTTGTGTGGTAAGGTTTCAAAGTGTATTACACCACCTTCGTCCCACCAAACACTAAGCAACACCTTCCGAGGGTGAAGATTTGGTTTTGGCTGTGGCGTCGCTGGTTCTCCAACACAAACCCACTGTCGACGGCGCTTAACATTCTGGTACAGTATCCACTTTTCATCACCAGTCACTAAACGGTGCAAAAACGGATCTTGGAGTTCACGGGAATGAAGAGCTGTGCTAACGTTTACCCGCACCCTCAGATTGTCGACCGACAATTCATGTGGCACCCATTTTCCTAACTTAGGCACTTTCCCGAGTTGTTGCAAATGTCGATGGATGGTGGACGGGGATGAATTGAGTTTCTGGGTCAATTCTTCGACAGTTGTTGAACAGTCTTCTTCAAGTGCGGCTAACAGCAGGTCATTATCAAACTCAGCAGGGCGTCTAGAGCGTGCTGCATCTGTCAAACAGCAGTCACCATTCGTAAACTTTTGAAACCATCTTTGACATTTCCTCACATGCAGAATATCGTTGCCATAAACGTCCTGAATGTTTCACGTTGCTTCAGTCGCACTATTCCCTTTTTTGAACTCGTAAAGCATTATATGCCTGATATGCTCTTCTGATACCGCCATGTTTATGAGGGGTTCACATAAAACAAAACACACGTCTTCACTGGTCAAGGTCTGTGAAGTATGTAGCGAAACACGATAGATCTCCTCTTCGATATAACCTTCGGAAAATTTATGCTTAAACCGAGTAGGACTAGTTTAAACTTAATCAATCGTAAAAAACGACATTACTTATGGGATGACCTGATACAAAAATTGAGTATTCATTTTGTAGCTCAGTGTGTATAATTTTATATGGAACTTACTAAAAATTTGATAATAAAAACCCACTCTAGTAGAGTTTATTTCCACAACAGTTTCGATGCCCATTGGCATCCTCTTCGGGTGGATACAGGAAAATGGATTCGTTTTTCTGTATCCACCCGAAGAGGATGCCAGTGGGCATCGAAACTGTTGTGGAAATAAGCTCTGTCTATTAGAGTGGGTTTATATTATCATATTGTGACTTTCACGTAGAAAAAGTGAAGTTTTTTTGCATTTATTACTAAAAATTGATTAATTAGATAGTTTTATAACAAATGTTAAATTTTTTGGTCAGATTCCACATGCATTCGGTGGCGAAACCTCTGGGCTATTTCTTAGAACCCCCACCTCTTCCACCAGAAGATCTGGAACCTGTACCTGATAAACAGCTTCCTGGTACCGAGGTGAGGTTTCTTTCGAAATGTTGTACGTAAGCACGTATCCCATGGCAGCAAAGTGTTAAAAGTGCTGTAGGTAAAAGGGTCGTAGTTTGATTTTGTGTACCCGATTAAGGAAGGCCGCTCTTTGTGTACGCTCCTGTCTTGCCAATAATATATTAAGTACAAAAATAATATAGTAACCAGAAACTTAAGATCGCTTTGTAAGTAAATAACTAGGTAACATCCAAATGTCCCATATTCCCAGAAAATTGGGGTAAGGGGCCCGAACTAGGGTTACCTTAGCCAGAGTCAATTAAGGAGGGTTGGCCGGCACGCCGCCGCCTCACCGCGACATAAAATACAGAAAAGACAACCGTCCAACTCTGAATAGCACTGGGGTTTGAACCCACGACTCAGCGAAGTCTCAGTACTACCGAGCAGCGCCCTAACTGATTGAACTACGGGATGTTCTATGCAACTTACTAAATTAGGTGCTGAATTTTTAATTTTAAGTTTGGGAGCACCTAGGTGACCCGTTGGTTTTGGTTATTACCAGCAATCTTAAAACTGATTGCGAGAATTATGAGAAGAGTACTTTGTGAATGGCGGGCAATAACGGCACTCGCTTTATTGATCTTTTTATATTTAACTTGAGAGGTGAGGGTTTGTCCAAGATAAAAAGGACTTCTTTGAAGATACTTTAAACATCCAAGGCTTGTGATTGTATTCTGACACTTCATGTGCATAGAATTCTCACTTTGATCAGTAGCTCATATTTGTCGACCTATATAACCCCAGATGTTGGGTAGTCATTTGTTAAATGCTGCGAACTATTTTATATTTTTCATGTCTAATCTGCTTTTTTTATGTTATGTTCCCCAGATGCCTCTGAAGGAAGAAGTGAAGGCCCCGGACACTCCTTCATCTGATCAGTCCCCTAGAGGAACTTCAAAAAGAGGGAGTAAGACTCAGAGGCCTCGTAGACAGAGGAATAGACAGACTTCTGTCCCTCCTATGCCCAATGTAAGTAGTGTGCAGTGTATACTGTAACATTATTTAATTGTCTGACTGTTTTACCATATTTTTCAGACTTGATTTCTTATGCAAGTAAAAAAACTGTTTACTTACCAAACACCATTCTCAATGTAAAGGTATGATGCTTCGGATCAATCATGTCTATACCAGTTACTAAGACAAAACGGTGTTGTTTTGCTTCTTTTTTTTTTTCCCCCCTCCACACGCTTTAAAACCTTCCGCTCCTTAGTTTCACACCACCTGCTAAATCCTTTAAGGACGATTTGGCTGAGACCTCTGCAATTAATTCCTCTTTTATTTATGTTCTTTTACCAAGAGAGAGCGCACCATCCCAGTCTTCAACCCCTTTATGCGCATAGAGATGGAAAACAAACTCGATTGCCAGAGAAGCCCGTATAGTCGTCTATAAGACCCTCGAAAAAAGACGGAGACTTTAAATATCAATTTTGACGCACAAGCTGAATATCTCTTCACATATTCATAAATTATTCTATAAGGAGCCTCCCGTGTTATGGAAATCATACCGAAGGGCCAAGTAAACCATTCAGCGGACCTAAGACATAACTATTAATTCCCCAACTTCACACTTGAAGCATGAAGGAGATCCCTCTCATATGAAGGAATTGATATCTGGAATAATCTGGAATCAAATTTAAAAGTGGACGCTTCTCTCCAAATTATTTGTATTCAATTAAAAAAAATCTTGTGTGTAGTAACTATTTTCCCTCTTCACCCTATTCTTCATATCCTATTTCTTTTTCTCATAAAATCTTTAAAGAAATTAATTTCAGGCGTAAATTATTGTTTTTAAATTAAAAATATTTACCATATTTAAGTTCATCAAATTAGTATTGCCCGTGTATAGTAGTGAATTATTTTTTAAGAATGAATCCGAATTACTGTATATAAATGTCATGTAAGTAATTGCCATGAAAATTAACTCTCATTACTTCATATTTGGCAGGTCTTGAGATGTAGCACTTAAAATTCTGTTCTTTTACTGGAAAAAAAAATATTTATTCTCAACTTTTTTCAACAATAAGGAATTTGAATTGTCTGATACTCGCTTCAACAATAATTTTTGTGAGCTAACTGAGATTCAGTGAGACAAATTATGTTTTAAGTTTGTTTTTGTTGTTATTGTAAACTCGGTAAAACGTAATTATTTTATGTACCATTCAAGTTTATGCGTTATCGGAAGGATTATGTAGCACATCTTTGTGTAAATTATTTTAAAAATGGTGTTTTTTTATTTTGAGAGCTTTTGTAATTTGTAGTTAGCAGGCAATTCTTTTTTAAATTGAAGAATCATTTTTCAGCAATTTAAACATATTTGTTACAACCATTGAATTTTATCATTCTAAAATGCAAGTTTAGTGATCATATTTTGAAAGTTTTATTACAATACTGTAATTGTATAACGTTCTCACGCCCGACACGTCGGGAGAGTTGTAATTGAAACTACCCGCGTTTGACATGTACGACGAAAGTTTAAACTAAAATTTAAATTTTGCGCGTTAGCGCGAGACGGAAATATTATGCGTGAAAACTTTTCTTATTTCACAGTTTTAAAAAATCTGAGTTTGATGAACTTCGTTATATTTCTTTCTGATCAAGCATGAAATGTATGAGAATGTTCGGGCACCACTTTCCTATCATATGGTCATCTCTCCCCTCACCCTCTTAAATATTTGTATTTAGAATGTATTCTCAATATTTCAGACGTCGATGCAGCCGATGCCATATCAAAGTCCAAACTTTAGCAACACGCCTCAAAATCAGTGGCCGGGGAGCTTCCCACAGCAACACCAGCAACCTCAACCCCAACAGCAGCAGCCCACTTACTGCACTCAGCAGCTGCCTCCTGGTAAGTTCAATGGTAAGTGAAGGTATCATCCTTTTATTTTATTTTGAGAATGATATACCGATCACAAAAACAGATTTAATAGTACGTGTAATTTATTTTAAATTATTTAAGGTTTCTCGAATGAAACTATATGTTCCTTTATATTACAGTGGTTGAATGTCGAATCTTAAAAATAGAAAATCTTAACACAAAAAAAAAAACTGAAACCAGGAAGTAGATAAAAAAAGTGTCTCGTTAAATTGAATATGAATAAAAACATTTCTCAGACGTTTTCGTTCCCCAAGCTTACGTAATTGAATGTATTGACAGTCCAGTGTCCAGTTTAAAAATAAAAAAGTCGAAACAAAGTGGTAACTAAAATTAATAGGGAAATAATCTCCCTTTATTCCATTTACAGCAGCTGGGCCTCGTTTCGGCACCTCTACATCTCAAGGTAGAGTGGCGATACGTCAATTCCTGGTGCATCGCCAGCCTGCCTCCATGATGGGCCAACCCACACAGGCTAACTTTCCAGCCATGGGTCCCATGAATCCTATGTCCAGACCAGGACCTATGATTAGAGCCCAGGTTCGAGGAGGGATTCAGGGTCCCCATCAAGGGGCCATATACAGTGGCACCAGCAATATGCAAGGTCCCCTTCCTCAAGCAATGCCAACGCAGCCCAGCCAAATGTACAGTTCCGTAGGTGGTACATCGATGGCTACACCAGGGGGTCCAGCAGGGGCTGGTCAAGGAGGTATGGGACAGTATAACTACCAACAAGCTGCTTCTTTGGCAAACGGACAGATGATCTCGCAAGGGCCTGGTCCAACGGCTCCCGGGGCCGGCGCCCCAGGTATGATGGGTCAGGGCTACCAACAGAGCTATCAAACTACTACTGCCATGATGGGCATGAGGCAGCAGCAACAGCAGCAACAACCATACATGGGACAAGCTATGAACCAAGGACAGATGGTGCAGAGACCGCAGTATATGCAGGTAAGATTACATTAACTCAGAAGCGTTTGTTTCAGGAAGTGACACTGCATACTTAGTTGCATGAAGTAAGCCATACCAAATGGTTGATTCATGTTGAACTGAAAGTTCGGTAGTGAAGTCGTGTATGAATTAGCAACTTGTAAATAAATAGAAGCTCGACTAAAAGTGTATTTGTCTACAAAGCGTAAGATTAGGGAAGCGGATGAAATTTGGTTGCTCTTTAATAATTTTGATAGCTTAAAGTAGAATTTGAATATTTATTTGAAAATTAGAGAAATCCCTTAGATCAGTGGTTCTCAAACTGGGATATGCGAAGGGGCCCTGAAAATACGAGGGTACTTCAATAAGTATCGGCACTTTTTATTTTAGTGATAATATAGTATACATAATATATACTCGTAATAACGAGCCAAACAGAGATCTATAGGCTTATTTAGGCTAGCAACAGTATAGGCTTATTTAGGCTACTCGTAGCTGTCACATATCGTACGAGTAGTGAGCATGGCTGCGCCGCTTTCAATTTGTACTCTGGAAGAACAGAGATCCGTGGTTCGTTTTTTGTGGGCAGAAGGTGTAAAAGGAGCTGAAATTCACACGCGTTTATGTGCTCAGTATGGGAATAATGCGTTACCACGGCGAAGTGTGTACGAGGGGATTCAAATGTTTAAGGAAGGTCGGACATGTGTGACAGATGCTCAGCGCTCAGGACGACCGTCAACATCAACCAGTGGTGACAAGCAGGAAGAAGCCAGAGCCATGATTTTCGATGACAGAAGATTAACAACAAAAGAAATTGCATCTTCATTAGACATTAGTCAAGGGTCAACCTATTCGATAGTTCACGACATTCTTGGCTTTCACGAGGTTTGTGCAAGATGGGTGCCCAAACAGTTGACAGAAGAGCACAAGCATAATCGTATGGACGTCGGCTCTCGTCTTATGGAGCGGTATCATAATGAAGATGAAAATTTTTTGGAGCGCATTATCACTGGAGATGAAACCTGGATCAATCACTATGAACCAAAAAGCAAACGACAGAGCATGCAATGGAAGCATCCAACATCTTCCGTTACAAGGAAGTTCAAAGCGCAGTCATCAGTAGGTAAAATTATGCTAACACTGTTTTGGGATACACGAGGGCCTATCCTTGAACATTATCTAGAGAGTGAAACTACAATAACAAGTGCATCGTATTCTGACATGCTTTGGAATGAGTTAAAGCAAACAATTCGCACAAAACGAAGAGGGAGATTGTTGGAAGGTGTTATTCTGTTACACGACAATGCGCGCCCTCATACCGCTGCACCGACTAGAAAATGCCTTCAAGAACTTAAATTTGAAGTTCTCGACCATCCAGCCTACAGTCCAGATCTGGCACCTTCGGATTTTTACCTGTTTGGACCACTAAAAGACGTTTTGAGAGGTCAGCGATTCCAAGGCGATGATGACCTGAAGGAGGCGGTGCATGACTGGCTACGCACACAGCCAAAAACATTCTTTTGTGATGGCATTAGGAAGTTTGTAGATCACTGGACTAAGTGTATTGAGAAACGGAGACTATGTTGAGAAGTGGTGTGTTTATAATCTTTCAGATGTGAAAATAAAAAGTGCGGTTACTTATTGAATTAGCCTCGTATAACCCTTTTAATTTTATATACGATTAACAAACGGCCACAAGTCACACGGTCGCAAAGAAAGTAAAAATCCTCTCTCTCTCTCTCTCTCTCTCTCTCGAAAATCCAGAAAATCCCGTGAAAGAATTCAAGGGAGACAGAAGAAAAAGTTTGAGAACCGCTGCCTTAGATGCACAAGAATAGGAAGTAGGATTTCGTTTGAATTCTTTTTTTTTTTCCATTGTTGCTCTCAGGGACCAGCTGGTAATGCTAATTTGAGCATGATGAACAACAGTCAAGGATACACACGACCCAGCCTCCAGGCCATGGGTCAAGGTGCGTCGTCAGGCATGATGCGACAACGCATGATCATGGGTGGAGGGACGGGGACCGGAGGCCAACCCGGGCCTCCTGGCCAGACTGGGTCCCTCATTACGCATCTTCAGCGACCGATGACGGGGGTTAATCCTCAGCAATCCGCTCAGCAGCAACAGCAGCAGCAGGGCGGCCAACAACAGCAACAACAGGCACAGCAACAACAGGCACAGCAGCAACAGCAACAGGCACAGCAGCAACAGCAACAGGCACAGCAGCAGCAACAGGCACAGCAGCAGCAACAGCAACAGGCACAGCAGCAGCAACAGCAACAGGCACCAGCAGCAACAACAGCAACAGATGATGCACACTACTTCACAAGGAATGGGCTATCCTCAACCCCCACCTTATTAGAAGGGAAAGATTTAGCTGCAAATTTCGAGTCTTTAATTACAGTTTTCATATGGGTCAATAGTTACGTTTGTACAAAATGTTCATAAGATTTATTTTTAGCCTTTATTAGTTTAAATGAAGGAATCAAACATTCCGCAGTTCTTTACTGCTTCAACAGGAATTATTTGTTACGTGTAAATTACAAAAGAATAACTTTAGTTGTTTTAAAATGTGTGTAATTATTTATAATAATATTTTACTTGTCTTTATAGACTATGGAATAAAAAGTTTATAGTGAAATTAGAAAAGAACATTGTATTTCTGTAAGATTTTGGATTAGTCAAGTGTTTTTTTTTATTTGTTGTTATTAATGAATGAATGAAGTAAAAAGTTTTTGTCCTCAATTTTGAAAACTAACTGGCCATGTATTTTTAGCTTATAAAAAATCTTAAACGTTCTGTCACTTAGATTACGGGCCTTATGTCAGTACCCTTGTTCAGTAATTAAATAGAGGTCAGTCATCGAGTGGTGTTAAGTTTTTTAACCTATACACACTCATTTTCACCATACGCTGATAAAACATTTCAAATTAGTTCTTCGTACAGTTACATATTAGGTAATGCCTGAATTGTTTTTTTCATAATTGGTATTATTACCAGCAGCATCGGGGTTCGAACCCCCAACCTCAGTGTCTTCGCTTATAGGGACTTTTTTGCCAATAGGATAGTGACATAGGGACGTAACTAAACATGTGGCATGTTCACACTGGGATCATAGGATTCAACCATGAGGAAATTCTACAGCTTTTATCCACTGACATTTGAAAACGAGCAAATCCAGCTACTCACCCTCATCACATAACGGACTGCTGTAGTTGCAAGATGTGCGTGTTTATTATTATGATTAATAATATAAAAAAAATTTAACTAAGCACCACAAATAGCTGTGGGGATGAAATTGAGCAGGGTTCCAGAAATTATCAGAATACCCGGCATGCCCTTTCTCACACACACTATCAGTTTCGTACATGCTGCGTACCTTGGAACTAGTTTCTTTTTATGCAGGAAGAAGGGAACAAGGGCGAACGCCGACAAAAACTGCGAATACCAATTGACCCTTACGTTAGGGAGTTGGACAGAAAAGTCGAAAGTCTAGTACTGCATGTTCTGCATACAGTTAGAGCGCTCAGAAGAGCAGTCCCTCATAATATTAATGAGAGAAAGGAAACGCCTTTGATTCCACCCGGTCAAGTACAGCTCTGTGGGTTGAGCCACCCCATACATGAGAAGTGTACTCCAAACAGGGGCGGACAAGAGGAAGGATTGAGTTACATTTTCGAAGATAAGGAGATAGTCTTGTGGAAGATTGTGACGAGTAGACAGATGAAGGAAGAGAGTTTTTGAGGCATTGAAAGTCACAAGGTTTTCTCTGTCCCAATCAGAAATAGTAGTGAGACCAGAGGTCAGGTGCGCCATAGAAGTCTCACGTGAAGCATGGGGGTGACTGTTGAGAGAGAGGCTTTGTGAAGCGGGTAGAATCATCTGCATAGGAGTGGATACAGCAGGAAATGAGAGTTAAAAAACCATTGATAAATAAAAAGAAGAGGGTGACAGGACAGCCCTGAGGAACACCACTATTAATAGCTTTAGGAGAACAGTGGCCATCTACAACCGCAGCTATGGATCAGCTAGAAAGCTTAGCTAGATGCCAGAAAGAGCGAGAAAAATTAGAATTGGATAGTTTTTCACATTTTTGTCTGATGAAGGAATTTTTGAAGAGTCGAAGAACAGATTTTGCAGTATTCTGGGCAGAAATATAAGCTGAGAGAGTCAGGAGTTAGATGGCGATGGTACCTTCTGAAAGACTCCTCTCTGTTGCGGATAGCATTAGAACAAGTAAAGTTAAACCAAGGTTTTTTTTTTTTGCATTAGTAGTAGGAATACAATATGGAATGTACGTCTCCATGCCCGAGAGAATCACCTCTGTGATGTGCTCAGCACACTCGGAAGGGCCCTGGCCACGGAAGTAGTAATCATTCCATGGGAAATCACAGTAGTACTGCCTAAGGGGCCTCTCAATCAGTGGTGCCAAAGTGCCGGATCAAGACCATACCGGATTGGAACCTTCAAGTGATAAAGACTTGTAAAAAATTCCCTACATGTTTTCGACAGAGGTCGAACCTCCTCCCCTTTAAATTCCTGCTTGAGCTATTGTTGAAAGAGATCGAACCTCCTCCCCTTTCAATCCCTGACCATCAGCGGTAATTCTAAGAGGCTGTAAATTTTGTCTTCCCCCTTCTGTGCCTCTTTCTGTAGAAAATCGTTCATTAAATATCCCGGAGAGTGAAATAATAATCAAAAAGAAAGAAGTGTGTTCACTTCAGCTCCTCATTGTCTTCTGAGTGTGCTCCCATTTTGTTGTAAACTACTTCCACAACTCGGATATTCTACGGCTAAGGTCGAGCTCAACTTCGAGGATCACCTCACGTCAGATTGTCCAACAGTGCATCCCTTATAAAAGTCGCGTGTGAGAACTGGCCTGTGCACGCGCGACATATATATATATATACATATACATATATAAACAGGGCGTCCCAAAAAAATGTGTATACACACTTTAACAGCTGATAGCTCAATTGATGTTTCTTTCTTTCCAAGTTAAACCCATTAGAATTAATAATGGCAGTCAGACTAAGCTTTGAACAAAGGAAATTCATTCTAAAATGCTACTGGAAGTGTGAAAACGCAGTTGAAGTGCAAAGACAGTTTAGGAGGGAGTTTCAAACAGATCCACCAACGCGACTTACCATCACTCGAATTAGAGATAAGTTTGAAGCCGATGGAACTGTTCAGAATGTCCACAAGAAGCGTTCCGGAAGACCACGGACATCGACAAGCCCACAAAGCAAGAAAGAGTACTGGAAACGTATCACCAAAGTCCAAGAAAATCTGTGCGGCAAGCGAGTCGTGAGGTAGGAATTTCAGAATCGTCTGTCCAACGCATTTTGAAGCGCTGTCAATGGAAAAGTTACATTCCAAGATTAGTCCATGCTATTAATGAAGATGATCCGGACCGAAGAGTGGAGTATTGCGAGTGGTACTTGGCACGATGTGGATGTGGATTGGACGAAGGGGTTTCGTAGAATACCCTCCGCGTTCACCAGACCTCACACCACTAGACTTTTTTTTATGGGATACTTAAAAGACAAAGTCTACGCTATAAAACCTGCAACAGTCGCTGAATTGAGAGCAGCCATTGAACGAGAATGCACACAAATACCAACGAAATGTTTCGTGATGTTTGCGATTCCATGCTTCGCGTTATCAGCAGTGCTGGACCAGAACGGACGTCAGTTTGAAAACAGGCGTTGACAAAACAATTAAATAATGTCTGTAGATTCTATTACATTTGAAAATGAAATGTATTTTAATAAACACTGCCTTTATAAGTATTTAAAGTGTGTATACATTTTTTTGGGACGCCCTGTGTATATATATATATATATATAATATTTGGAGAAATCCAATGACAAGGAGAAATGTAAATGCCATGAAAAAGTCTTCTTTAATGCAACGTTTCGAGCAATACGCTCATCTTCAGGCTGTTTAATAACAATGTGCAAAATTTGTTGTTCGTCTCCTGTCCCCCTTTGCGAAAAATGCTTACACTATAAATAACTCGTTTGAATTCCAAAAAGACCTCCTTGGTAAAAACTTCGATTCAAAAAAGTTTTTTGTCAGTTTTGATGTAAAGTCGCTTTTCACAAATGTACCTGTATCTGAAACTATTGCCATTATTTTAGATAGGGTTTTTAGCTCAGTTGATAATTTTCATGGTTTTTCATTGTCTCATTTGAAGGAACTTTTAGAATTGGTCTTCAAACAATGCTATTTCACTTTCAACAATAAGGTTTACCAACAAATTGATGGGTAGGGATGGGATCACCTGTCGGACCGTTAGCAGCTGATTTTTTTATGACTCATTTAGAAAGTGTAATTTTTAGACAATCTCCCACTCATCTCAAGCCAATTTTCTATCGACGCTTCGTTGATGATTCGATAGCAGTCTTTGATAATGCGGTACAAGCGCAACAATTCTTTAACTTCCTAAATTCTTTGCACCCAATATAACGTATACAATGGAAACTGAGCAAAATGGCTCCCTCCCCTTCTTAGATCTTTTAATTTCGAAAAACGGTGATTCTATTACTACATCAGTTTACAGGAAACCCACTTTCACTGGTTTGGGCATGAATTTTTTTAGTTTTACTGATTTCAACTATAAGATGTCTTGTATTAAAACTCTCCTGTTCAGAGGATATAATTTGACCTCTAGTTTTACCTTACTTAATGATGAATTTAATAATCTAAGATCATACTTTACTAATAATAGTTTTCCTGTTCAATATGTAGACAAACTAATTAGATCCTTCTTAAATAATGTTTATAGCCCTCAACTTCCATGTATTACAGTGCCGAAGGATATAAAATATTTCTTGGTACCTGAAATGGGTCCTTTGAATAAGGAATTTAAGCTTAAATTTACAAAATTGTTAAGGAAATTTTTTTATCATACTGATTTCCGCATCATATTTATTAATAAAACGTCTTTAGGTAGCTTTTTCTCAGCGAAGGATCGAACCCCTGACTCGTTGCGTAGCGGTGTTGTATATTTATTTACCTGCCCTAGGTGTCTCCTTGGGAATTACATTGGCAGCACTGTTCGCTCTCTCAGGGCTAGATTTTATTCGCATATGGGAATAAGTGGCCGAACAGGTAAAATTTTAAAAACTAAAGAAGTTTCGAGATTCGCGAACACAGCATAAATGTAAAATTGATGTCACTTTAGACAATTTTAAAATTCTTGGTTGTAATACTTGTCCCAACTCACTAAGAATTTTGAATCGCTTTTCATTAAAGCATTGTCCCCTAGTCTAATGTTGACTCATCCGCCGTCCCTCTCAATTTGCTATGATCCCTCCTCCTTCCCCAATTCCTTATAATCCCCCTTCCCCAATCGCCCTCGCCATCTTTTGTTTTCCCGTATTGCCTCGGCTCAATTAGTTAGCCTCGGAAACTGCAGTGTAAGGTAGTTAGTTTCATTATTCCAGTGTACTATTGTTAATTTTTCCAGTGTATTAATTTCACATTTACTATATGTATTTAAAAATAGCTTCTTAATTTTTATATGTAAATCTGTATAACTTAGAATTTAACCCTCTTTTCTCAGTCTTTAAAATTTGTCTTCATGAATAGGTTATAGAAATTTTCTGTTTTGTTTTTCATTCAATATTGATTTTAATTTCACATTGTTATTAAACAGCCTGAAGATGAGCGTATTGCTCGAAACGTTGCATTAAAGAAGACTTTTCATGGCATTTACATTTCTCCTTGTCATTGGATTTCTCCTAAATATTAAATTGAAGCTCTGTAGAAGCAACCCGCATGATTTATATTATATATATATATATATATATATATATATATATATATATATATATATACCTTACCTTACAACCTTACAAAGGTTCCGCGCGATGATTTCTCATTTCGCGAAGGTCAAGCTTGTCGCCCCTCCTCTCGAGTTGGCCTGGTGAAGTAGTGAGTTGGATTCTTGCGCTCTCCACCTCACATAGCCAGGTACGCCCGGCTCATCGGGGATTGTTCTGAGCCAGGCGTCTAGTCTTCTTTTGAAGATTTCCACTGCAACTCCCTTCGTGTTTCTTAGGTCTTTGGGCAACTGATTAAACAGTTTTGGTCCTCTCACTACAAAACTATTTTCTTTCAGGGTTAAGGATGTTCCCTGTCTCGCCTTCAATTTGGGAATACGACACAGTCTACCGCTTCTACTTTCCACGTTGTTTGGGGAGTTATGGGATTCAGAGTAAGATTAGGGACTAGTTTCTCCATTATTTTCCAAGTGTAAATAATGGTGTATCTCTCTCTTCTCCTTTCCAGTGAATATAGGTCTAGTTCTCGTAACCTTTCCCAGTAATTTAGTTCTTTGCACCCATTGATCTTGGCTGTGAAGCTTCTTTGGATCCCCTCCAGCTGTCTAATGTCTTCTTTTTTATATGGGGATTAGGACCGAGCAGTATTCCAATTTGGGTATTATCAGGGTTTTCAGTAGAGGAATCATTACATTCCTATCCCTTCGTTTAAAGGTTCTCAATATCTGACCCGTTATTCTCTTTGCTCTGTTTACTGCTATCTTATTTTGTGTTTCAAATTTCGCATCATCTGTCATTACAACCCCTAAATCTTTTGCTCTGGAATTTCTCTGAATTTCCTGTCCATTTGGGGTATAATATTCCATGGACTTTAGGTCTTCTCTTTTTCCGTACCGTAATAGCTGAAATTTCTCGGTGTTAAACTTCATATTGTTGTCTTCAGTCCACTTGTAGATTTTGTTTATGTCGGTTTGTAGAGATCCTATGTCTTCTGGGTTTCTTATTTTTCTACTGATCTTTGTGTCATCCGCAAAGGATGTTACTGTGCTGTCTCTGGTAACGTCCTCATCTATGTCAGTTAGCATGATTATGAAGAGTAGTGGAGCTAATACTGTTCCTTGTGGTACTGAGCTGAGGACCTCTGATTCTGATGAAGATACTCCTTGTACTGTAACGACTTGCCTCCGCTCACTAAGGAAATTATATATCCATTTCCCTACTTTTCCTGTTATTCCCATATATTTCAGTTTATGTATTATGATTCCGTGGTCACACTTGTCGAACGCTTTAGCAAAGTCTGTGTATAGTACATCATAGTTTTCATTACTTTCAAGTGAATCAATAATGTTGTTGTAGTGTTCCATTAGTTGTGATAGGCATGATCTGCCTGATCGAAACCCGTGTTGGTTATCATTGAATTTTTTCTGAGTTTCCAAAAAGTCATAGATTTTCTGTCTAACTATTCTTTCAAATATTTTAGTGAGATGAGATGTAAGCGACACTGGCCTATAGTTTTTGGCCTCGGATCGATCTCCTCCTTTATATATTGGGACTATGTTCGCGCTCTTCAGGATGCCCGGTATTTCTCCCGTGTCTAATGATCGTCTCCATATCCAGTATAGGGGCTCAGCGATTGCATTCTTGCAGTTTTTGATCAGTGTGGCATTCCATTTATCCGGTCCTGCCGCTGAGTGTGTTTTTAGTTTCCCTATGGCTTGTGTAATATCATCCGTCGTAAAGTCGAAATCCGTTATACTTTCCCCTTGTGGTTCTTCTTCAAAGAACGCGTTTCTATCGCAATCAATTTGTCAGTTTTTGGGATACTGAAAGATGATTCATACTGAGCTTTTAATATTTCAGATACTTCTGTTAGATCATCAGATAAATCACTGTTCTCATTTTTTAAAGGTCCGATAGTCGCTTGGTTTTTCGACTTTCTTTTTGCGAAATTATAGAAGTACTTTGAGTTAACCTTTATCGCTTCTATAGCGTCATCTTCTTTTTTCTGTATGCTTCTCGATTTGTTCCTGTATGACGACATCGATACTTTGTAGTTTATCATTTAATATTTTTCTGATGTTGTTATCTTTACAATTACTTAATTTTGCAGTCACTCTTTTTCTCTTTCGGAACAATGCCCTCTTTTGTCTTTCGAACCTGCTTCTCTTTCCTCTTTGTTGTATCTTTGGGACATGTTTTTCCACAATTTCTAACGTCTTCTCCTCTAACGTCATTAGCATCTCTTCCGTTGTCTTGGCCTCGAAAATGGTTTTCCAATCTATTACTTCCATGCTGGATGTCACATCTTCCCAGTTTATAGCTTTGGAGTGAAAATTAAAAATTTCGAATTTGCTTCTTCTGTTGTGCGTGTTCTTTCCTTTCCTGTTGCCTTTATATTAGTTGTTATTTCAATGATATTGTGGTCTGATATCATAGTTGGGGATTTCTACATTATCAATTAGATTACTGTTGTTTGTGAATACCAAATCTAGGCAGTTGTTTTTTCTTGTGTTTTCTGTTATTTCTTGCGTTAACATAAATTCATCAGCTAAAGCTAGTAGCATTTTTACCTGCTCCTGGTCTTCTCGTGTGCCCCCCTTGTCCTGGTGTATACATATATTTTTTCCTATCCTTTTATATTTCATGAATGGGAAATTAAAATCACCACAGAGAAAAATATTTGGGGTTGGAGAGTGTAGATCTTTTACTAAGTTTCTTACCTCTGTAATGGAATCTGAAAATTTTGAGGTTGGCGTGTTTGGGGGTCTGTACATTACAATTAGTACCATATTTAATTTTTCAATTTTTGCTGCTACACATTCTACGTAGTTGTTTGAGGTACTTATAGCCATTTCTGCTATGTGCCTTTCGCGTGTGTAAATAGCACATCCTCCTTTACGTCTCACTGTTCTGTCGGCTCGGAGGATGTTATAGTTGTCAATTTGTATTTCTTTTTTGTCAATACAGGACTCACAATTTTCACAGTTCGCCTGGCAGTCCTTTAGATGAGTTTCCGTGAGGCATGCAAAGTCTGCTCCGGCTTCTTGCATGAGTCCTTTCAGGTATGCAACTTTGTTCGTGGACTGGTTTGATTTAAGGCCCTGTATGTTGGCTAGGATTATTTTTATTTTTTCTCTTTC
>JAJOZX010000543.1:990000-1065000 GCA_023014485.1 Bathynomus jamesi | reverse complement strand
GCATGATTATATATATTCAAGGTATGGACAAGATGGCCTCAGGGCTTATCGCCATGTTTGGAAGACTTCACGAAAGTTTCTCAAGTCAAAACTGGATTGTTATTTTCTTGAAATGTGTCGGACCTGCAGGATTTTCCCGATTAAACAGCCTGAAGATGAGCGTATTGCTCGAAACGTTGCGCATTAAAGAAGACTTTTCATGGCATTTACATTTCTCCTTGTCATTGGATTTCTCCTAAATATTAAATTGAAGCTCTGTAGAAGCAACCCGCATGATTATATATATTCAAGGTATGGACAAGATGGCCTCAGGGCTTATCGCCATGTTTGGAAGACTTCACGAAAGTTTCTCAAGTCAAAACTGGATTGTTATTTCTTGAAATGTGTCGGACCTGCAGGATTTTCCCGATTAAACAGCCTGAAGATGAGCGTATTGCTCGAAACGTTGCGCATTAAAGAAGACTTTTCATGGCATTTACATTTCTCCTTGTCATTGGATTCTCCTAAATATTAAATTGAAGCTCTGTAGAAGCAACCCGCATGATTATATATATTCAAGGTATGGACAAGATGGCCTCAGGGCTTATCGCCATGTTTGGAAGACTTCACGAAAGTTTCTCAAGTCAAAACTGGATTGTTATTTTCTTGAAATGTGTCGGACCTGCAGGATTTTCCCGATTAAACAGCCTGAAGATGAGGGTATTGCTCGAAACGTTGCGCATTAAAGAAGACTTTTCATGGCATTTACATTTCTCCTTGTCATTGGATTTCTCCTAAATATTAAATTGAAGCTCTGTAGAAGCAACCCGCATGATTATATATATATATATATATATATATATATATATATATATATATATATATATATATATACAGGGCGTCCCAAAAAAATGTATACACACTTTAACAGCTGATAGCTCAATTGATGTTTCTTTCTTTCCAAGTTAAACCCATTAGAATTAATAATGGCAGTCAGACTAAGCTTTGAACAAAGGAAATTCATTCTAAAATGCTGCTGGAAGTGTGAAAACGCAGTTGAAGTGCAAAGACAGTTTAGGAGGGAGTTTCAAACAGATCCACCAACGCGACTTACCATCACTCGAATTAGAGATAAGTTTGAAGCCGATGGAACTGTTCAGAATGTCCACAAGAAGCGTTCCGGAAGACCACGGACATCGACAAGCCCCACAAAGCAAGAAGAGTACTGGAAACGTATCACCAAAGTCCAAGAAAATCTGTGCGGCAAGCGAGTCGTGAGGTAGGAATTTCAGAATCGTCTGTCCAACGCATTTTGAAGCGCTGTCAATGGAAAAGTTACATTCCAAGATTAGTCCATGCTATTAATGAAGATGATCCGGACCGAAGAGTGGAGTATTGCGAGTGGTACTTGGCACGATGTGGATGTGGATTGGACGAAGGGGTTTCGTAGAATACCCTCCGCGTTCACCAGACCTCACACCACTAGACTTTTTTTTATGGGGATACTTAAAAGACAAAGTCTACGCTATAAAACCTGCAACAGTCGCTGAATTGAGAGCAGCCATTGAACGAGAATGCACACAAATACCAAACGAAATGTTTCGTGATGTTTGTGATTCCATTGCTTCGCGTTATCAGCAGTGCCTGGACCAGAACGGACGTCAGTTTGAAAACAGGCGTTGACAAAACAATTAAATAATGTCTGTAGATTCTATTACATTTTGAAAATGAAATGTATTTTAATAAACACTGCCTTTATAAGTATTTAAAGTGTGTATACATTTTTTTGGGACGCCCTGTATATATATATATATAATATATATATATATATATATATATATATTATATATATATACAGGGTGTCCCATAAGTCCGGCATCATAGGAGAAATTCATATTTTTCTATTTCTACAAACCATAATTCATATTTTCTCTTTCTACAGGCCATAATGTCTGTGAGCAAGGAAGAACGAATCCAGATAATTCTACTCATAGGAAATCGGAGTCAAAGAGACTTTGCAACAAGTTTGCTAACACACAACTGTGTTATTGGCTCGCGGTCTGGATGCAGTCTGTTAAATTCAGCAACGGCCTCTCTTTGACTCCGATTTCTTATGAGTAGAATTATCTGGATTCGTTCTTCCTTGCTCACAGACATTATGGCCTGTAGACATGGCCGTAACTACCTATGAGGTCACCGAGGTCCGGACCTCGGTAATTATTTCCTAAAAAAAAAAAAAGAGACTGAACCGTTCTCCGTGCAGCTTTAATAAAAGTATTTTTGCTAACAGGTCCCTTTGTACAGTATTTAATTATAGACAAGGGTTTTGTGTTTAGTGTATAGCTTGGGTTGTGTTTGTAGATGTCATTTTGGTCTGAATTTTGCTCGTCCCGCCGCGCTCGAAAAAAATCTGGACCTCACTAATTTCTAAACCCTAGTTACGGCCCTGCGCTGTATAAAGAGAAAAATATGAATTTCTCCTATGATGCCGGACTTATGGGACACCCTGTATATATATGTGTGTGTGTATATATATATATATATATATATATATATGGCAGAGTGGGTGCGCACAATATCGAGGGCCTCCGTAATGGCGAAAAGTTCCGCCGAAAAACGGAGGCCTCGCGGGGCAGGCCGACGCCCGGGAAAGCGGCTGGGACAGAATCACCGCTGAGGAGGCCACACCGCTTCCGAGCGGGAACCATCTGTGTAAATGGCGACTGCGTCCGGGTGTTGGGTTGCGTGTTCGCGGAAGAGTGACCTGTATATCATGGCGCTCGTGGTAGTCTTCGGCAGGGCACACAGATCTTTGCAAAACGTGATAGGAGTGAGGATCCAAGGGGGGTAGATGCTGAATGAGATGGGGATAACTGAGGGGGTGGGCATGTTGAAAAGATCAAGGAAAGAGCGGACCGCTTCAGTGAAGTGCCAGCTCCGTCCCTGAGGTGGTAGTTCTGAAACCGCCTTGCCCAGAAGCGAAGGAGGTAGCCTCTGTGTACGGAGGTATGTCCTCATGAGGAGAAACCCCGTCGGAGGGCGAGAGGGAGATGATCGCATTCCACATGGAGGCTGGGGAGGAGCGGAAGGCACCGGTGGCGAGGCGGAGGCCTCTATTAAGTACCGGGTCCAGGATACGGAGGCGGGCGGTGGAGGCTGAACCGTAAACTGCACTACCATAGTCCAGCTTCGACTGCACTATGGAAGTGTAAAGGCGAAGAAGAGAGCGTCGATCTGCACCCCATGTGGTGTGAGAGAGGTGATCCAGGAGAGCGAGGGGGCGTTGAAGGGATTGCTTTAGGTGCTTGAGATGGGGAACCCAATTGAGCCGTCGGTCTAGGGTCATGCCCAGAAAACGCGTGGAGGGTACCACCTCAAGAGGCCTGCCGTATAATGTGACAGAGGTAGAGGAAGGGTTGTGGGTCTTCGTCTACTGAAGACCATACACTTGGACTTAGGGATGGAGAGGCGGAAACCCACCGACGTCGCCCACCTTTCCACCCGGTAGATGGCGAGCTGCATCTGTCGTTGAACAACAGACGGTTCTCGCCCTGCGAAGTAGATTGCAAGGTCATCCGCGTAAATGGAAGAGCGGATGGTGGGTGGAAGACATTGTGAGACCGTGTTCATCACGACGGAGAAGCAGAGAACACTGAGGATGCTTCCCTGTGGGACCCCGTCCTCCTGCACAAAGGCATCAGAGAGGACTGAGCCCACCCGGACTTTAAAGGTCCGGGAAGAGAGGAAGCCCCTGATGAAGATCGGCATGGCTCCGACGAGGCCCAGATGTCGGAGCTGACCGAGGATCATTGCTCGACGGGTGGTGTCATAGGCCTTCTGGATGTCAAAAAAAATTGACAGTACGAACTGTCCATTGTCGAAGGCATCCTGTATGTCTCGGCTGAGAAGCAGGAGGGGATCAGTGGTGGAGCGGAATTGTCTGAAGCCGGACTGGGTAGACGGGAAGGAATTGCTATGTTCAAGGACGAACGATAATCGCGTAGCAACCATTTTCTCGAGGATCTTGCAGGCACAACACGTCAGGGCGATTGGTCTGTAGTTTGTGGGGTCCAGGGAATCTTTGCCGGGTTTGGGGATGGGGATGACGTGGGCCTCCTTCCACCTGGAGGGGAAGGCGCCCTCTATCCATATACGATTGTATAGATCTAGCAGGAAAATTTGTAAGGTAGAGTGAATGTGCTGGAGCATGCTGTACGGAATCGAATCAGGCGAGTTTGTCTAAAACAATTCGTCTAAAATACAATTTGTCTAAATCAATTTGTCTAAAATAGTTTGTCTAAAATCAATTTGTCTAATAACAATTTGTCTAAAATACAATTTGTCTAAAAATAATTTGTCTAAAATACAATTTGTCTAAACAAACAATTTAATATATGGCATACAAATTGTTGCCTGATGTACAATGCTATTTATTACTTGCCACGCCCCATCTTAAAAGGTTACCTCTTGTGCGGAATAGTACATCGAAATCAGTTATCCCGGAACCCATAACCCGGTTAGGTTAGGTTAGGTAAGGTAAGGTAAGGTAAGGTTAGGTTAGGTTAGGTTAGGTTAGGTTAGGTTAGGTATATTATGAAATAAAATCAACCCATTTTCAATCTTTTCATCCTCACTCCAAATTTATCAAGCAGACAAATGCATTTCTAGTTATCTTCAGTTATTAGTCAAATTGTATTTTAGACAAATTATTTTTGGACAAACTATTTTAGACAAACTATTTCGATGTACTATTCCGCACAAGAGTAACCTTTTAAGATGGGTCGTGGCAAGTAATAAATAGCATTGTACATCAGGCAACAATTTGTATGCCATATTATATTAAATTGTTTGTTTAGACAAATTGTATTTTAGACAAATTGTTATTAGACAAATTGTTATTAGACAAATTGATTTTAGACAAATTGTATTTTAGACGAATTGTTTTAGACAAATTCTCCTAGACGCGTACGGAATACCGTCCGGACCGGGACAAGGGGATCGTCGAGAGGCCAGTGCCGCCTGTAGTTCACGCATGGTAAACAATCGGTTGTAGGTGCTGTCTATGGACGGTGGAGAGGTGCTATCGTCGGGGGCGGGTATGGAATTGGCTGCAGAGGAAGAAACGGCGGCGAAGGTAGAAGCAAGGCGGTCTGCCACCGACTTGGGTTCACATAGGAGTCCGTCGTTAGTCCGGAGGACCGGGGGTCGGGAGGGGACATGTCGCCTCTCGACACCCCTCACCTTCTTCCAGATGGTAGCCGAAGGTGTGTTGGCGGTGATGCCGGACACAAAGGCACGCCAAGAGGCTCGGCGCGCTGTCTTCATTGTGCGGCGGGCGATGGCCCTGACCCGCTGCATCTCCGTGCGATGGATGGGGAGTCGCGTCCGGTAGAAGCGCCGAGTTGCCTTCTTCTTGGCGCGCACGGCCTCCACGCACTCCGGGGTCCACCAAGGGACCCGTCGGGCGCGGGGGTAGGCGGAGGATTGTGGTACGCTGGTGCTTGCGGCCGCTAGAACGACGGACTCGAAGTATGCGATGCACTCGTCGATGGATGGGAAGTGGGCAGTTGTAAGGGTGGTATAGGTGTTGTCGCGGAAGCGGGCCCAATTCGCGTTGGTAGTAACCCCCCTTACCGGTACCCGAACAGTCTGGTCGGGTCGATTAAGGGTGAGTTGTATGGGGAGATGGTCACCTCCATGGTCCTCTCGGAGGACTTGCCACGTGAAGTCTAGGAGGGCATCAGTTGAAACGAGGGACAGGTCTATACAGGATGGAGTGCAGGTGGTGGCATGGTAAAATGTAGGAGAGCCATCGTTGAGGCACTCGAAGGAGAGCTCGGTCATGACAGATATCAGGGTTGGGGCCATATAGGTGGTGTGTGTCGCCCCACAAGGGGTGGCGACTATTGAAATCGCCCAGTAGTAGGAAGGGCCTGGGAAGTTGTTCCACGACTTCCACCAGGTCGTCGCGGGAGACTTGAGCGTTGGGGGGGGAGGTAGATGGAGCAGACGGTGTACTGTCTATCCAGGGAGAGCCGGACGGCAGTCACCTGTAGTGGGGACCGGATGGAGAGGTTGTAGAAGGGGACTGCGTGGTGTACGAGGATGGCAGCTCCCCTTCGAGTGCAGGTAGGAGGCGGGGTGGCGATGCAAAAATAACCAGTAGGGCAGGGCATGGGCCTGGTCCCCAGGATTAGCTCCTGGAGACAGACACACACCGGACGGGAAGTGGCAATCAAGGAGTTAAGGCCTTCATAATTCGCAAATATTCCTCGACAGTTCCAGTGGACTATTGTGGTTTTCGGGGGATCCATTAGTTGATGAAGGGGGATGGGTAAAGGTGTAGGCGCTAGGAGGTTGGAGTGTGAAGGGAGATCTGGAGTTAGCGAAATTGAAGGCTGGGTCGGGGGCATAGCTGGCTATCTACCGTTCACCAGGGAAGGAATCGGTCGGCCTGTCGAACCCCGCGGAGGTTCCGGGGTCGAGTCGGCCGAGCGAGACCGGAGGCGTGGATCACGGCAGGCAAAGGAACATCGTGGGCTGAGAGGGTCAGAAGGGCTGTGACGGGCTTCTATGGTCGGACCAGGAGGGGGCACGTTAGCCCCAAAAGTGGCGCCACCCCGCCTCTCCGGGGTCTCACGGCGGACTCGAGGTGGTGACAAGGGGTACCAAAAGGACTGGGCGGGTGGGAGGGAGGGCGTACTCAGGGTAGCTGACAAGGAGGGAGCCGGGGATGTTGGGGGAGTAGGTACTATGGGGGTGGAAGGAGGTGAACTAGAGTAGTCTCGTGGAGGGGTGGAGAAAATGGCACCAGGAGGCAAGGGCAGATCCATGAGACTCGTGGGCGCGGGCGCGGCCGAGCTTCCCTCGGTCACACCGTGCAGCCGCGCCAGGGCCGCATCCACTGGATCCTCGGGGGAGAGGATATTGTTCGGGCTAGGTCCCGTCGTACGGGGCGGGTCGTGGATTTCAGCTACTATTGTCAGAGTCTGTGGGGGTAAAGTGGTGGGACTTCTGCGATGGGGAGAGATGGACATAGTAGACGTGGTGGGCGGAGTGAGGATACCAAGCCGTCTTCTTGGTCCGAGGGGAAGAGGGAGAGAGACGTTGGAAGGCCGGAGGGTCTGGCGACACGCTCCGGCGTCTCCTCCTCGACGGCTTGCTCCGGGCGGCAGGTTCGGGCGTGTGCAGGGGGTACTGGGAAGGCAGGGTTTGAGGTGGATGTGACCTGGGTGTCCTGGTCCCAGAAACCTGGGGGATTCGTGGCAGGTGTGGTGTGGGAAGAGGAGGAATGTTGGGGGTACAGGAAACCGTCGGGTCCTGCGAGGGTTTTCTTTGGGGGGAACAGGGAGCAGTGGCTGGGGGAGGTTTCAGCGGCAGGCCAGGGTGGCGTGCCGAGATGATAGAGCCGAGAGCAGCGGCATAGGACAACCCCGGCCTCACCTCCCGACTCCGCACCCTGTCTCGTGCCTCACGGGGGCTAAGGAAGTCCGTCACCTGTAGGCCTCGGACCTCCTTCTCGAACTTGAAGAAAAGGCATTCTCGGGATGAAGAGGGGTGTGCGCCTTCACAGTTGGAGCATTTGGGTGTGTTGGGACACCTGTCACGCAGAGCTGGGCACTTGCGTTTTTTTTTGCGGTACTGCGGTACTACTACCGCACTACCAAACCGGTACCGCATAACGCAGTACCGCAAAGGATCGCTGAAAGTACAGCAGTACCGCTACCGCATTCAAATTTCCCGCGGTACTTTCCGCGGTACCGACCAACACGGTAGTACCGCAGTACCGCAAAAAAAAACGCAAGTGCCCAGCTCTGCCTGAGGCTGTCAGGGTGAGCGAGTCGTCCACAGTGGACACACAATTGATGCGGCTGTCGACAAGCGGAGCTAACGTGTCCAAACTTATTGCATTTAAAGCAACGGGTCGGGTCTGGGATGTATGGGCGGATAGAAAACTCGCATGACGCGCGGTCTCCCATACCCCATACAATGCTGCCGGGGAGGATTAGTGTATTGAAAGTAAGGAGCAGACGTGGGGTAGGGGAGGGGGTGCCTCCCTGTCGGGATGTGAAACGATAGATCTTAGTGACTCCTTGGGGTGCGAGGTCCTCCAGGAGCTCGTTCACTGCGACCGACAATAGGCGGGTGGCGTAAATAGTGCCCTCTGACTGGTTCAGGCGAGGGTGTGGGGAAACGGACACCGAGCATCCAAGGACCTCAGTGACGGAGAGTAGGACTTTCGTCTCTGCGGCTGAGCGTGATTTTACGAGGAGGGAGCCATCCCTGTGTGGGCGTACGTCATAGCGGCTGGAGTTGCTGTGGGTTCGGATCGCCTGGAACGTCCGTTCAGAGTTGGTCGGGAGGGACCCAGATGTAGGCCGAATCACCAGGAATTTGTCGATACTTGGAAGGGAGAGGGAGGCTGTAGAGTCGAAATGGACTGGGATATTCAACGGTCGATAGGACGGCCGTGAATGCCGGCTCCCCCGTCCGCCGCGAGGCTCTCTCCGTGGGGAGGTGGGCTGACGGAGGGTGAGGGGGGCATATGGGGAGAGCAAGAAGCCGGGTTGTGGGGGCAATTCCCCGGCGGAACTTGATTTGCCCGAGGGTGGCTGAAGTGGGCTGGGGCGAGACCCCTGCTCCAGAGAGTGTAGGTCCAAGGGCATAGTCGATGGACGGACTGGGGTCGGCAACGGAAAAGGAGAGTGCAAGCGTTCCGCTTCCACAGGGGGGTCAACCCCATTAGGTTGCGGTCCTCCAGTGGTAAAGGACTCGAGGGCCTGGTTGCCCACCCGAGTGTTGGGAGTAGTAGTAGTCCGGGAATGAGAAGCAGTAGTCGTAAGCCGAGGGGGAGAAGTGTCCATAGCGAAACAAAAAAGAACTTCATCCCCCGCGCGCATCCAGCCACCATCGACTCCAACAAGGGAAAGGCGAAGCGTGGGCACACTTGGTCCCACCGCCGATAGATGTCACGCAGGGGAGATACACCCGTACCCAGTCCCAGTGCCTGAAAGGCGGCGACTCTCATCCAACGCGCGGTGAAAAGTGGCAGGGACAGGGTTTGGGTTTGGTTGGAAAGCGACAAGGGTGCAGAGCAACCACCTCCCACACCCAAGGGCCAAGGAAAGGGTCAAAATCAAGGTTCAAAGAACGACGCCAAAAAACAGAGAAGCCAGAAAGAATGGGTTAAAGGAAAAAGAAAGAAAAAGAAACAGGAGATCAGCCGGGTCCCCAAACGGGCCCAATGGTCCACGAGGGCAGAGAAAGCCCTTACACCGAAGAAAGGTGTATTCCCATTGGACCCGTTTGGGGACCCGGCTGATCTCCTGCTTCTATTTCTTTCTTTCTCCTTTCACCTATTCTTTCTGGCTTCTCTTTCTCTTCTTTTTTTTTTGCGTTGCTTTTGGACCTTGATTTGACCCCTTCCTTGGCCCTTGGGTGTGGAAGGTGGTTGCCCTGCACCCTTGTCGCTTTTCAACCAAACCCAAACCCTGTCCCTGCCAGCTTTCACGGCGTGTTGGATGAGAGTGGCCCCCTTTTAGGCACGGGGACTGGGTTCTGGTGTATCTCCCCTGCGTGACATCTATTGGCGGTGGGACCGAGTGTGCCCACGATTCGCCTTTCCCTTGTTGGAGTCGGTGGTGGCTGGATGCACTCGGGGGATGAAGTTTTCTTTTTGTTTGCTATGGCTATTTCTCCCCCTCGGCTTACGACTACTACTACTCTCAACACTCGGGTAGTGGGCAACCAGGCCCTCGAGTCCTCTACCACTGGGAGACCGCATCCTGATGGGGTTGATCCCCCTGTGGAAGCGGAACGCTTGCACTCCTTTTCTGTTGCCAACCCCAGCCCGTCCCTCGAATATGCCCTTGGACATACACTCTCTAGAGCAGGGGTTTCCCCAGCCCACCTCAGCCGCCTTCGGGCAAGTCAAGTTCCACCCAGGACTTGCCCCCAAAACCCGGCTTCTTGCTCTCCCCATATGCCCCCCTCACCCGCAGTCGGACCACCTCCCCACGGAGAGAGCCCCGCGACGGACGGGGAAGCCGGCATTCACGGCCATCCTATCGACCGTTGGATATCCCAGTCCACTTCGATGCTACAGCCTCCCTCTCTCTTCCAAGTATCCACAAATTCCTGGCGATCCGGCCTACCTCTGGGTCCCTTCCGACCAACTCTGAACGGACGTTCCAGACGATCCGAACACAGCAACTCCAGCCGCTATGATGTACGCTCATAGAGGGATGGCTCCTTCCTCATAAAATCACGCTCAGCCGCAGAGACAAAAGCCCTACTCTCCCTCACTGAGGTCCTTGGATGCTCGGTGTCCGTTTCCCCACACCCTCGCCTGAACCAGAGTCAGGGCACTATTTACGCCACCCGCCTATTGTCGATCGTAGTGAACGAGCTCCTGGAGGACCTCGCACCCCAGCGAGTCACTAAGATTTATCGCTTCACATCCTGACAGGGAAGCACCCCCTTCCCCACCCCGCGTCTACTCCTTACTTTCAATACCTTAATCCCTCCCGGCCGCATTGTATGGGGTGTGGGAGACCGCGCGTCATGCGAGTTTTCTGTCCGCGCATACATCCCAGACCCGACCCGTTGCTTTAAATGCAACAAGTTTGGACACGTTAGTTCCGTTTGTCGGCAGCCGCATCAACTGTGTGTTCATTGTGGACAAATCGCTCACCTTGACAGATGCCCCAACACACCCAAATGCTCCAATTGTGAAGGCGCACACCCCTCTTCATCCTGCGAATGCCTTTTCTTCAAGTTCAAGGAGGAGGTCCGAGGCCTACAGGTAACGGACTTCCTTAGCCCCCGTGAGGCACGAGACAGGGTGCGGAGTCGGGAGGTGAGGCCGGGGGTGTCTTACGCCGCTGCTCTCGGCTCTGTCATCTCGGCACGCCGCCCTGGCTTGCCTCTGAAACCCCCCTCGACCACTGCTCCCTGTCCCTCCCAAAGGGAATCCTCGCAGGACCCGACGGTTTCCTGTCCCTCCACCATCCCTTCTCTTCACGCACTACACCTGCCACAAATCCCCCAAGAGTCTGGGACCAGGACACCCAGGCTCCATCCACCTCAAACCCTGCCCTCCCAGTACTCTCTGCACACGCCCGAACCTACCGCCCGGAGCAAGCCGACGAGGCGGAGACGCCGGAGCGAGTCGCCAGACCCTCCGGCCTTTCAACGTGTCTCTCCCTCTTCCCCTAGAACTAAGAAGACGGCTCGGACCCTCACATCCCCCACTTCGTTTACAAGGACCATCTCTCCCCACTGCGGAAGTCCCACCACTCTACCCCGAGAGACTCTGACAATAGTTGCCGAATTACATGACCCGCCCCCGACGACGAGACCCAATTTGAACATCATCCTCTACCCCGAGGATCCAGTGGACGCGGCCCTGGCGCAGCTACACAGTGTGGCCGAGGGGAACTCGGCTGCGCCCATGAGTCTCATGGATCTGCCCTTGCCTCCTGGTGCCATTTTTTCCAGCCCTCCACGAGACCACTCTGGTTCACTTCCTTCAACCCCCACAGTACCTGCCACCCTGAGCACGCCCTCCCTCCCACCCGCCCGCTCCTTCTGGTACCCCCTATCGCCACCCAGGGTCCGCCGTGAGACCCCGGACAGGCGGGGAGGCGCCACTTTGGGAAGTACAGTGCCCCCTCCTGGCCCGAACACAGAAGCCCGCCAAAACACTTCTGACCCTCTCAGCCCACGACGTTCCCCTGACTGCCGTGATCCACGCCTCCGGCCTCGCTCGGCCGACTCGGCCCCACAACCTCCGCGGAGGTCGACTGGCCGACCGATTCCTTCCCTGGTGAACGGTAGATAGCCAGCCATGCTCCTGACCCATCCCTCACCTTCGCGAACCCCAGATCTCCCTTTACACTCCAACCTTCTAGGTTCCACGTCGCCGGCCCCAGTCGAAAATGAAGTCAATTTAACGTCATTAACTAGTCTTAATATAGGCCCTACTTCCCACGGGCTCTGATCAAAAAGAAAAATTAATAAGAAACCGATCTTAAGATGAATTGCTTCCGACGACTCTGCCTCCCTTCTGTGTCACTTCTTAGCTATGCGATGCACTGCATTTATCAAGCAGATTGTGTAGCTTTAATCTCGCTTGGCAGAGTGTTTATTTATGGACCTAAACCTTAAGACTAATTTATACACGATTTCAATCTCCCTTATTCTGCAGTATTTCAGCTAACTTTATTGGCCTACTTTGGTATTAAATCTTACTTGTATAAATCTAGTACTCTGACAACAAACTTATCTTGAAGGACACGATTCAGAAAGACTAGAGGAAATCACGTGATAAACCTACACCTGATTGGCCGAACGTGAATATGAACAACTAAACTGGTTCCGACTTCGTGGTTCATGTCACGTTCTGTTTAAATTCAGAATAGGCCTATTTCTTACCTTTTATAATTCATTTATTAAACCTAACTTTCATACATTAAGAAATGTCATTCTATATTCATTAATAAATCCCAATTTTATAATCCCAACACAAGATTGACTACGAAGCCACCAACTCTGTGTTAGATTCCCAGCGAGAGGCGGCGGCGTTCAGTTTACAAAGCCGTTCATCCTACCATACAAAAGAAAATTGGTTGATAGATAACCGAGTAGCCAGGGTAGCCTTGAGGTTAAGACGCTGAGCTACTAATAGGAAAGTCGTGGGGATAAAGTCCGGGCGGGGACTTTGTAATTTCAGACTTCTGGTGAAGTGACTTGGATTCTACGTTAAGCTAGAAGCAAACGTATTTTAGTACAAAGGTTTCGTCAGATTTTTAATGCATCCCCCTAGAAAGTAATATGGTATCGATAAATCCGGTGGAAATGAAGCAGTCATCCCTTAGAAATTATACTTTCACCGAAAATGAATTCCAATGCATCAGAATGTTGGAACCAACCAGTATATTTCATCCTTTAATAGGCAGCCCAAGAACTTTTTTTTTTTATGTTAACTCCCCGACGTAACGTTGTCGTATTATGGGTCCCAACTTCGACTCTCTGAATTACTGTACATGCCACACTCCCAGCTTTTCGAGGTGAAGTAATAGTTTCATTAGGGGGGAGTTTGTTTTATTTGTATACCACACAAGCTTCGTTTATTCATGTATTATTCGGAGGTAAAACTAGGCTTCATCGAAAAAGACATGCCATCCAAGATATCAGGCTGCTGATTCACAATTTGAAGAAAGCAGACAATATGAGAGCCTCCTTTCACGGTCTGGTGGACGCAGTTCCAGCACCACACGCACCTTGTATAGGGCAGCTTAGTTTTACTGCTTTGGCATAACTTCCCAGTGACATTTTCGCGAGAAATTTTGGAAGACTTGCATAATTTCCTGCAAATTATGAACTTCATTTGTGACAAATCTTCGACAACGTAGGTGGTATATTCAGATACACAAGAGTTCAAGAGCATTAAGGAACAAGTTTTCATTCGTGCGTATCATTTACCAAGATCGAGTTTTCAGATGAATACTCCTACAAAAGGAATCTGAGTTATTCATCTAACAATGGGTCAGTTTTGGAACCTATAAAACAAAGGTAACGGATAATAAAACAATCTTTTCTAATTTTAAAAATTGAAAAGTTACAAAAATACTTGTGAAAATAGTTTAGTTACATCCTTATAATGAACATTCTTTACTCTTACAAAAATATCACGTTTTCAAAAACTTTAAACTCAAACTATATACAGTATATATTTCACGTGTCAATACGTTTGAAGTAAAGAGCAAAACGGTTTAAGATTTATTATATCTTAAGGAAATTTAATAATTATAAAAATATTATTCTAGTGTTGCCAGCTTAACTTTTAATAAAAATATCAAAATTAATGAAGCTGAAAAGTAAAATCTTTAAATTAATTTCATTTCTTCAGCTGCAAATCTAGAATGGAAAAATCTGTCAAGTTTCAAATGAGTATTACAGCGAGAGAGAATGGTTAAATTTGTTAGAAGCGCGGCTGGCCGATGAAGCTTCTTTGCGCGAAGATCGGTTCATCGAAAAAGTGGAAAAAGGGGGTTTCCTTTCACAGTAGCCGTCGTCGTCGCACACGTACCCGTTGGGGCAACAATGCATCTTATCTGGGCAACATGTGGCCTGTAAAAAAGGTTATAGGATAGCCTAACATGCGCGTCGTTATAAAAAATTTCTTCATGCTGAAATGGGATAACCACGACTGGAGAATATCACTTAAAATTATGAACTACAGGGTGTACATAAAGTCAGGATCTATTTTTGTGAAGCATTTGGAAATTATATGGAATTCAATCATAAAATGATAAAGTGGTAACATTTATTAAATAATTAAGAGTAGGATTCGACGTGACGTCCATCAATATCCCTGCACAGCTCAAACCGTTCCGCAGCATTTCTAAACACATTCTGGAGCATTTGCGGGGTTATGTTATCTGCAGCAGTTCGTATACGTGTACGTTAAGTTTTCAAGACTCGTAATCTTCGTCTGATAGACGTGCGATTTGATAAAGCCCATGCAAAGAAATCTAAAGGGGTTAAATCTGGTGATCTCGCTGGCCAAGGTCTGTTGCTTCCGCATCCGATCCAGCTATTTGGAAAACGTCCATTTAGATAATCCTGAACAATTTTGGCATAGTGACAAGGAGCACCATCATGTTGATAGACGACGGGGATAGGATTGTTAGTACCGTCGTCTATCAACATGATGGTGCTCCTTGTCACTATGCCAAAATTGTTCAGGATTATCTAAATGGACGTTTTCCAAATCGCTGGATCGGACGCGGAAGCAACAGACCTTGGCCAGCGAGATCACCAGATTTAACCCCTTTAGATTTCTTTGCATGGGCTTTATCAAATCGCACGTCTATCAGACGAAGATTACGAGTCTTGAAAACTTAACGTACACGTATACGAACTGCTGCAGATAACATAACCCCGCAAATGCTCCAGAATGTGTTTAGAAATGCTGCGGAACGATTCGAGCTGTGCAGGAATACTGATGGGCGTCACGTCGAATCCTCTCTTAATTATTTAATAAATGTTACCACTATCATTTTATGATTAAATGCCATATAATTTCCAAGTGCTTCACAAAAATAGATCCTGACTTTATGTACACCCTGTATTTAAGTCAGAACTTGGGAACATGTATTTAGCCCTGTTAATCAACGTAATACTGATGTTACAGGGTTGAAGGATTTAACCTCTCCAACCAAGTACTATTCTAAATGCAATACTTTTGAAAATTGTCGCAACTACTTAAGTTACTCGGGCAAGTAAAGCAAAAGCTCTCCTTAAATGCACAAATGAGCACTTAAATGAGCACAAAATCATCTTGTACAATATGAAGAGAGTCAAGAATAAAATTAAACATGATAAATTTAAAGTCAGATAAATAGTATATAAAAATTATTTGAGCTCTTAGGAAGATTAAGGAAATGCAATATCATCAGCTCTTTTATAAAGTTAAAATTGGCATTGTGCAAGCTTAAGTTTTATATACAAATCAGTGCTTAGGATCAAAATTTTAAATTACTTTATTCAGAATTTTATTTCCATTTACTAGTAAAACTTTTTTTTTTTCTTTTGCAGCGTTGAAACTTACTGAAAGCAAGTCCCGACAGCTTACCTTTGTCAACGGGCAGCATCCGTACTTCCCGGACTGAAACGGACAGCAAGTGTCTGAAGTATAACATTTAGTTTTATCGGGGCAGATAATATCCGTTGACTCTTCCATCCGAATGTCCTCATCAGTCTCAAAATTATTTAAAGAACTGAAGTTCAAAGCCTGGACTTGCACTTTCGTTTCCTGAACAAGTAATTTCTATAAATTTAATCAAGTCGTGTATTTCCATTGATTTCCATCGTACGTTTTGGAAGAGGTCCATAAAACAACCATAATTATTACAGTTATTACTGGACTGCTTACCATGACACAAAACCCCTTCCGTGTGGAGCAAACGGTTCCAGACGGGCAGCAGTAGACGAGATCTCCAGCACTGCAGCAAACGTAGCCCGCTCGACTGCACTCGTTCGAAGCAAAACAAGACGATTTGAAGTTGGTCAGCGCTGATGCGAGCAAAGGCAATTAATAGTGTGCAATTCGAGCAACAAAATCATTCAGTAAAAATCCTCACTGTTCTCGCAGTCATTAGTGGACAAAGTTGCAAGGACAACGTAATAAGTGTTAAAATATTCAGATACGTAATTATGACGGGCATGTTAAGTAGGCTTATACACTTCAAATGTATTTAAGGTATAGTCTGTAACGATGAAAAATAAACTTCAATCACAAAACATCAAGGAAAAGATGAATATTTGAACCGACCATAGAAAATAATTCATTTAAGAGTTAATTTAAAGGGGGACATTTACGTTAATAAATTTTACTCATCCCATTGCTAGAAAACTTAAAAATGGAGATTAAAGTAAAAGGTTAAATACTACAATCAATTTGAAGGAAAATCTGAAGCAATGCAAACAGTGACCATCCTTAGATTTTTGTTTGTCTCTAAACTTGCCTACAACTTTGGTTTAGTAAAATGTTAAATGGTTCAAAGTTGAACAATGTATAATTTCGATAACGCAAAATCTAAATGCTAAGATGGTGCAACGACAATCGAACTATTTTGTCACGACGACAGAAAAGCTTTAGCAAAGTTCATATATCATTTGGTTAATCTAAAGAACCGTTGCGAAGCAACATTTCCCATTTAATGTTCATAAAAATTCCAGTACTTTTATTAAATATACTTTCAATTATACAGGGTGTCCCGTAAGTCTGGAACCATAGGGCAAAATGATAAAAACGGCACTAAAAACGCCGGAGAGACTTTTGGGGACTGAAATGAGCGAGGATGGTAGCGGCTGTCATCGTCGGTAGATGTCCTCGGATGTCCACTGCGTGGTTTATCTCCCATGGATCCCGTTTCCCTGAACTTTGTTACAAGTTTGCCGACACAGCTGCGTGTTATTGGCGCGCAGTCCGGATGCAATCTGTTAAATTCCTCGACCTCCCTCTGACTCCGATTTCCTACGAGCAGAATTACCTGGATGCGTTCTTCCTTACTCGAAGACATGGGCACTTGCATAAACGGAAAAACATGAATTACTTATTTTACCCTATGGTTCCAGACTTATGGAACACCCTGTATATTCATACATGCACAATCCTTATCAAAGGAGAAAAACTTTTCTACGTGAAGGTCAAAATATGATAAAAACCCACTCTAATAGACTATTTCCACAACAGTTTCGATGCCCACTGGCATCCTCTTCGGGTGGATACAGAAAAACGGATGAACCAAAAACAAGAGGGAAAACAGTCCAGGGACCATTAAGAAATTCGCACCTAGGTTACATCCCGTTCTCCAGACACTGGAAGGGCATTTTTATTAAAGGGTCCTGCTTATAAGTACATTCGCACAAATTAAAACTTGTTTTATACAGATTCTATTTTGACAATTACTGCATTTATTATTGCATTTAACATTCATTATTACCTTCACACTAATTACATTTTATCACCTTTATTACCACATTTATATTTATTTCTACATTTATTACATTTACGTTTAATATTCCATTTACATTTTTCCGAAAAAAACAAAAAAAAACGAATGAACCAAAAGCGAATAAGGAAACAATCCAGAGACCTTTAAGAAATTCATAAATGCAGTAATTATGTCAAATAGAATATGTATGTATAGAACAAGATTTTTTTTATTTGTGCAAATGTACTAATAAGCGGGACCCTTTAATAAAAATGTCCTCCTAGTGTCGGGAAAACGGGATCCGACCTAGGTGCGAATTTCTTATGGTCGCTGGACTGTTTTCCCTCTTGTTTTTGGTTCATTCGTTTTTCTGTATCCACCCGAAGACGATGCCAGTGGGCATCGAAACTGTTGTGGAAATAAACAGTCTATTAGAGTGGGTTTTTATTATAATAGGTAGCAGTTTTGTTTTTTAAATGGTACTTACCTTCAAATTCTTCAGTTTTAATGTTGTAGATAGGATGTTGAGCGTATTTCGATTTGAAAAGGTAAAAAGATTTGGGAGGAAAAGTCTTCTGAAATAGGATAGGATCAAGCTTTTAAAAAGCCTCCAATAGCAAGAATTAAGGAATGTTGGGTTAACCTTTACGACTACAGATTCCCAAATGTCGCTTCCCACGCACTGAAAACAGCCTCTCAATGTTATCAAATATTAAATAATTTACACGAATTAAAGCAATTTCGAAGTGTCCTACATATTAAAAACACTTCCACACTACACTGCGAATGCATCTTTGATTGGGTGTTCGTACATGTACAAGTATTTGTACTATCCTCGACTGGTCAAAGAGCATCAACTTCAGGATGTACAGGAACGATGTAATTCAGATCACTGTACGCATTAATAGACAGCAAGTACACGATTCATATTTAACTGAAATTAGACTATATTCTCTAGACGCATAACCAATTTGCTTGCACATATAACATCCGCTCTTAACACTTAAATATATTTGCTCAAAATTACTTTATGTTCGAGCAATCCCTCCAAAACCAAACGAGCTGCTTACGAGGTAACACCAATATTCGAACCATTCAAAAAATGGTCCCTGTCTCGGTCTCTCTGCAGGGGGTATAAAGGTTATGCACATTCCTTCTGGGTGTTGTAAACTTTATACTTTCGGGGTGAGCCCTCGGGTCAGGAGTGGTGAGATTATAGAGAAATTGGCTGCCAATTCCTTTAGGTTCTTTTTTTCGGGAGGGCGGGTGAAGTCTGTTGTACAATCCTGTCCCATGGGTTACTAGGACCCCATCTCATCCCTACTCTGTCGTTTTAGCTTAAGTTAAGGATGATTATCTCTGACGACAAAAAAAAAAAAAAAAAATTAAGTTTCTTCTTTTACTATTAGGACCCTACTGCTACCTCACCATTTAACGCTCGTAGGCTGAGAGTCTGGGATGGAGGGGTCCCAGGCGTAGGTGCGCGATGAATGGTGTGTGGCTAGTGCCCCGTTAAGCCCATTGCTAACGCATAATGGCCTGAGCAGCCCCCTGCGAGCGTTCTTTGGTGGCCAATTGATGGTGCTTGGCTTTACTGCCCAGCTGGCTGCCAGGCCAGCGTAAAGTCTCGGGCGTAGCCTCTGGGTCTGGTGGGATATCCCTTGAACACTGGATTCTAAGAGTCTGGCCGCTTGTGAGTGACTAGTAAGACTTAGTAAGGGGCTGCATCTCGCTGTCGCGCGTTTCAGTTGGTAGCTGCGAAACGTTTGGGACTGTCCGGCCCTTGGGTGACCCTTGGGCGGTGCGGCAGCAGCGAGAGGTGTAGTCTTCTGGATGGGATGAACGTCACTTGCAAATAGGCGGAAGTTGCCCCTCGTTGATGAGGGGCTCTTCAACTCCGGACAGCCCTGGTTTGGGGACTCCCAACATGGGTTTAAACAGCATAGGTCGTGTCTCACCAACTTGATCGAGTTTTTCCACGTCATGTTGAGTGAATATGATAGAGTAGGGCGATTGATATACTTTATCTCGACTTCCAAAAAGCCTTTGATAAGGTACCTCACCGCCGGCTAATGGCAAAGTCCGCGCGCTGGGTATCGGTGGGGGAAGTAGGTAGGTGGATTGAAAACTGGCTGAAGAATTGGCGGCAGAAGGTTGTAATTAAAGGGGCTAGTTCGGGTTGGGCCTCGGTCACTAGCGGGGTTCCTCAGGGTTCCGTTTTGGGGCCGCTGTTTATCATTTACATAAATGATATAGACGGTGGCATCGTCAGTCGGATGATCGCCAAATTCGCTGATGACACCAAGCTTGGGGCCAATGTTGGGACGCCAGAGGCGATCGAGCAACTGCGTGCGGACATAGGTAGGATAGGAGAGTGGTCCGAAAAATGGCAAATGCCGTTTAACTTGGGTAAATGCAAGGTGATGCACATTGGCTACGCCAATTCCAAGTCGGACTACTCGATGTTGGGGAGTAATATCGAGGAGACTGATTTGGAAAAGGACTTAGGTGTGCTAATTAGCAGCGACCTTAAGTTTACCAAACAGTGCGTAGAGGTGGAAAAGAAAGCCCAGAAGCTGTTGGGTTATATCAGGAGGCAATTTCAGTTTCGGAACAAGGAGATTGTGCTCTCTGTACAATTCCCTGGTTCGGCCGCACCTGGAGTATGCTGTGCAGTTCTGGTCGCCCACCCTCAGGAAAAATATTGAGAGGCTGGAGCGAGTGCAGGCGAGGGCCACAAAGTTAATCCCTTCCGTTAGGCATATTTGCTACAATCGACGCTTACGCGCCCTGAACTTGTTTTCGCTGGAAACTCGGAGGCTGCGCGGTCAACTGATCGAGGTTTTCAAGCTCTTACGCGGGTTCAACGATGTCTATTTCAGAAGCATCTTTAGTTTAAATAACCCAACTCGCAACAATGGTTGGAAGTTGGATTTGAAACGGTTTAGGACTACTGTGTGTGGGAATTACTTTACGTATAAGATCTGTGACACGTGGAACATGTTACCTTCAGAAGTTGTGAACAGTTCCTCTGTGGATCAGTTCAAGAAAAGGTTAGCCCAAATCTTGCACACTATTTGAGGCCGCAAGGATCTCTCAGTTTCTCAAGTGGCTACTGACTCAATCCTGCTGAAGCTTTATGCCTACTGTATACAAGATCCATGCCATGTACAATGACAGCTATGTAACACATTATGCAGAAAATTCTAAATTACAACTTTGGTCCTATAAATTAAGAACTAGTAAACGTTAATAAACTACTTGAAAACTTACGATGATGCATCGACCATGTTGAACATCGCAGTTATAGCCATTGGGACAACAATGCTCTTTGTCCCCACAGCACATGGCATTCGGGTATGCGCAACACCCATAATTTCCTAGGGGCATTTGGCAGCACGAATATTTATCCGGGCAAGTTCTCCTGTCTGGACACTTGACAATACCAACGTACGCTTCTGGAATGAAGATTTAACAACTGTAGTCTGCCGTAGTGTTAAATGATTTCGGATCAATTTGTGGGAGAAGCGACTACTTTGGCGTACCTCAATTTTTTTTTTTTTTCAAGAATCATTTTAAATGAAGAATCTTAAAAATTACCACAAAATTAAATACCCTTTGAAAAAGTAAGTGGTACACAGACTCGTGCATCTACTTTTCATAAAGAAAAATTAACTCTTCACCGGTTATCACTCGTATAAAAGTGAAACCATAATCCGAAAAGCCTATTCAACATCCTGAATTCACTCACCCGTGTCGAGTTCGGCATTAATCTGCTTTTCAAGAACTTCTGAAACACACTTTCTATCATAGACAGAGACCATCCACCTGAAAGAAATGCCCAGTGAAGAGCTGTCGCAAGTCTGTCTTCTCACGTTGCATTTCGTGCCTATGTGATAAAAATATTTTAACGCGAAAAATAAAATTTAGGCATTTGTATTTTTGTAGAATCTATAGTGCATAAATCATTAAACCTGAACACTGTTTCTTGCATTCAAATTAGCAATAAAAAAATATTTCCTGCACTTCATTTTTAAGTTCTAGTACATTAAAAAATTTCATTGTATTCTGGTTGCAGTCACAAGCAGGAAAAGGTAGACCTTAACCCATTAAGGATGAGTCCGCAGCATATACGGTAACCCTTGTTACAGAACGTATAGGTTTTGTTATTATTCAAACTATTTTAGTAACCGTTACCGAAATGATATTTTGGGTTCCTTTCCCTGACAAAACATTTATAGAAACGAGGCATAGTACAATTTATATTTCTGGTGGACCTTAAGGTACCATCCGTCGTTAAAAGGTTAACCCTTTAATGACGGATGGGTACCTTAAGGTCCACCAGAAATAATATGAATTTTACTACAATGCCTCGTTTCTATAAATGTTTCTACATGTTTATATATACTGTAGATGTCATTTAGTTGTTGAGAAAGGAACCCAAAATGTGTATCATTTCAGTGACTAGTTACTAAAATATTTAGTTTTGAATAACAATAAAACCTATACGTTCTGGTAACAAGAGTGACCGCATATGCTGCGGACTAGTCCCTAAAGGGTTAAGAGCTTTGTAACGAAGCAAAAACGTCCCAGACTAAGAAATGTGCTTATGGGAATTTGTTCAATAGTAATGACTGCATATAAATTAGTTTACATTTACGTTGACGCCCCACTTAGCTTATATAATGAGGCTGTGCACAGACCCTGAAGAGATTAGTGGTTCATCGTATAACTAACGAATTTAAAATCTGAAAAATTGAGTAAAATTTTTCCCGATCAACCGAGATACCCGATTAGAAGACTACTATCTGATTAAAATTTCATCATGCAAATACAGACAAATATGAAAAAATATCACCCAGAAAATGGTTTAACTTTACATATACATCTGCAATACACAAGAAAACTGAATCAATAGCTTTCACCCGTTCTACGAGTTTCATGAAGGGCTTGGGCGTGTTGTGGCATCAATCCCACGAGACTTTGTATGACTGTGGCCCAAATTTTGCCCAAATCCAGTCAATATTTCCTTCCGATTTGATACAACTACGGAAGATCTTTTTTTTTCACGCAAGTAGCAACAAATACATTTCCAGATATGCTAAATAGGGTTCATAACTAGGATTCTTGGAGCCCTAGGAAAAACTATCAACACTTTCACTTAGTGTACCGAGAGGTGCAAAAGATTGTACACGTTGCTGGAAAGACTGACCTGGTATTAGTCAAGAAAGTCAAAATTCCAGAGAAAACGCATCCAATTCTAATTCATCTTCTGTTCCATCGAGGAAATCTGCAGTTTAACTAGCATCTGTTGCAAGACAAAAGTTTTTCTCCATACCCACCGTTTAATACAACTAACAGTTTTTCTAAATTCGTAATGCTGTCCGATTCTCAGAATGTAGTCTTTAATTTTGAACGGAGAAAAAAGATCTTGATCGGTATTAGTTAAAAATAGCTACCATGCTCGCCAGTGCTTTCAAGTTTTCTTTGTGGGTTTGCAAAAAAAAAAAAAAGTCCCTTAAAAAAGATCTTAACACGAGTAGTCCTAAATTGTCCCCCATATATGCAAAGCAAATTTGTCCAAATCCTTTTATGAAAAAGTGCACCTTGCAGTTTGTAATAAACTAAGCAAACCACGCAGAAACGAGACAAGCGTCAAAATGAATGAACAAGTGCTAATTCAGAATGTTTACTGTTTATATGATCGACAGTGACTCGGGTAGAATGATTCAAAATATGATGCATGCCTAAGGTCATATCATAAATGTAACTTTTAGTAATGAGTTTAACTGCGTCAGATGCAACTACAATCTTGGTAACATTACTTTGTAGATGACAAACCACTACGGTTACCTGACCATGGATGATACCTCCGATATGCATAACCAGACTATTGCGCCTAACTGCTGATGACTTACTCCAGCTCCACCAACCCTAATCCCTATACTTCTATCAACTTGTCTTCGCCCATCCTTCAAAGAGGACAACAGCTTCGTCGCAGATTCTCATTTTGTATCTGTACTAGAGCGTCTTAATTTATGATGATTACCCAAGTTTTCTTAAAGTCTTTTTTAATTTACACGCACTTTCGAAGTGAACAATTTTCTAAATCACAATGCATCGGTCTTCAAATTTTAAAGTATAACTTGCCAAAATCGGGTCAAATTTATCGTTGAAAAGGCCGAAGGCATCAATAATATAATTATACAACAGGAATGGTTCGAACCAGACTTCAAAAGAGATGGTCCAGACAAGTTTCTCAAATTTTGCAGATGTGTGAATTTTAGATGAACTACTTGCTCATTTTAATATGCAATAAGAAAAACTCTCGAGTAACTTTTCTGGCACAATTTGTAACAACTTCAATAAACATTTGGATTCCGGACTGGTTCGGACCGGTACAAGGGTCTCGAGTTTCACAACTACCGATTACCAACTGCATCCTAAGTAATAATGAATTCAGACCGTGGATACAAAAAAGAAAAAACCAACCTGAGGGACAGCAATGAATCTTGTCAGGGCAACACTGAGCGTTCAAGTAAGGACAGCATCCATAGCTCCCGTCAACCAGTTTGCAACAGGTGGTCGACGAGGGACACCTTAGAGTGAAAACGGGAATTAGCGTAGACCGGTGCCTGTATGGGGCTAATTAACTTGAAAGTAACCCATGTGGTAGAATGCATTATAACCTGTATTATATACAATGATGGATAAACAATTGAAAGGTTATTATACTACCACTAGAGACGAACTGGAAAACAGTAGACAGGCGAGCTGCAACAACGTATAATACTTTCATTAAAGGGGAAAATTAGAAATGATCCAAGTTCAAATACTTTTGACCACCAATGCTGAAAAACGAACTTATTCATTGAATAATCTTTCAAAGAGGAAAAAACTACAGTTGAAGAAATAATTAAGGTGAATTAGTTTAAGCCATTAGATGCATATAAAAGCAAGCCGTATGAAATAGAGCGAGAGAGTATGTTCAAACTTGTCTGTTTATTCATCTTGACGGTTTAGTTTTAAAACGAGAATAGTTTTGGAATCAGTCCTTATCGATTTGGCAGAACACAGAAACCAAGGTTCTCTCCATGATCTTGCACCTAAACTAATTTATATATATTCATTATACAGTATAGATATAATTCGATACTTACAAATTTCTCTGATTGGGGCACAAATCTGAAAGTGTGAAGTGTTGACCGAAAGATGCGAGCAGTACCAAAGTAGCAATTAGTTTCATTTTTGTAGTTTTAAATGACAGTCCTGAGGAAAATGGAAACAAGGTTCAAAATATTTATAAGATGAAGAAATTGAAGCACTAATACGCTTACAACCTCCCATTTTAAAGAAAGCCTGTGACATATGGACTCGTGTTTCGGATGCAATCGAGGGCTCGAAGGTTTTATTAATTATTAAGTAGCGAGGTACTGGCTAATGTCGCCTAATCAAATCAGGATTCAGGACCAACATCTTTGTCGCGACAGAAAAGTTTAGATTTGTACACTTAATATTCCCCGGTACCAATTTATTACCTCAAAAAATTACCCCACTACATCTGAATTATCACATCTCATTTATGCCCACTTGCCTATACGTGCGTGTGAGAGTGCGTACACACAAGTCCAAAATTAGACAACATGCTTTCATTAAATGTAAGAATTAATATTATGGTTTAAATTATATACTTCACTGCCAATGAACCCAACATCGGAAGAAAGTCGTCATCGACTTTTGAAACGAGTTTGCCCAGTATCTAATGCGCACGTTTACAGAAAATGCAAGACCTAGATCAAATATTTACACACTACTATTGGAAACGTTATCTACATTAACCGACACTCAACGGGACTTAAATAATAGGGCCTATTAATGAAAAAATTAGGCTTCAACCTATATTTTAAGTCTCAATAGCATTAATAGTCTACTTTTGGCTCAGATTGTATACAAAGTTTTGTCCGATGAATAAACGCTGATATTCTTGTAATTATGAGGTCTATGGCTACTGAAATTCGGTTGATTTATTTAATATATAATTCTCGTGCTTCGAACACTATGCGTAGGCTATATTTCTTCTGGAAACGTGGAGTCACCTGCAATCATAGCAGCAGAGATAAATTCGACACTTGGTGCTGAAACAACAAATGAACGTACATGTCGGTGGGTGGCTCAATTCAAGGAAAACAATTTCAATGTCGATGATAAACCACGTTGTGGTCGACCATCACTGGATTTGAACACAGGTATACAAAACTTTCTGGATACAGAGAAGTATGCTACGACTAGGAGTATTGCATTAGAACTGGGAGTTTGTCACAGAACAATTCAGCAGCATCTTATTCAGATGGGAAACGTTATTTATCTAATCGATGGATTCCACATTATTTAACTGTTGAACAAAAGGCAAACCGTGAACGAATATGTTTAGAGTTGTTGGAGAAATATGCTGCAAATGATTTCTTGGGACAATTAATTACAATGGACGAAGTTTGGATCTATTGGGACAATGATGGCAGCTATCACCATATGAGTTGGAGAGATGATGGTGATATCCCAAATGTGGAAGTTCAACGGACGTTGACTATTCGTAAACATCTGCTCTCGGTATACTGGGACTGCAAGGGTGTTCTCCTTTTGGAGGTATTGCCACGTGGACAAACAATAAATGCTGATATTTACTGTCAGCATTTAGATCGCTTGAAGGTAGCAATTCAGCAAAACGTCGGCGACTAGTTAATGGGGGATACCACCATCTTCACTACCTCCATGATAACGCGAAGCCTCATACAGCTGCTAAAACTGTTCAGAAACTGCGCGATCTCGGCTTTACAGTATTGCCACATCCCCCATATTCACCAGACCTCGCACCGTCTGATTTTTACCTTTTCTCCCCACTTAAATCTTCAATTCGTGGTAGGAAGTTCTCATCTGCGGAAGAAATTCACGCTGTTCTAGATGCCTGGATTACCGCTAAACCACGGACATTCTTCGCACATGGCATCAGGAAATTGCCAGGAAGATGGCAAAAATGTATTGCAAATAAAGGCGATTACTTTGAACATCTTTCTACCACTGAAGATTAATTATGTTTGGTTTTATTGAATAAATTTTATTTATCGGACAAAACTTTGTATACAATCCTATTAATCAAGAGTCAAGACAATGAAAGTTATTAATTTGCAAACTGCGTACACCTAAATATCCTTTGCGACAGCATCCCACAACGTGAGTGGTTTATACACACACTTACGACAAAGACGAGTGACTGCGAAAGTCACCACTTTTGAGGGAGTGCCCCTCAAGTACCCAGACTATAGGGTTTGCCTCGCTCGTTTATAACCCCACTACTGGAACACTGACAAGAAAAAATATTGAAGACTTATTAAATCAAAGTTTATCCGACGTCTAGGACTATATTAGTGCGTGAGGTATAAGGTGAGGAAATAAAGAGAACCAGATTTACGCTTTATTCTGTACCCATGAAATTAAAATTAGATTATGTTAAGGAAGTTATAAATAATATTATATAAAATATAAATTAAAGTTAACATTTACTTAAAGACTAGTTATTAATCATAATATACAATGATTAATATTTTAGTAAATTGTTTAGGGTAACTAATGTATGAGCGCAAAACGTCTCATAAATAACACTGCGGCGGCAGCAGCAGCAGCAGCTTGTATTGCATTTAGCAACCCACGCTGTATGGGTAACTACATATAAGTTTTATTTTTCAATCGAATCATTTTGCAACTTAAATCTATATTGATAATATTATATCCAAGAATTATATTTACGCAAACTTATTCATAATTTATTATCTATTCAAGTATAATATAAATTTAATAGAACCATATTACATATGCCCAGAATAAATAACTTAATTTATGTATTCCAGGACACACAATATGAGGATTTTAGAGAACTATTCTATTTTATTACTAACAATCTATACATGGCTATACTACAACTACACCGATATCACTGGTTACAGTCAAGAAGTTGACAGGTTTATGAAAGTGGTGTTAGACACCACTAGTCAAATACCTAGAACTTAAGTGTTATAATTTACGAAAATTACATAACTATTAATGTATAAACTCCAATTCATTAAGAGGGTAAAGCTTAAGTCAATTTACAGTAATTCGATTCTGTGGAAATTACTTAACCAACGTACCTTTAATGAAAACAGACCAGAGTTGGCCTCATTGGACACAACTGTTGTCCCCAATGGGTTCTATCAACTCCGAAAATCACCACTATTTTTCCGCACAACTTCAACTTTTCTTTGAAATGTAAACGCCATATTTTAAGGTAAATTACTGTAAAACAGTAGATACTTTACCGACATTCACTGTGGGGCTACTAATAATAGTGTCCAGACTCAAATTTTCAGACCTTACGAATGTAGCTTAGCTTCCGACCATTAATTTGATAAACTTTATTTTCCCTCCATTATATCTTCTATACTTCATTTTCACGTAATCGGACCAATTTGACCACAAAAAGGCCAAAAGTTTAGTACAGTAGTCTAAATTCTATGGCAAATGCTAATCATCTATGTAACCATAAAGTCTATGGGGGAATATTCAATATTAGAGTAAAACACGAGTTGTTGCCGAGATTTCTATAAGGGTTGTTTACCGTCAGATTGGTACAGTATTTCTGGAAGTTCTAGATCTGAAGTGGATATTGGCTTTTGGCTGTATAAACTCCAGTTGCGCACAAACCTGAATTTTATCTAGGCTGTCAGATCCAAATTAACAAGGTTTGTTTTGGTTAGTACTACAATTATCAAGTTACTACGTTACAATTTCGTCGCAGCGACAAAGTCGCTCGTGTAGTTAGAAAATCTAGAAGAGCCATTGTTGTCCCAAGGCGATATGATTAAGCTGATTGATGCGGCATTGCTTGTGTATGTTAAGGTATATAATTATATATCCATCTCATAATTGTAAGGTTAGTGAAAAATTCACTTAATTTAGAGCTAGCATTTTTGGACTCGTGGCAGCATTGTTTGGGCACTCGTGGCATTTCATTTTTATGGGGGGGGGGGGCGAGTCCTTTCTACTCTTTTGTTGAATGGGTACTTACAGGGCGTGGTCTTATAGAAAGCTCTTGCAATTCAGTTTGGTTTAGATACAAGATTGTTGCATCGTGCAATGATGCAGGTTGTATGTTGTTGCAAGGTTTATAAAGACCATAAATAGTGGCCTTTGTTTTTTCTTAATTGTATGCAACCGAGGTCTAAGGTAGGCCCACATCGAGTCAGCAACCCTGAGGTAGGACCTAATAGGACCTCCAAGTCCGTAAGTTTTAGTCTAGCTTAACTTGGGCTTTAGGTTGAACTGGCCCTTCAGGGCTCAGCTGGGATTCTGAACCCAATAAAATAAACTAGTCTTGGCCTTAACCTGAACTGTATCAATTCCACATACATATATAATAGGTCTTTCTGAAAGTGAGATTAACAAATGCAAAACAGGCACATATCTCCTTAAAAGCCAGATTAACAGTTTCATATGGAGATGCGACAAACTGGTTAAATTTCAACTGAAATTAACATTACAAGTGTTTCACTTAATATAGTTAGTCTGATTTTACACATTTGTGATTTTCGCCGGAAAAATAAACTTTTCCATAAATGTTTTTTGTTAGGCACATGAACCGCCATAGCTGAACACATCCCACGACCCACAGGTTCAAAAACTGCTCGTGAGGATATCTAATTATAGTATTTAACTTTACTAGCAGTCAGGTACAAGAAACTGCCATTCAAAAACCAAAGCAGACAAGTTATATTAAAGCACTTACTGATGTGCAATTAATGTCTAGTGAAATTAATTGTACATAATTTGAAACTAATTACCGTACTTTGTACTTTATTAGCAAAGTACCAATTAAAGTACTGTACAGTAGGAACGACCACTTAACTATCAGGTCATCCCATAAGTAATGTTTTTTACGATAGATTAAGTTTAAACTAGTCCGACTCGGTTTAAGCATAAATTTTCCGAAAGTTATAGCTAAGAGGAGATCTATTGCGTTTCGCTACATACTTTACAGACCTTGACCAGTGAAGAAGTGTGTTTTGCTTTATGTGAACCCCTCAAACATGGCGGTATCAGAAGAGCATATCAGGCATATAATGCTTTACAAGTTCAAAAAGGGAATAGTGCGACTGAAGCAACGTGAAACATTCAGGACGTTTATGGCAACGATATTCTGCATGAGAGGAAATTTCGAAGATGGTTTCAAAAGTTTAGGAATGGTGACTGCTGTTTAACAGATGCAGCACGCTCTTGATGACCTGCCGAGTTTGATGACCTGCCGAGTTTGATGACCTGCTGAGTTTGATGACCTGCCGAGTTTGATGACCTGCCGAGTTTGATGACCTGCCGAGTTTGATGACCTGCTGTTAGCCGCACTTTAAGACTGTTCAACAACCGTCGAAGAATTGGCCCAGAAACTCAATTCATCCCCGTCCATCGACATTTGCAACAACTCGGGAAAGTGCCTAAGTTAGGAAAATGGGTACCACATGAATTGTCGGTCGACAATCTGAGGGTGTGGGTAAACATTAGCACAGCTCTTCATTCCCGTGAACTCCAAGATCCGTTTTTGCACCGTTTAGTGACTGGTGATGAAAAGTGGATACTGTAGCAGAATGTTAAGCGCCGTCGACAGTGGGTTTGTGCCGGAGAACCAGCGACACCACAGCCAAAACCAAATCTTCACCCTCAGGTGTTGCTGTTTGGTGGGATAAAGGTGGTGTAACACTGAAACCTTACCACACAACCAAACAATCACCGCTCAAGTCTACTGTCAACAACTGGATCGATTGAACACTGCACTAAAAGAAAAGACCTCCTTTGGTTAATCGGAAAGGAATAGTGTTCCACCGCAACCCACGTCCTCATACCGCTCGGATCACTTCTGCAAAAATTGAGGAGCTTGGGTGGGCAAAACTTCCACATCCTCCAGACCTTGCGCCTTCAGATTATCATCTCTTCAGGAGTCTGCAAAACTATCTTGAGAAACCGTATACTTCTTTAGATGACCTGCACACCAGTTTTTGTACGTTTTTTGCCTCAAAACGGCCTGAATTTTATAAACATGGCATTGAAAAGCTTGTAGGACGTTGGCAGTGTGTCATTGATTCCGATGAAAAACACATACTAGATTAAAAAGTCTAGTTTTTTTTTTTTTGTCCTTCAAATTCCGATCTAAAAAACGACATTACTTATGGGATGCCTATACAACCGTCATTTATTTTCCTCAATGATATCCCAATTACGATTACTTTGATCGCGAACAAACTTCATTTGCCAGTGATACCTTATCAAAGCAATCACGATTAGAGTATCAGTGATAATTCTGAAAAGGTCCTATTGGATCGCAAAATTGGCGAAGTACATCGTCACTCACTTTTGTAAACAGAAAAAAAAAATTCGATCGCCCTACCCTGAAGAGTTAAAGATAATAGCATGACTTCAGAGCTGCAATACGTGTGTGTTTAAGGCTTACATTTTTAAGCTATTTTAAGTAGCTCACTAAGCCAGTTCGCCTGCTAGTGTCGACGCTAAAAATTGTGAATAAAAGCTCAATACCTTTGCCACAAAACGCTCGTGACTGATTGACAACTTTGGGCCGGGGGGGGGGGGGGGGGGGGATATTGTGGTTCAATCTTAAATGAACTTGTTAAAAATATGCCTAATTATTTATTGGCAAGGGTACATGGGATTAACTGTGGTCTACGAGGAGGAATACGACTTAGGCCTAAAGCCTACGTAAATGGCGCTCAAGTTCTCGTACAGAGAAATTTGTTATATTCGTCCTTATCTTTTTGAAGAATGTATAGGATAGTTGTGAAAAGTTTACGTCTGAAAAAATTAACTAATTTAACTTACAAATGTAAAACCAATTTAAATTACAATTCGAGGAAAAAAATTTAAATGCGAAAGGAAAATTTCAGCCCATTATCTTAACATTTTTGCAATTCATTCAGATTCAGTCTCTCTCGCGGACAGCTTTTTCAAATCAAACCATAAATTCTCTTAAATTGAGGTCCGGGCTTTGATTGGACTATAAAAACAATTCTTTTGTTGAAGCCATTTCATGGTGCTCTTACTTTTGTATCTTGTTGCAGTACCCAATTGCAACCCATTCGCAACTACCGAATTGAAGGAAGTACATTTTCTAAGATTTCCCCAATATTTCTTCGAATTCACGATTCCATTGGTGACAACAGGCTTTTCTAGACCAGAACCACCATGTTTAACTGTAGCGAGGCTGTTCTTCGAATGCAGCATTTTATTTTCGCCAAACATACCGTTACTCGTTGTTCCCGAATTTAATTTTCGTCGAAGTTTCCTTCGTGCAACTTCCACGCAGACCATTCTTTCTGAATGTACGACGTACAGTAGAGGAACTAACATCGATCGCAGACAGTCTTCATTCTTAAATATCATCTCCAGTCAATCATGGATTCGCAGCAGCCACTCTTTCAATCGGTCTAGCTGTACGTCCCGAAATCTTGCAAGGTCATCCACACCTTGTGTAGAGTTCCGATCGTTCCAAAGCCTTTCCATTTCTTTATAACTGCAGCAACCGTCTAAGTGGAATTCGAAGTTGTGCTATCTTCCTAAAACTCTCTTCAGACTCGTGCGCAGCAACATCGTGCTATCTGTAGACGGCTCTTTACCACAACCCATTTATTAATGGCTCGTACAGTCATCAGTCTTCCACGAGGATTCATAAAAGTCTAAAATCAAAATTGCTAATAGTCTGTTGTAATCAATAGAGCCAATTACTGATAAATTTTAATTTCTCTAAGCCTAATGTCGACAAGTATTAAATGTAAATAAATGTACGAAAACTTTTGCATTAACTTTTTTCCTCAAATTCTTTGAAGTTTTATTACATCAGTGTGATTCAAATAAAGCCAGTTTCTCAAAAAGAGTAATCAAAAAATTAAAATTCAGAACCTTAACGAGTAATTAAAATTATGAAATCTTTATTTAAAGAATCAGCATTTTCAGGCTTGGATACAAAGATGTGACGAACTTATCCAAACACTTGACTAATCTTTTGGAAATTGATGAAGCGTTTAAGCAATCTTCATAATTTCACCCTTAATATTTTCTGTTTGGTAGCACTTTCATTAATTTGCAAAATTGCCTTTTCTATTTTAAAGCTCGAGAAGTTAAACAAGCAACAGACTGGAAAACGCTTCCTTGAGGTCTTAAGACTTTCAAGAACGGACAGTGACGTTGATAGTCACTGGGTGAAACGATAGCACTCTGATTTCTAATTTCTAAAAATCCAAAAGTTAGAACGCACTAATTTTTGAACTAATTGAAAGTTTAAAAAAGGTTTCTTAAAATGTACCTTGATTATTAATAAAGAAAACTACAAAAAGTTACATTTTTTCAGTAGTGTTTTTTCCATGTACCTTAATAAAAACTACGAGAAGTACATTTCGAAGAAAAATTGCTTTGGTTATTGTGCAACTAAGGGGTGTCGCAGCTTTATAATTTTAGAAATATATGTACATCACTACAATTAAATATATACTGGGGGAATAATATTTTATGGTGAAGTTTAAGGAAGTTATGTTAGAAAAAATTCGAATTTGCCGCTATCGCCGCCATGATCAACATGGCGGACACGCGATCTCGTGACGTCATCCAGCTAAAAACTTAAACCTGGCTCTACATCAGAGTTTACAATCGTGCCATTTCTCAGTCTAAATTCCAACTTTGGTGTGCGAAACTTGCAATCTTAATTATATCGAAATTAGTTATTTTTTTAAATTATTGTAGTGTGAGCATGTGATAATGCAGTGCTATGATCTATCTACATGAGAGTTGTCCAGGTCAGTTGAATGCCCTTGACGAATGGTTAGGTTGTCACGATATTTTAGTTAGTTTTAACGAAATCACGACGACCTAACTATTGACAGTATCTACTACACAAAGCATGAAAAAACATCCGGGGGTGGGGGGGAATCACTCAACTCGGCGACCCACCTTAAAAGCAATGTTAATTATGCAGTCATCAGAAAAAGCCATGATGAAATATGCGGCCCGTTTGTGATACTAAGCAAAATCGTGTGACTATCCTCGAGAGGTTGGACCACCCTGTTTTACATTATATGCGGTTAAACTAACTTTTTAAATTTCTTAAAACGTAGGGTAAACTTTTCATAACTATCCTATGCATGGTAGGAAATATAAAGCCGAATATAACCGATATATTTCGGTACAAACGCTTATGAGCGCCACTGTAAACGTCACCAAGTCATAGCGTAGGCCTATAATGTTGCCAGGCAGGAAATTATACAAATGTTTTCTTAAATACTAAAGTTATCTTATCAAACCTTGACCACAAGATAAATCCAAGTTTGCCCATCTAGCGAATAATTTTGATGTACGTCTACACGTTAACCTAACTGATCATAATTGATCTGTAGAGCCGTCTAAACTAAAATTTATGAATACTTTGAGCCAAAAGTAATCGTAAATCAGCTGATTAGCATTATATTCTAGTCATAAGTTTTGATACCTTAACGAATTCAAAAGCAATCATGATCGTGACGAATAGATGACTGATACAGTAGAATATATACAAAAAATACATCTAAATGGTATTTGACCCAACGTATGAAATGGGTAGTTTCTCCGACTTGTCAAATTCAAGACAAAGTACTGTACCATTTTTTTTTTTTATAAAGGTTAGATTGGACGAGTGATCTACTTTATTAAAAGTATCTAGCCTAATTCAATCTTATTTTGGCTTATAGGACCTAAAAACCCTAGATAAGACCTACTGTAAAGTACTAAAACTAGGCTATCCAGTTTTGACGGCTTTTATTCTTCGCATGCAAGCATAGCAATAAATTAGGAGGCGAGGAAATTACACAAACTCCGTTCATATACGTGGTTCACACGAAATAAGAGTGAATAAACTTCGATATTTTAAGTCAAGTCTTAGCCCTACCTTCGATGAATTTTGTACACAGACTTCTTAAATCAAACCCTACTAACTAAAGAGCAATGCAGGCGATATCCTATTTTGGCGTCCCAAATTATTTAATTACAAAATAAAGTCCCAAATACAAACAATTTGCGAAGGTATATATTCAGTAGCCTCCTGATATGTACGGTAGTGCAGTATCCTGTGTGATACACTTGTCTTAAAATAAGTGCTCACATTTTTGGTAAAATTTGCTTAAAATTAATCGAAACCTACGTGAAAATTGACTGCCCGGTTAGGTCAACTGTACGCCCTTTACGATTGGTCAAGTGGTGATATTTTCGTTAGTTTAAACAGGGCATTCCAACCATGTTCTCATAAGAAATCAAAACTGATTCATCAAAAAGCTAATGCTGTTAAATAATTTGGGATACTATTCATTTATTTTTGGTTGGTTGAATAATTTGGGACGCCAAAATGTGATATTGCCGCAATGCAAAGATCCAAGGTTTTTAATATTTAAGCTAACTCAAGGCCAGTAATTTTGACTCCGGACCCATTTACCCCTGATCGCCACCACTTCTGTCTTCCAACCGTGGCCCTAATGTTTTAACACATTATGCACTCCTTTCTCCCCAAGCCCAGGGTTAGGCCCTAATTCCTATAAAAACTAAGTAGGCTAATATGGATGATAAACCACGAACAAATTGGTAGGCCCCCATAGCATACAACCAAAAATTTCTTCACTTAACCAAAACATTTTCTAACTTAATTTAATTAAAACAAATATTTCAAATATAAACAGCAAGTTATTATTATTACTTATACCAACAACTTTAAAAATACATAATATTAGTTTGAGAGTTTTCGAAACTTTGCTGCACTTACCACGTTCTACTTCTCTTCTCGAACACACACCGTAACTATATGACAACAATCTGCGGGTTTTGATCAGGGGTTCCATGAGCAAGGGTCCACTCTACCCTAGACAAAAGCCAACATTACCCTAAGTCCTTACTTTTTACCCTAGACTTGTGCGTGTGTCCGACAAAATATATAAACATGAGGAAGAGAGAAAATAAATTGTGAAACACTGCAGAGTATATATTTGAGAATTATAAACATCATGGTAATTTACATTAAAGACTTTAATTTCTTAAGTTGTGGTATTTCATCAAAAAGGAATGCCAAAAATAGAGGACTTAAAGTTGAAGCAGAACCAGGATTTACACAAGCCACTACGTTATGAATACTGTATTGTTATCTACAGTAGATCAAATCTAGTTTGAATTTCAGTACAAAATGAAATGTGGCAACATCTAGCTGAAAACGTTAAACACATGGCGCAGTTTTTTTCAATTTTCTTAACAAATTGTGCTTAAGTTATTATTTTAATAAATTTTATATATTAAACGCGAGGAGGTTTTGATTACCCTCGATTCGGTATATTTTTTCTTTACCCTAGAGGCCTAGACACTACCCTAGCGGGTGTCTGATTATCTTAGTCTAAGCCCTAAGGTATTTTACCTAAATGGAAGCCCTGGTTTTGATGTTTCCTTTAAACATAGTTGACAGTGGCGGTTCCTCATATGGGCAATATGGGCAGCCGCACAGGGCGGCATTTGTGGAGGGGCGGCATGAGCGCCTGCAAAAAAAATAAAAATAAGAATAAATAAATAAGAAATAAATAAAAATAAAAAATAAAATAAAATAAATAATAAAAGATCAATAAATATATTTTTATTAATAAAAAACCATCTATTGCATTTTCCATAAACCTTCCCATAAAAGACCTAAACAATGCAAAATGCTTCCAGATTAATATTATTGGGAATAAAGGCCCATACTTTAACATATGTAATGTTATTTTTCTGGGTTTGGTTAAATAGTGAAATGTATATTATTTATTACAGAACGAATCTTCACACTAAGCCACTAAGGTCTGTCAAATAACCGCAAATGGATAAGAAGAGGTCAAAGCTATCAGGTACTCAGTTTAGAAAAAAGAGGAAAGAAGAAGAGGAGAAACGAGCAAAAGATAAAGGTATAGAGCTATGTCATCTACTCTTCACTGCTATATTGCACTGCTATTTTGTGATATAGCTTTCTGAGTCATTTGAAGTGTACTATTATGTATATAATTAGCCATTAACCAAGGAGGTTGTATTATTCATTTGTTTCCTATTCTAAAAGTTTAATAAATTGTGCTTAATAACATGTTAAATTAATTGTACTAGCCTATTCATGCATTGGTCTGTTATGTTCTATTTTACTATTTGCAGGGGCACTTTTGAAATATTTTGGAACACCCTCTGCCACTAGCCAGGATGAGAAACCGTCTACTTCTGCCATTATTGAGGCTGAGGAGCCATCTACCTCCTCAGCCTCACATATGTCTCCACAAATGCAGTCTGATCCTGAGGATGAAGACCCATTTGCTTCTACTTCTCCCCGGCAGGACTCTTCAGGTGAGTTTGTGTGCACATATGTCTGTGAGTGTGTGCGTGTGTGTGTATGTGTATGTGTGTGTGTGTGCATCCCTGCAAAGCATTTTGCAAACAGTTATAAATTATAATGTTATTATCACTGGGTCTGGGTTACTGGGTATGTGTGGTGTTTCACCACCATAATTCCATAACACCACCACCATAACAAAGCGCTGTGAATAATGTGTTATCTAACTTTACGTGTGTATACTAATGAGTAATGCTCTTGTTCTTTCTATTAGAAATGCCTGGAGCAGAATCGCCTCCTGAGGATGAGTCTCTGTCCACCGACCCTGCTAACTGGCCTTCAGTTCTGACTGAGAGAATTCGGACACAACTGGTTTCCAGGGGACCAAGTCAAGTACCATCTGACTTTGTATTCCCTAGAAACGACAGTGACGGAAGAAGTTTCCACCATCAATACTTCAGGAAGTCATTGGTTAGTGGGGAAAATATAACCAGAAGTTGGTTGGTCTATTCCTTAAAAAACAACAGCCTTTTCTGTTTCTGTTGTACATTATTTTCCAAGAGGAAAATAAATTTAACAAGTTTGGGACTCTCGGACTGGAAGCATGCAAGCTCATTGCTCACATCACATGACAACAGTTCAGAACACCTAAATTCTATGAAAATCTGGAAAGAACTGGCAGTGAGGATGAGAAAGGGGAGACCATTGACAAGCAGGAGATGGCACTTCTGGAGGCTGAAAAGTTGAGATGGAGAGCGGTGCTGACACGTCTCACTGCTATTGTGCATTCTCTGGCAGTTAGGAATTTGGCACTAAGGGGACATACAGAAAAATTGTTCTCACCATCAAATGGCAATTTTCTGAAAGAAGTTGAACTGATGGCACAATTTGATCCTATAATGCAAGAGCACATTAACCGTGTCCAAAAAGGGACCTCCAGTCACACCAGCTACCTCGGCCACCACATACAAAACGAACTCATTGATTTGTCGAGCAGCAAGACCATTTCAGCAATGGTGAGCGACATCAAACAATCAAAGTTTTTTTCAATAATTCTAGATTGCACTCCAGATATCAGCCACACTGAACAGTTGTCAGTTGTGATTCGGGTTGTGTCACTGGAGGGGAAGCCCCATATAAAGGAACATTTCATGGGGTTTTTGGAGGCAGAGGAGTCCACTGGTCAACATTTGGCATCTCTGATTCTGAAGAGACTGGAGGAGCTAAAAGTTCCTTTCATGGACTGTAGAGGACAATCATACGACAACGGGGCCAACATGAGGGGAAAAAACAAGGGTGTTCAATCCAGGCTCCTAGAAATTAATCCCAGAGCTCTGTTTGTTCCATGTGGGGCTCATTCTCTGAATTTGCTTGTGGCCGATGCTGCTAAGGGATCTATTGATGCCACAAGTTACTTTGGCATCTTGCAGAAGCTTTACAACTTGTTTTCAGCCTCCACACAACGATGGGCCATTTTGAAAAAACATGTGAACATCACATTGAAGATGTGGTCTGATACAAGGTGGGAAAGCAAGATCAAGAGTGTGGAGCCCCTGAGATATCAGGCAGCTGCAGTGAGAGATGCACTGATCGAGGTGAGGGACCACACCAAAGACTCTGTAATAAAGGTCGAGGCTCAATCTCTGTCAGAGGAGGTTGGGTCATACCGCTTCGCCATTTGTTCAGTGGTGTGGCATGACCTGTTGTGCCAAATTCAGCATGTGAGCAAGCAGATGCAGTCTCCTAGCATGCACGTTGATGTTGCAGTAAATCTCCTAAAAAAAAAGAGAGAGGTCTCCGCAATTACAGGGCAACAGGTTTTGTGGCTGCACAAATGGCAGCCACAGATATCTGTGAACAAATGAATGTGGAGGCTGTGTTAAAACAAAAACGGCTGAGGTCCACAAAGCGGCACTTCTCCTATGAAGCATCTGATGAGCCCTTGATTGATGCTTTGAAGAAGCTGGAGGTGACATTTTTCAATGCAGTGGTTGATGCTGCAACATCAGCCATTCAGGAAAGATTTTCCACGTTGGAAATTGTGGGAGAGAAGTTTGGAGTGCTGACACATTTCCAAAATCTCACATTTGAGGAGCTGACAGAACAATGTGTGAACCTTAGTACTACACTACACTTTAAGGGACAATCTGACTTGGATGGCAGAGAGCTTGCACAGGAGCTGAAGAACTTGCCTGACTTGCCATCAAAGACCATATCCTTGCTTGAACTGCTGACATTTATCCATGAAAGGGAGCTCTCTGAAATATATCCAAATTTGTGGACTGCTCTCAGAATTGGTCTTACTCTTCCAGTCACTGTTGCTGAAGCAGAGAGGAGCTTTTCAAAGCTGAAGCTCATCAAATCCTACCTGAGGTCAACTATGTCACAGGAACGCCTTACCGGTCTGGCCATCATCAGTATAAATCATACAATTGCTGAGCAGATTTCATATGATGATTTAATTCATGACTTTGCATCAAGGAAGGTAAGAAGAGTCAGGCTTTAGATGGCAGTTGTGCTGTGGTGCAATTTATTTGTTTCTTGTTCAAAGTGTAGCATAATAATTACCCTCTCTTAAGTGTCTTATTCTATTTATGTGATAGAGCATTTGTACAATTTAGAAATTTGATTCTCTAGTTTATTTATGGCAGTTGTGCAATTTAATTTGTATTTTTCCTGTTCATAGTATCATAATTACATTCTCTTAAGTGAGTTATTCTATTTACGTGATGAAGGATTTGTAAAATTCAGAAATTTGAGTCTTGTTTTGGTTCTGAAGTTCCAACAATTAGTCCAATAAAAAGTTATTTTGTGAAAGAGTTATGTCTGTCCTTTATTTTGGGGGGATTCGAATGTGTGTGTGTTGGCGAACATGGGGGGGGGGGCGCTGAAGGTGAGGTTCGCCCAGGGCGTCATGTAAGCTAGGACCGCCACTGATAGTTGATATATATATATATATATATATATGTATAGAAACGACGTAAATATAGAGGAGTGTTTGCACACGAGGAAGAGAAATAACGAACAAATGAAAAATGAGGTGACCGCCCGGGAATCGAACCCAGGACCTTCCGATTGCCGGTCAGACATGCTACCACTACACTACGGGCCTCGATCAGTCAGAAGTCGCAATTCTCCTACATAGGGTAGTGTAGTGGTAGCATGTCTGACCGGCAATCGGAAGGTCCTAGGTTCGATTCCCGGCCGGTCACCTCATTTTTCATTTGTTCGTTATTTCTCTTCCTCGTGTGCAGAACACTCCTCTATATTTACGTCGTTTCTATACATTAATATACTGCGTGGTCATTGCAGTTATATATATATATATATATATATATATATATATATATATAGATATCGACTATGTTTAAAGGAAACATCAAAACCGGGGCTTCCATTTTAGGGTAAAATACCTTAGACTAAGATAATCAGTCACCCGCTAGGGTAGTGTCTAGGCCTCTAGGGTAAAGAAAAAATATACCGAATCTAGGTTAATCAAAATCTCCTCGCGTTTAATACAGTATATAAAATTTATTAAAACAATAACTTAAGCACAATTTGTTAAGAAAATTGAAAAAACTGCGTCATGTGTTTAACGTTTCCAGCTAGATGTTGCCACATTTCACTTTGTATTGAAATTCAAACTAGATTTGATCTACTGTAGATAACAATACAGTATTCAACCAACCCGATCACCCAAGCTATCCATGAGTCCTGCTATTTATCTTCTAAGGCCTAAGCTATGAACTTCTTGGTACGAAAACGTCTGTCTGTAGCTCCACTTAACTTCGACATTACAGTTTTATTTCTAATCAATTGTGTATATATTTCTATCCTTAGTATATGAACTGTCATTGTATTAATAATATTTGTCATATGGACTATAGTCTGCCAATAAACCTTTTCATTTTCATTTCATTTTCATATATATATATATATATATGAAAATGAAAAGAAAATGAAAAGGTTTATTGGCAGACTATAGTCCATATGACAAATATTATTAATACAATGACAGTTCATATACTAAGGATAGAAATATATACAATTGATTAGAAATAATACTATAATGTCGAAGTTAAGTGGAGCTACAGACGTTTTCGTACCAAGAAGTCCATAGCTTAGAGGATAAATAGGAGGACTCATGGATAGCTTGGATGATCGGGTGGTTGATTTTTTAATTCTTTGCATTTGAATATATATATATATATATATGAAAATGAAAAGGTTTATTGGCAGACTATAGTCCATATGACAAATATTATTAATACAATGACAGTTCATATACTAAGGATAGAAATATATACAATTGATTAGAATTATATATATATATATATATATATATATATATATGAAAATGAAATGAAAATGAAAAGGTTTATTGGCAGACTATAGTCCATATGACAAATATTATTAATACAATGACAGTTCATATACTAAGGATAGAAATATATACAATTGATTATAAATAATACTATAATGTCGAAGTTAAGTGGAGCTACAGACAGACGTTTTCGTACCAAGAAGTCCATAGCTTAGAGGATAAATAGGAGGACTCATGGATAGCTTGGATGATCGGGTTGGTTGATTTTTTAATTCTTTGCATTTGACTGTGTTGAGCACGTTTTGTTACCTCCGGGAAGCTCGGGACATTGCGGGTAGCAAACATTTGCGAAGCTGAGCATCTCGGGGGTAATTTATGTAAGAGTCTAAAAGACCTGATGTACAGCAAATTTAGAATTCTGCCAGAACCTTTTTTATAATTCACCCACAGTTGCTGTCCCTATATATTACTGCAGAAAGTACGAAAGAGAGTGTCTTTAGCTTCACTTGTACAGAATCGAAAGTTCCTTATGGTCATATTCGCTTTAGCACACAGGCTTCGAGATTGTTTTCTTATATCCGAGTCATCACTCAAGGAGCTGGTAATAGTTTGACCCAAATACTTAAACTCTTGTACTTCCTCAACAGTGGTGGGCACCGTTAACCAAAAAGTTAACTTCGTTAACCGCTAATCCGTTAACCAAAAAGTTAACTTCGTTAACCGTTAATCCGTTAATTCGTTAAACATGTAACGGAAGTTACCGATAAACCGTTAACGTTAACTTTTATTATAAAAAAAATGAAAAACACAATATATATATAATTTAATTTTCCCTCTTCTTCTCGTTCTCCATTTTGTCCATGAGATGCATGTTGCTGTTGCCCTTCATGAAAATTAGCATATCAAAGTTTTCATCAGACAGGGATGATCTCTTGGCCCTCAGGATGTCCTTGCCCATAGAGAACAAACGCTCCACTGCAGCACTGGAGGGGATGGCTGTGTTGAACTTGATGAACAAGTCCACCAACACTTGCTCACCCAAGAAGGCAGCATCTGTCAGCAAGTCCTTGGAGTTGGTCTCCAGCCAGGTCTTGACCAAGTTCTGGCGCCACACGCTCACATTTACTTCTCAACGCCATCTATTATCTCATAAAGAAACTAATTCACATTGGGACTTGAAAGTACCGGCAGGATCAACCGGGTAGAAAAATAATTATGGAGACTTTAAAGATGTGGTACCTAGAAGTACCGCCAGGACATAAAGGGTTAAGGTGAAAACGCTCCCATTGTAAGACATCAATTGACTTAATTTATGTCATCAAAGTGACATGAGAATTGAAATCTTACCTCATCATTTTTATGGTTCTTGAAATGTATCAAGGAGACTACTAATAAGGTACTCACAGACATATTATAAATATACATGACTTACTTGACAACGATTATTTTTAAATATTCACTAGCACAAACATGCTGCGCAAGAGACAGACTGCAAATGAAACGAATGTAGTTATTTGTTGTAATTGTTACATATATATTATTGAAAGTGCCTTAAAATGCTCGTGATATTTCTTGAAAGAAGTTGAAACATTCAACTCAAATGGCAAATCTTTCCGCCTGATTTTACAGTCGACCATGTTTTGCTCAAACCAATGCCATAAATAACTATCATATTTGGTAAGACACAAATTGTGGCGACGGAAACAAATATATCGCCTGATTTTGCACTGCGGAAATGGAAATTCGTTCATCACTATTAACAGTGGCGGATTAATTGCGCACCTGCTCAGCACTGAAAATAATAGAAACTTTTAAACGTTTATTTATGAATTTTTTGGGTTAACGGACTTGACTTAACGGAAGTTAAATGTAACGGAAGTTAATTAGTCCGATAATGATTTTCAAAGTTAACTTAAAAGTTAAATCGTTAACGAAAAAGTTAACTTCGTTAATTAACGATTAACGGATTAACGGTTTGTGCCCAGCTTTGTTCCTCAATTACTTCACCATTCATTTTAAACCTTATATCAGCTGGCTGATTACAGCTTTTAGGATGAAACTGCATAACCTTAGTTTTTGTAACATTAAAAAGAATATCATGTTTCTGCGAATACACTTCACAGACTTTTAGTAGCCGATCCAGACCTTTAACAGAGGGACTTATTAACACCATATCATCGGCATAAACTAAGTTATTTATCCTTGTGTTATATATACCACATCCCACTGTTGTCTTATTAAGTGAAGCAATTAATCCGTCGATATACACATTAAGCAGCATAGGGGAGAGCAAGGAGCCTTGTCTCACCCCACAAGAGTAGCCAAAACACTCGGATAGTACATTGCTCCACCTAACAATGAAAGATTGGTGGGAATACCAAAATTTCAATAAATTTAATATGTACATGGGAACCTTCCTGTCTTCTAGTTTTGCAAATAAAATATTGTGGTTCACCCTATCATATGCCTTACTTATATCTAGGAAACAGCTATAAATAGTTGAATTACTGTCAATGTATTTAGATATTGTTTCTTTAAGTACATAGATACACAGGTCAGTTGAGTGGGACCTTTTAAAGCCAAACTGATTAGGAGATGTCCATAGGAAATCATTTAATCGGCGTAACAAGAATTTTTCTAGTAGTTTCGAGAAGCAGGAAGCGACAGCAATAGGCCTGTAATTATTGCTGGACAGAATGTCTCCGTACTTATTTTTGACCAGGGGCAAGATATATACCCTCATGAACCCTGCAGGGATATAGCTATGAGCAAGCATGGCTGATAGGAGCAGACATACTACATACATGCAGACATACTACGTCATTTGCATATTTTAAGTGTTCATTCGATAAGTCATCTACCCCTGACGCAGAACCAGTCTTTAACTCTTTAATTAACCTCTTTACTTCAGAAAATGACATCAAAGTATTTTCCCTTGTCCCTCCCACAATCGTTTCGTTGCAATCTATCTTAAGATTATCCCTACGCACACTGTTAAGAATGTTAGAATAGTGGTTTTTCCACAGCTTTGCAATTTCATCCTCCCACGACATCCCATCGATTGTCGGAAGGAGGACATTTTTGACACCCGTTTGATTCTTAACAAATTTCCAAAATTTGTTGTTATCATTATTTATGCGAGTTTACAGGCTTTTGATGCTTGAATAGATTCTTCTTCCTGTTTACATCGCCTTATGGCCGCCTTATACTGACCCCGACTTCTACACATATTCAAGTATACTGGTCCTAATCTGGGTCTACCATGAAAGCACCACAAATTATATACAGGGCGTCCCAAAAAAATGTATACACACTTTAACAGCTGATAGCTCAATTGATGTTTCTTTCTTTCCAAGTTAAACCCATTAGAATTAATAATGGCAGTCAGACTAAGCTTTGAACAAAGGAAATTCATTCTACTGTAAAATGCTACTGGAAGTGTGAAAACGCAGTTGAAGTGCAAAGACAGTTTAGGAGGGAGTTTCAAACAGATCCACCAACGCGACTTAATAAGTTTGAAGCCGATGGAACTGCTCAGAATGTCCACAAGAAGCGTTCCGGAAGACCACGGACATCGACAAGCCCCACAAAGCAAGAAAGAGTACTGGAAACGTATCACCAAAGTCCAAGAAAATCTGTGCGGCAAGCGAGTCGTGAGGTAGGAATTTCAGAATCGTCTGTCCAACGCATTTTGAAGCGCTGTCAATGGAAAAGTTACATTCCAAGATTAGTCCATGCTATTAATGAAGATGATCCGGACCGAAGAGTGGAGTATTGCGAGTGGTACTTGGCACGATGTGGATGTGGATTGGACGAAGGGGTTTCGTAGAATACCCTCCGCGTTCACCAGACCTCACACCACTAGACTTTTTTTTATGGGGATACTTAAAAGACAAAGTCTACGCTATAAAACCTGCAACAGTCGCTGAATTGAGAGCAGCCATTGAACGAGAATGCACACAAATACCAAACGAAATGTTTCGTGATGTTTGCGATTCCATTGCTTCGTGTTATCAGCAGTGCCTGGACCCTAATGAGTAGTGAAATAGGTATATAGGTTTTAAAATGAGGGAATCAGGCAATTTTTATTATGTAATTTCAACATATAAAATTTATTTTTATAAAATTATGCATTTAATTTATAATTTCTTAATTAATATTCTTAAAAATTGTTATATTATAATCAGGGTTGTGGAGTCGGAGTCGTGGAGTCGCACGTTTCAGGGCGGAGTCGGAGTCGGAGTCGGTAAAAAACTTCCGACTCCGACTCCAATTTCTGTGTCCTGTGTCAGCCTTAATTTCTAAATCCTAAATACTAACATTTAGGTTATTTAGTTTTTTTGGTCAATAAACCTTATTCATTGATTGCCCCTTGTAGTGACTACGTTTTATTATTTATTTTCTTCATTATTTATTTACGCTTCTTCCTACTTTATTATTATCTCTATTTATTCTCTATCGGCTCTCTGCTTCATTTATCACTTTCTTCGTATAGTTTCCGGTAGCGACGCCGAGTTCTGACTCTAAAAGACCGTTACAAAACGAAGGGGGGAGGGGGAGGTTAATTAATACTCTTTATTAACACTTATTACGTTTTATTAATTTCGAAAATGGTTTAGTTAATTAGGGGATATGCGAGTATGACATTATATATAATAATTAGGTCGGAGAGGAACACAAAACAATTTGACTTTAAGATCACATGGTTCTAAATCTAACGCGTATCGCGTCCGCCTCAAGACTGAAAACCGTTATAGGGTAGTCCACTCTCTGGGCCTATTCAGTATTACCAACCCTACCCATTTTAAACAATTAATTTCATAATTATTAGTAAATGATTTACATTAAACATTATCTTATTTAATTAAACAAAATTTAATATTCTTAACTAAGCATTACTACACTCGCATCACCCCCTTGAAAATAAGTTTTTCCATTAGAAAACTTATTAATATCGTTTAACAATGTCAATAAATTTATTCAACAAACTTACATATTTTGCAATTTTTTTTTTTTTTTTTTTTTCTTTAACAATTCAAAGTTTAGAAATAGACAAGAAATAATAGAATGACAATTCCCATACATATATTGTATCATATTATAAAACCGAAAACTTTATAATTTTCACATTTGCATAAAATAACATTTCACTCTAATAATTAAATTACAACCTGTAACTAATCTATACATGCCAAAAAAAATAACAGAAAATTTTCTTACAGTGGCTACACAAATCTCAAGTTCACAATCTATTCCCGCGATTTCTCATCAACGATCGCTTTACATTCGAAACAATTATTTGTATAGTTATACAGTTACTATCAGGGCAACATAGAAAAAAAAAAAAAAAGTTTACATAAAATACTGACCAAGAGCGCACATACTATTTCACGAAAAACACAACAAATATGGGCAATAATCGGACCCTTTTCACTTATAATTTCATTAGATAATAATCAGTACATTTATTTGCTGGACGTTGTTTAGATGACACTCCGCACGCTGACAACGGATTTCAATTTTCAATCGCAGCTCTCCTACTCACTTCGCTAGAATGCAAGGGATTGCATCAATCAACATGCAACAGGGCAGCACGCTATAATGGTTCCGCTCTCTCTCCAATGGCGAAAAAAAAAACAAGAGACGTCCAATTCTAAAAGGATCAGGGGGGGAGATATCTGAAAGCGGGACCACGCGCTGGAATTGGACGGAATTTGCAATTCTAGAAGTCGATGAAGAAACTCGCCTTGTCTCATCTCCACTTTTGTCGGTGAACGCTGCTCTTCCTACGTCCAGCTGAAAGACTCTTCACTGGCAACAATCAAACGATGACTCCGCCGTAGGCCGTTTCCCAACGAACCTACTGTATGTCTGTATGGACAGTACAGTCGTAGGCCGTTCAAGCTCTCGTGGCTTGTCTACCGCGCGCTGACACATATTAGCGAAGCATTCGAGCAACGTGACCAGCTACTGCCCGAAAAATACCAGTAGACCATCTTCGATCGAAACTTTCGTGTGCCAAGACCCTGCACACGTAAATTTCTCTTCTCTTCCGAACTGTCCTGCGCCAAGTCCATGCGCATTCGGTTCCTCTCTTCTCTCTCTTCTTCCGAAACCATCCTGCGCCAAGTCCATGCGCATTCTGGTTTCTCTTCTCTCTCTCTCATTGGTGATCGATCACCTATCCGGTCGACTAAACTCACTTGATGGAACTCGGATTCAACTTGGTTGACCCAAACTGAGCCTTTCAATTTTGAAAAAAAAGTTTATTCTAAACGTGTTTCTGTACTGCTTATCATTTCATATTTAATTTATCGAATTCTCGACAGTTCACTTCGAAATATAACTACACATTTGCTCTGGCCAAATTCACGGAAAAAAATATCTAAAAATTTCGCAAAAATTTAATCAAATCTAGCTACCATAAGGTCACTTATGGCAGTTACCGAGAGATAAAAAAAAGTCATAAAACGCTAAACAAAATTGTACAGTATAAATATAAAAGCGCCCATACATAGTAACTGTTAGTATAATTTAAGAATATTATTGTTCAAACTATCGTCAGAAATCACCTCAATACCTCCAAATACAAAAGACAAAAATGAACCCCAGAAACTTCATGTCATCCATTCTCTGACAATCATGAACCCTCTTGCTTTGAGGAGGAGCACACAGACGCCACAAAAACGTTACTGGCTATCTATAGGCTCCATTTCCGAGTGTACACTTGAGTCAATGTTTCAAATGCATAGTTAACTCCGACTGAAGGTTTAAACAATAATAATTTTCTAAACAGTTATTAAAAAGTAAAAAAAATTTAAATATTACTACCAAAAATTATTTTAATACAGTAATTCCAACTTGAAACGTCAAATTTCATAAGAATTGAACTTGCAATTCGCAAATTACATCTGAGATACAACTCTCTCCTTCAACAGAAACCTCAGTATGGTTTGCAAATCACAAAAATCTCAGTAATTTATCGTTTCCAAGTGAAACTACAAATTTGCATAGTTATACTAAATAAGAATAGATCATATGTACTAAAAAATACACAATCCACTGTAAACAAAACTAAAACATTCCTAATTAAGAGCGGTCGCTTTGTTTGTAAGCGAACCTCTATACAAATATCCCTAACCGAATGAAACTGCATTATATCCTAACATAATTTCGTAATATTTTCCATGCAAACGCTCGAACTAAAAAAAAAGGACATTTTTCATTTCTAATTCCAAATTAAAATATCAAATTAAAACATCCTTTTTAGAATACAATCTAAATTTGAACTAAAAATTTTACCATTGTCATTGAACTGGAAAGAAAAATAAAAATCGGCCTACTTGTACAAAAAAATTGATTATTGAATGAATTATAAAACGTAAAGAAAATTTTCTACACAAATTTCTGTAATTCAAAAAAATTATAATTTCCAGATTTAGTAAAATGTGTACCGTAACTCACATTGGCCGCCAAAATAAAAATAAAATTTACTGCCGCACTTTTAGGCCTATATTAATAAATTCAATGTTATGCGCGGAAAGACAATTAGAATTTAGCAACATTTGTGCTTATTAAAGAAAAATCCTATGCTTATTTATGTTAAACCAATAAAATTTTGTTAAATAACTAAAAATTTACTACTCAATAGACATACCGTAATAACGGTTAATCTCCGAACAATATTTTACGATAGGCCTACAAGAAATTCTTCTTAAGTACGATACAATAGCCATTTTACCAAATATGTCGGAATTGTCGTGAAATGAACGAAAGAGAGAGAAAAAAAAATAATCAGCTTACCTACCAAAGTTATGGGTATATAAATATATGTAATTATATATATAACTAATAAATACGTATTAGTTAATAAGTAAGTATATAATTAATGAGTATATAAAAAATACAAAAAAAACTTAAAAAAATTTTACAACACACTTTCTCTATTGCAGTTAAACGAATTCTGCTTATTTTGAAATTTAACACAATCCTATACGGCGACTTACAATCTGACAAATTTAACATGTTCAAGATTACCTTTCGACTGTCAATTAACTGTAACTTAACCTATATAGCGCGAAGCGAGCGAAGCAAAAAGCCCGTAAATCTATATCAACAAAATAATCCTATTATTATATACAGGCAATCGAAATATAATCAAAAATCTGCTAATGAAACCCAGAAAATTTCTCATGTTCATGAAATGGTTTTGAATCGGTACAAATTTTCGCTAAAACATTTTTAAAGACCATATAAAACGTGTATCATACTGTATTCAAACTAACAATTTACTTACGTACAATTTTTTTTCTATATTAATCGTTATTATTAATTACAATTACTACTAATTCCAAAAGTTTTAAACAAAAAGTAAACAACAGAGGTAAGCTGAACCAGGCATACAGTAGAAGAGACGAAAAAAAGAAATTTGAGTCTTCAGGCAGCACGATAATTTTCAAACTATATCCTCTCCGACCGAACGAAATTTAACGTAATAATGACTCGCAATATGAGTCGGACAAACGAAAAGCAACGGAACTGGACGAAACAAATTAAATTCTTAGGCGCGAGTCAGGGACGCTATCAGGACGCGAAGGCAAGCGCCATTTTTAAATTTTATTTACAATGAAATTTTAAGGCATGAAAATCGAAATTTGCCTGCAAACGGGGTAAACTTTGCATTTAGATATTTTAATAATCGAAATAAAATATTCATTAACGCTATTTGTTATTATACCGGGTTTTAAGAATTTTAATCGAAATACTAACACGTGGGTAAGCCTCACAAAATATGATGTAAGATCCACCGCTGCCACCAGATGTAGTGACTACGTTTTATTATTTTTTCTTCATTATTTATTTACGCTTCTTCCTACTTTATTATTATCTCTATTTATTCTCTATCGGCTCTTGCTTCATTTATCACTTTCTTCGTATAGTTTCCGGTAGCGACGCCGAGTTCTGACTCTAAAAGACCGTTACAAAACGAAGGGGGGAGGGGGAGGTAATTAATACTCTTTATTAACACTTATTACGTTTTATTAATTTCGAAAATGGTTTAGTTAATTAGGGGATATGCGAGTATGACATTTATATATAATAATCTAGGTCGGAGAGGAACACAAAACAATTTGACTTTAAAATCACATGGTTCTAAATCTAACGCGTATCGCGTCCGCCTCAAGACTGAAAACCGTTATAGGGTAGTCCACTCTCTGGGCCTATTCAGTATTACCAACCCTACCCATTTTAAACAATTAATTTCATAATTATTAGTAAATGATTTACATTAAACATTATCTTATTTAATTAAACAAAATTTAATATTCTTAACTAAGCATTACTACACCCTAGATTAAGTTTTTTTAATATTTTTTTTTTACATTTTCAGAATATACAATTAATATTTATTTAAATATAAAATATAAAATTTCACACTTAGTTCATCAATTTTAATTCATGTAATTTTCCGCGATAAAGGCTATCCATTCATTCATTAATTATAAATAATCAACCTCAATATGGCTCATAAAATAAAGTCATCAGTGTTTGAACATTTTTCTATTAGTGATGATGGAAAATATTTTGCTTGTCAATGTACAGTTAAGGATAAAAATGATAAGGAAACAATTTGTGGTGAAAGAATAAGTACGTTTACTGGTGGGAAATCTCATTCTCCTACACGAGCTTCTAATCTGAAACGTCATCTAAAGAATGTTAACAAAAAAGATGAAGAATGCAAGCCTAAATAAATTAAAAGAGTAGCATCAACATCAAAGCAAAGACTTGTTACTTCATTTCTTGTTAGTGACAAGGTAACTGTAACCATGACTGCAGCAAATTTCAAAAAATACATTATTGAAATGGTTGTAAAAAACTCTGTTCCTCTTAGATTATTTTCAACACCAGCTTTTGTAGGACTTAATGGCGAAATGGCGCGTAAGCTGGGGGTTTCCTTGGAAAGAAATAGTATAAGATCTCTTGTAATCCAAGAAGCAAACAAACAAAAAGAAGTACTAAAAACTTTTCTGCAGAGAAAATATATCTTTTTGAAAATGGATGCATGTACACGTATGAGGACCAATTACTTTGCAATAAATGTACAATTTATGGATAGTGATAAAAAGATTGTAATCTATACATTGGCTATAAGAGACACAGAGGCCCAACACACAAGTGATTGTATTCAAAAGATAGTGCTTGAAGTATTGGAGGAATATGGCTTGCGCAAAGAACAGGTGCTTTCAATTGTCACAGACAATGCTAGCAATATGATCAGTACTGTAGAAAAATTAAATGAAGATGTTACAATTGATGATAATGATAGTGACCTGAACATACCAGTATCTTTAATTGAAGAAAGTGGAGGAGAAGATGATCCTCATGACTTTGAATACTTACCGGAAGCTGCTGCAAGGATTTCAGAAATACACCACATGCGTTGTGCAGTGCATACTCTTCAGTTGGCTATTCGCGATGGATTGAAAGGAAGGTATGCAGCCAACTTGGTTGCTATTGTGCGAAAAGTTGCTACAGTTGCTAGAACCCCAAAGATTGATGCCATCCTCAAAAGAAGAGCTGGGAAAGGTGCTATTATTGATCAGGCAACAAGATGGGGTAGTACATATTTGATGATAGCTCGCATTCTTGAACTAAAACAGTTCCTCTCTGATATGGCCAACCCTGAAGTATCAATGTCTGAGGCTCATTGGGAACAAGTCAAAGAACTTGAAAGCCTTTTACGTTACCCTTATACAGTAACAAAAAATCTGCAATCATCAGATCTTACACCAGGTCGTTTTTATAAAGAATGGAAAACCCTTATTTTTCGGCCTCTCACAAATTGGAGGAATGATAGCTGATGAGATGAAAGCCTCAATGATACGAAGAGAGAGTTCCCTTCTTGACAATGGTATCCTACTGGCTGCAATTTATGTTGACCCCCATGTACAGAGTCATTTTGACAGAAGATCAAAAAAATAAGGCAAAATCTACACTTTGCGATGTGGCCATTCGCATGAAGGGATTTCAAGAGAAGGACCAATCGGGACTACAACATGAAAGTGATGAAACTGATGAAATTCCTATCTACAGTAGCCCGTCTTTATCAAGCTCAAAAGATGAATATGAAAAGTTTCTTGATGACCAAGAAAAGATTCAAAAGCGTCGCCGTGTCCAGTCAGAAGAATATGAACACCCTCCGGATCCAACAAAACTGAATAAATTCAAATGGAATTTTTTTGCTGCACTGAAAGAAGTTGAAAAAATTGACCGCTTTACAAAAATGGAAGTAATGAAAGCTATAGAGAGCTATCCAGAAATTGTACAGGAAGCTGCCCTTGCTGTCACTGCCCTACCCCCTACGCAAGTTAGTGTTGAGCGCCTTTTTTCTGCTCTTCGGATCATCAAATCTGACTTAAGAGGACAGATGAAGGAGGACCTGACAGATGCCATCCTTTTCTTACGAACAAATTTACCTAACATGTAATAAATAGTTAAGATAATATAAGCATTTAATTTTATATACAGTATATAGTAAAAGGTTTATAAATTACGATTTATGTTTTCAATAGGTTAATCATTATTAATTATATAAAATTTCTAATATTTTATAAATTTGTTAATCAATTTTATTTTCTGGAAATTATTAACAGTAGCATCGGGCCTACTATGTAATTAATTTTGTATTTTTAAATGTTAATTCAATATGTAATTCTGTAAAAATTAATAAAATTAATTGAAAAAAGCCATCAAACGCATAGTTATAGCCACTAGGTTAAGAAGGGTTATTCAATTTTAAGTAGGACTACTACTGGTTAGACCTTAATTATGTTTAAAAGAATCTTTTTCATATATATATATATATATATATATATATATATATATACACCGTATATATTATTGGAAAAAATAAAAATCGCTTAATATGATAATATCTACAAGTCAATATCCTTCTTAATATTTGAATGTTCCCTTATCCTAGAAAGTAACGGGGGCTAGTTTCGCAGCCGATCATAGATGTTGGAGGTTCATGACGTAATGATTCAACTGTAAATTAAAAATTTAATTGTGGAAGAGTGGACCTAAAATTTAGTCGTAGCATAAAATGGAGAGTAATATGCAGGGCCGTTTCCTGGCATAAGCAGACTAAGCGGCCGCTTAGGGCCCCGCTGCTACTAGGGGGCCCCTAGACAGGCTCCCAGGTCATAGCTCAGTGGGCAAGAATAGGAATATAGCTGAAGTTATTATTATTATTATTATTATTATTATTATTGTCATATTAATTAAAGTTTTTGTATAAGACAAATGTGTTAAAATGGTGACAAACGAAACGTTTTGGTCGTTATGTGTAAATAACTATTGTGAGATCTTATTTCTATATTATTTAACTTTATTCTTATTATATGCTTATACTTTCCTAAATGCTTAATTTTTCTAGTATTGTAAAACATTTTTTCAATAATTTACTAATTATTAAGAGATTTTGTTACACTTTAAAACCTAGGATTATTTTCGTTATGTTTCAGGAGCTGAAAAATGGAAAAAGAAGAAAATAGAGGAGGAGAAGCTTTCCAGTAGCACAGGTGAGATGTGCCATTTGTATATTCTTATGATTACAGTTCAGGCAACTAGGTTAGGTAGACCATCAAGCTAGGCAGGTGCTCAGGAATCGTGTAGAGTAAGCTAGTCTCTGTAATATTTATAATATTTCGAAATGTGAAATTTAATGGATCACATCACCTCAAATTCTGTTCACACAGATCACTTATCAAACAAGATAAGAAAGAGTATTTTAGCAAAAGCTAACAGAATATATAATGTTATGTTCTTCTCAGGAGCACTACTGAAATATTTGGAAAAGCCATCCTCAGCAAAGCCTCGACTATTTTTTTATTTTTTTCTCGACTTTTTATTTTATTTAATTTGGCCCTTAAGCTTTAGGCTTTACTGGGCTCTTATTAAAAATAAGCAGCTAGTTGTTATAAATTAATAATAATAAATAAATAAATAAGTAAATAAGTATTATTAATAGTTAAAACATGTATTACAATATTAAACAATATTAAACAATATTAGTGGACATTAACCCTAGATTTTTGTTAGCATGCCATTATTAATCGGGATTTCAACTTGGTTTTAAACAAATTTACATTCACAATATTTTTTATATCGGCATGCAAGTCATTCCATAGTTTCAATCCAATGAAAATGGGTAGTTTTTGAAATGAAGACAGTCTAAATTGAGGTATAACAAGCTTTGATCTATTTCTGGTCTGATACGAGTGGATTTCTTGATGAGTTACAAAATATCTATTTACCCATTGCAAATTAATGATTTTGTTCTTACACTTGTAAATAAAAATAAAATGTGCCAGTTTGGTTATATCGTTGAGCTTTAGTAGGTTTAGCTCTTTAAATAATGCACTAGAGTGATCAAGGAAATCAGCATCAGATAATAACCTTATTGCTCGTTTTTGGATGACAAAGATACCATTTAATGCGTTGTTAGCGGAGTTTCCCCAAACAAGGGTGCAGTATGTTATATAAGGAAGACCAAAAGTATGATAAAGAGTCAATAAAACTTGTTTAGGGACTACATTTCTAAGTTTAAACATTATAGCAACGCTCCTTGAAATCTTTTTCGCGATATAATTTACATGATCACTCCATTGCAAATTCTTATCTAGCATTACACCAAGAAATTTTATTACAGTACACTCCTTTATGGCGATTTCATTAACATGAAGTTCATCAAGATATACATTTCTTTTATTAGTAAAAATCATGAAATTTGTTTTACTGGTATTTAGGAAGAGTTTATTGGTGGTCAACAATTTCATTACACTGATGAATTCTGAATGAAATATATTCTTAGCTGTATTAACATCTTTGCAAGAAAAAGAGACAGTTGTATCATCTGCAAACATTATGAAGTTCAGTATATCAGATGAACGTGGAAGGCCATTTATATATAATAAAAATAACAGTGGACCCAGAACTGAGCCCTGTGGCACACCATGTTTGACAAGCGCTTTAGTTGAGCAAACCTTATTTATTGATACAAAATGATATCTATTGGACAAATAACTTTTAAACCAATCACTGATTGCTCCTCTAAAGCCGTAACAATGATGAGCACTGATGAGTAACAATGATGAGCCTGATGAGCATCATGAGCCAACAGCAGGACCATCCTCCATGCAACCTCAAATACCAGTAGAAGTAGAGCCTGATGAACCAACAAGTGGCCCATCTTCTGTTCAGCTTCAAACACCACACACAGGCATTTCCACTGAGCAACAAGAACCAAGATCTGCTCCACCGTTTGATCCGTATGACTGGCCAGTTGTCCTGTCAGATGCCTTGAAGACAGATGTTGTGTTTCGAGGACCATTTCAAATCAGTCCAGAAGCGTTCATCACCATTACATGTACAGGACATTAATTAATGGGGAAAAAATAAAGCGAAGCTGGCTGATGTACTTTAGAAGGAATGATGCTCTTTATTGCTTCTGCTGCAAGTTGTTTTCAAGGAAGTCGTACAAACTAATTACGGATGGACTTTCAGACTGGATAAACGTTGGTTCGCTTCTGAAAGGCCATGAAAATAGTTCAGAACATGCAGATAACATGGCAACATGGAAGGATCTGGAACTACGGCTAAAAACTGGGAGGACCATTGACCAAACTGAAATGTCATTAATGGAGGTAGAGCGAAGACGCTGGCGAGATGTTCTCACACGACTTGTAAGTATAATCCAATCACTGGCAGAGAGAAACCTTGCTTTCAGTGGGTCTTCCTCTACATTGTACAATCGAGACAATGGCAACTTCTTGAAGGAGGTTGAGCTGCTTGTCAAATTTGATCCAGTAATGAAACAACACATCAGCAGAGTCGAAAGTGGCCAATATAGTCATTCAAGTTACCCAGGAAACATCATTCAAAATGAGCTCATTGGGTCCATTAGTGGGAAGATCTTGGATGCCATTGTTGCAGAAATAAAACAAGCTAAATATTACTCACTCATTTTAGACTGCACTCAAGACATAAGCCACCAAGAACAGATGTCGATTATTATCAGAACTGTTAAAATGGGTGAAGTACCAGAAATAAAAGAATACTTCTTGGGCTTTCTTGAGGCTTCAGAAAGTACAGGCCTGGGTTTATCAGTTCTGATTCTGAAGAGACTAGATGAACTGAATATTCACTTTGATGACTGCAGAGGACAGTCATATGACAACGGAGCGAACATGAAGATACTGAGCTCTGGAGCTGACTCTGACATTGATGGAAGAGAACTGGCCCTCAAAATTAAGAACTTGCCGACTTTACCTTCACACATCATGACTGCATTGGAGCTTCTCTCCTTCATTCATCAGAAGCAACTGGAGGAGCTATACCCCAATCTCTGGGTTGCACTAAGAATTGCCTGCACTCTACCTGTGACAGTAGCGTCAGCCGAGAGAAGCTTCTCTAAGATGAAGCTAATCAAGAACTACCTCAGATCATCAATGGGGCAGGATCGCCTCAGTGGCCTTGGCACCATAAGCATCAACCAGGACGTTGGCAGGGAGATTTCATATGATGATGTTATTGATGATTTCGCCCAGAAAAAATCTAGGAGGCAAAAATTTTGAAGATACAAACTGTTCTGTATAATTGTTAGCTATTACACGATTGTATCGTAGAGTTAGTAATTGTTTGGTAGTTGATAATTGCATTATTTTTTATACATAGTTCTGTGTCATTTATTCTAAATAATGTATAAGCTAATTTTCAGGAATTTCATAGAGTATTTTTTTTTTTTGTCTTCTGAAAGTACATATTTGTTGTTTTGGACATGAATGTTTCATTAAAATTGTTTCATAATTGTTTTTTATTAACACAGCCATTTTTTGTATGTGTGTGCTGAGGTGATTGTAGTAAGGCGTGAGTTGGTGGATGGAGGGGGTGGGGCCTCAAATGGATATACTGCTTAGGGCCCCCTAATGGCTAGAAACGGCCCTGGTAATATGTGATAAAAATTCCATTGAGTTAATATGTATATAGCCCAAGATTTTATAAATAACACTCAATTTTTGGTCCTTACTGTAGACTTTCATTACAGTGAATTTGAAATGTCCTAAATGAATTATATATATATATATATATATATATATATATATATATATAATATTATATATATATATATATATATATATATATACAGGCCCGTTCGCAGGATTTTTCAAGGGTGGGAGCAAGGCTTGTAAAAAATAAAAGGTGTGAATCACATGAAAAAAATTCTTTAACAATGAGCTATCCCAGTTGTGCCAAAAACAAAAATACACAAAAGAAATATTTTTTACTTTACTAAGCATATTCTTGCTATAACGTTTAACGTATGCTATTTCTTAATGTAGTACTCACCGTTGTGGTGAAAAAAGAATAAAAGTACACAAATCTAACATTCTTCACTTTGCTAAACTTCTTATTCTTACTGCTTGTATAATGTCCAATATATCATATGAACTGCTTCATCCGATTTAAGAAAAAGGTGTAGCATATATAACATATTACTTTACGGAAACAAGTTGTCCAGCTCCATTTTACAGGGGTGCAATCTGGCAAATTTGGTAAATATATCTTCTGTATTCAAAGGCCGACCGTAAGGAGTATGAATTAAACCAAGGTTGGAAAGCCTTTCACGAGTCATGCTAACCCTACTGTATACGTTTCGCCTTCGAAGCATGCTGGCCCCTCTTTCACATGCACTATTGTGTGATAATCGTGAGAATCGCAATAATCGATCGCCAGGTTTAAAATGGTGATTATCGCTAGGCATTATAGGATTGGCGCTAATCGGCAGCACCGCATTTTTCATAAAAAAGACGATAAAACATGTACATTTTTAAAGTATACCTTTACTTTAGATGTCAAGTAGACGACTTATATTTTTCTTCTAGAATCTACAGTAGATCGTGAAACACATTATTCTAAGACATTTTCAACAAATAAATATTGCTTGAGAAATTTTAACTGAGGAGATACAGTATACCGATTCATTGTAAGTGCGTCCGACATGACAATAAAAGCGTAAACAATGATAACAATATGTGGTGGAGGGGGAGTGCGTGTGTCTGGGCCTTTATATATTTATAATATATATATATATATATATATATATATATATATATTATATATATATATATATATATAATCATGTACATTCTTGTGCATATTAATTTCATTAATTTCATCAATTTTCACAATCTCCCTCTGGCTTTTTGGAGTGTAGTCAGCCAAGGTAATTATTTTAGAACGCTTGCGAAGAATCACATCCATGACCCGCCTTGATACTTAATGTCCTGCTAGTATAAAGATCGGACGGGCGCTGAAGCTTGTATAGTTGGTCCCGTGGAACTTGTCGATTGGCTGTAGATGCGTATGCCCAGTCGAACTTATCGTTAATTAGTAGCTGGTACCTATGCTCTGTATGACAAAACATTATCTGGATCATAGCATCACTGCTAAAATACATTTAGGCTTAAGACTGTGTATGTTTGATAATTTGTCTACGTGATGCAATTAATATGTACAAGGGTGTACGTAAGAGTATGTGCGTCGGTGAACGGACAGACAATTGTACAGATCATGTGCGCGTAATGGCGATGTATACGTAAGGTTGCATACAATCTTGAATAGATATGTATGAGTAGACATAAGCTGGTAATAGACAATACGCAGGAAACAGATAAAATTAATTAATACCTGTTTTACTATATGGGTTACTTCATTGTCTATGTCTGTTAGCATGATAATGAACAAAAGTGGCGCCAATACTTTCCTTGTGATACTGCGCTGCATACTTGCGATTCTGATGATGATATACGAAGGTTGTTCAAAAAGTAAGTTTACAAAGTGTTTTGAAGAAATTGTTTTATTACAAGGCAAGTAATTATTACAAGTATTTCAACAACAACTTATTACTACTTTTCTACATAATCACCAAACAGATTCAAACATTTGTCGTAGCGTAAGACAAGCTTTCCGATGCCGGTCGAGTAAAATTAGGAGGTTCTTCGCTCCAGTTTCGTACGGCCTCTTCTGCATCAGGATCGTTTTGAAATTGTTTACCTCCGACGTGTTCCTTTAGGGCTGGAAACAAATGGAAGCCACATGGTGCAAGGTCAGGACTATGGGCGGGGTGGGGGGGGTGGGGGATGATCCATGACTTCCCAGTAGAACGATTCCAAAAGTTGGTGTGTTTGATTTGCAGTGTGAGGCCGTACATTGTCATGCAAGAACACCACACCTGCAGTAAGCAACCCGGGACGTTTTCTTCTGATAGCCGTGCGGAGTCGTTGTAATGTTTCACAATAAGAAGTGGCATTTATTGTTGTCCCTTTTTGTATGAATTCAACATGCAAAACTCCTTGATGGTCCCAAAAGATCGTTGCTATCACCTTACCAGATAATGGCGCAATCTTGGTGACCCCGGATGATGTCACTTTACAGTGCTGCTACACATGCCTAACAAAATATTGTACTATCAACAACATTATTGTACTATGCATAATGCACCGGTAATTAACCTTGTAAACTTACTTTTTGAACAACCTTCGTATCTTGGATTTTTACGACCTGCGGACGTTCTCTGAGAAAATTGTAGATCCATTTTCCCACTTTCCTGTTATTCCTCTATGTTTCATTTTATGTGCTGTCACAAACATGATAAATGTGATCCATCAGTCCCATGTTCGGACTGCATCCATGTTTGTGCCATTCGAAGTTCGCTCGCGAATGCTCCTTAATAGGAAAGGTAGAATGTGTAGTGTTCCGAAACTAAAGACCAGACAAGGGACACCCTCAGCTCTAAAGAAAAATAGCTTGGTTGTCAGGGGGCCAAGACTATTCAACCAGCTTCCGAAGGAGATTAGGAACATTACTGGTGTTGACGTAGCATTCTTCACAAAGACTTGACGCCTGGCTCAGGACGGTACCAGATGAGTCGGGTGTGCCTGGCTATGTGCGATGGAGATCGCAAGAGAGCAACTCGCTCTTCCACCAGGCCAGGCCTAGAGGTGGGACCACCAGCTTGACCTTCGTGGGAAGAGAGACCAACGCACGGAACTGCTACGAGGTTACGAGGTGTATATACAGTATATGTATCATTCTTAGTAGTTGATATTTAAACCTACATTTATAAAATTTACGAACTTTGATTATTCTTAGGTAAAACAAACTGCCTCGGCTTCTTTTACATACAGTATTTTACTCAAATTAGTTGTCTAATATTGTTTAAGCATTGAGAACTAAACAAGTTTGTTTTTCTACTGAAAATACTCAGCATTTATGAAGCAACAGCTTTTCTGTTTTAGAAATTAATAATGAATCTCAGGAAAGGGTCTATAAAGAAACGCATTGAAATAATGATTCTGTATTGTCTTGGGCTATCTCAAAGCGATACTACATCAGTGGTTCTCAAACTGGGGTACACGAGGAAATCTTAGGGTGTACGCGAAGGGGTCCTGAAAATTTTACCCTTTTAATTTTATATACGATTAACAAACGGCCACAAGTCACACGGTCATAAAGAAAGTAAAAATCTTCTATCTCTCTCGAAAATCCAGAAAATCCCGTGAAAGAATTCAAGGGGTACAGAAGAAGAAAAAGTTTGAGAACCGCTGGACTACACGAAGGATTGGCGTTTTTCAGAATAACCAAAACCATTAACCCTTTAACTGCTCCTATCGAGTATATTCGAGTCTCGTATAACTTAACTTCCTGTGATGCTCTGATCGAGTATACTCGATGGTTTACTATCGATCACTGAAACCCACCATACTGATTCAATGATGGCATTGAAATGGAGCAGTTAAAGGGTTAAAAGGCAAGAAGAGACATGCTCAGTAAACAACAGGGGCCGAAGAAGAACATGAAAGACGACAGTTCGGAAAGTCAAATTATTGGTTAGAAAGTCCAAAAGAAATAGATTCCTGACAGCACATCAACTAGCCGCTGAACATGATTTAACATAAAAACAGCGCCTCATTTTCAGCTGTCCAAACGCGACTAAAAGAGCAGGGTTGAATGGTCGTGTAGCTGTTAGAAAACCTTATTTGAGACATGACAAATTTGAAATATTTGGTAGTAAGGGAAGACAGTATGTGAGAAGAAGAACTGGGAAAAGGTTCAAAACGAGCTGCATGGTGTCTGCAGTCAAGCATGGAGGTTGCTGTGTAAGTATGGGTTTGTTTTGTTAGTGATGAGACTGGGAACCTATAGTGAAAATAGTATTTCATTCTTACAGTTTTTAACCAACAAGGCGTTCCATTTATCAGCACTCGCAGCCGAATGTGATTTTATTTGTCCTATAGCTCGCGCTATATCTTCTGGGATAAAATAAAAATAAGTTATATTCTCTCTTTGTAGCCTCTCTTCAAAGAAGGTACTTTTTGGGGTACTGAAAACTGATTCATATTGAGCTCTCAATGTCTCAGATATTTCATTCAAATTATTGGTTAGTTCATGATTTTCCTTCCTTAAGAATCCGACAATGGTGCGCGTTCTCGTTTTCCATTTCGCAACAGTTATAGAAGTATTTTAGGCTTTCCTTTATTACTTCTCTACTTCTGTCGCATCTTTTTCTTCCCTCTCTGAACGATCCTTAAATAGGGGTTGCATTTCCTTGTCGGTACTCTCCAGCTTTTTCCACTCTATTTGGGCCATATAAAATCTGATTTCTTCCCAATTTATAGTCTTGGAGCTTAAGTTAAAAACCTTACATTTGCTTCTTTCTTCGGGATGATAATTTTTGTTTAAAGTTGTTGCCATATAAGTTGATATGTCGATAATGTTGTGGTCTGTTGGGGTTATTTTTATATTATCAGTTAAGTTGCTCTCCGTGAATACCAGATCCAGGCAGTTATTATTATATTATTATTATTATTATTATTTTTATTATTATTGGTGTTATCTGTTATCTCCTGTGTTAACAAATTCATTTATTGGAGCTATCAGCTTTTTTGCTTGTTTCTGGTCTTCTCTTATGCTTTACTTGTCCTGGTGCATGTGTATTTCTTGTACATACAGTATATATATATATATATATATATATATATATATATATATATATATATATATATATATATATATATATACGGGTGGCCCAAAAAAAAGAGACCAATTTTTTATCACGAATATTTCGGTGGCCGTTGTAGCTAGAGACTTGAAATAAAAATCAAAATAAAATTTAATCAATTCCCTTTCAAATATGTCTTTAACATGATAGAGTCTAGCTGGCCCCTAAATGGCTAAAATCGCCTTTGAAAACAATTTACTTTCAAAAAATGTTGCGGAAAATAACAATGATTCATTTAAATTTTAATATGAGATTTTCAATAGATAAACAAACCCTATCCCATTCAGTTTTTGATAAAAGACTCGATGTGGCCTCCGTCACGATCAACGACAGCTCGCAATCTTGCTCTCCATTTAGAAATAGCCTTTGCAATCGACTCCTGTGTAAGACTTTCCCAAGCAGCAAGAATTCGTTCTCGAAGATGAAGCGCGTTTCTAATTTTCTGACCACGGTAGACTTTTTCTTCTAATGCTGACCACACGAAGTAGTCAATGGGATTTAGATCAGGACTGCTGGGCGGCCAGTTCTCCGGTTCGATAAAGCTGGGGGAATGAGCCCTGAGGTATGTGACTGTTTCTTGGGCAGTGTGGGAAGGGGCTCCATCTTGCATAAAGACAAAGTCATTTGTGTTCTCCCTGATTTCGGATAGCATTGGAGACAAAATAGCATCACGATAGTATTTTACGTTAATTTTCACACCACGCGTGATAAAAATTATTGATGTTTTTTTCTTAGATGATGCAGAAAGAGAGACCATTACAGACTCAGAAAAATGAGTTTTCTCGCGCAAGAGTCGAGATGGTTCAATGTCCTTTTTTCTTGGACTTCGCGAACGAACACGATCATTTTGTGTGTTTCTAGGCGTTTCAACCGTGAATTTTTTCTCATCCGAGAACCAGATTTTTTCCACTGCTGCATTCGATCGAAATCTCCGCAACAGTTTTTTGCATCTGTCCATTCGTTTTCTTCTCACTAAGTTGGATAGAGCTGTAACAGTCACTCTCTTAAATGTTTTTAAATGAAGATCTTTTTTGATTATCCGTTGGACTGAAGAGCGCGAAATACCAGTCATCTTCGTAATTTCGCGCTCACTTTTACTCGTTCCTGGCTGGTCATCCTGACTTAAAACAAGTTCACTTACAATTTCAATGTTTTCTGCAGTTCTAGTAGACTTTGGCCGGCCACTCCCAGCACGACGTTGGATACTGCCAGTTTCACGGTTTTTTTTCAAAAATGCTGCAACAGTGGGTTTTTTTCCATTTGCGATCTGGATACTCTTTTAGAATTTGTGTCAAGGACATTCGCTTTTCTTCTCGTAAAGATTTGATGATGTACTTGTCGCTTTCTGTCAAACCCATTGTTCTAAATCTGAAAAAGAAAAACGTTCATTAATGTAAAATGATTGAGTACGCAACATTTTTTGAAAGTAAATTTTTTTCAAAGGCGATTTTAGCCATTTAGGGGCCAGCTAGACTCTATCATGTTAAAGACATATTTGAAGGGGAATTGATTAAATTTTATTTTGAGTTTTATTCCAGATCTCTAGCTACAACGGCCACCGAAATATTCGTGATAAAAAATTGATCTCGTTTTTTTGGGGCCACCCTATATATATATATATATATATATATATATATATATCATATAAATTCATCTCGTTTGGGTTTCGCTGCTTTCATTTTATTAATCCATAATTTGCTAGGTTATAATAACAATATATATAATAGTCAGGGGAATATTGCTAATTCGCCGCAACAGTGGTCAAAAGCTTGAATTTTAGTGCACATGTTATTTGGGGGGGGGGGGGGGGTCAGAATCCCAGCCGAGCCGTGAACGGCCAAGTTCTGAAGGGCCAGTTCAATCTACAGCCCAAGTTAAGCTATATTAAAAACTTACGGACTTGAGGTCCTATTAGGTCCTATCTCAGGTTGCTGACTCGATGTGGGCCTACCTTAGGCCTCAGTTGCATGAAATTAAGAAAAAACAAAAGGAGCACTATTTATGGTCTTCTTTCTAAACCTTGCAACAACACAACCTGCACTATTGCACGATGCAACAATCTTGTATCTAAACAATCAAACTGAATTGCAAGAGAGCTCTCTATAAGACCACACCCTGTAAGTGCCGCATTCCACAAACGAGTAGGAAGGACGCGCAGCGCCCCAAAAAAATGATGCCACAAGAGTGCCCAAACAATGATGCCACAAGAGCCCAAAAATGCTAGCTCTAAATTAAGCGAATTTTTCACTAACTTACAATTATGAGATGGATATATATACACCTTAACTTAATATATACAATCAATGGTGCATCAATCAGCTTAGTCATCATATCGCCTTGGGACAACAATGGCTCTTCCTCTTCTAGATTTTCTAACAGATGCTCTGTGGGGAGATCGAAAATATTTTACCCTAAAAGGCAAAGGTTCCAAGGTCAAGGTCACCCAAGGTTTCAAGGTCAAATCCTTCTGTCTTCCGCCGAAAAATACCCGCAGCCTTTGCTAGGATCCAAGAATCGCTTTCCGCAGTCCCTGCACTGGCCGACTTCATAACTTCTCTCATTGTATCAGGGAACACAAAGATCACATTTTTCCCATCATTCTCCTCTTTCAGCCCAGGAAAACGACCAATGACCGATTCTTTCAGTTGAGTGTGATGGGCATAAGCTTCCTCATAACCCCGTTGTTTCATTGCCTCAGATAACCGTCCCCTCAATTCTTTGAGCTTAAAAGACACTTTTTCCCTCACCAACTTCTCAATTCATTTTCCCGCAAAGCTCCTCAAGAGCCTGAAATCAGGCCTCCTTACTTAGATCTTTGGCCTCATGCGCAGTCTCCGTACTTGGCTGCTGAAGGCGGATAGGCAACTGAAATGGTACAGGGCATCAGCTGCCATGAGTCACCTCCAGGCGGCAGCCTGGCCATGCTATCAAAATCTTCGAGGATCTGAATGACCATCCTAATGTTGGTATCTATGGATGCGGTCGACAAGCGATGGAGGCTCTCGCCTGCTGTCCCGCAAATTATACATTTTTTGATGTTGGATTGGTCACGCAACCTCCCGGAGGCCCTAGGCGCAGTGACGAAGGGCGTGACAACTTTGAATGTTGATGGTTTGGGAACATCTTACAATGTTGACGTTTGGCGAAATTTGGCTTAAGCCCTCTGGAGGGCCGGGCAGAGATTTTATTACAGCACTTTTTGTGCCATTTGACCTCGTTGGCCACGCAATACACCGGGGTTAGCTCCTTAGCATAACATAGAATGCCTTCCGGCAGGCCTCCCACGCTTTCGAATTCTTGATATTACGGTCGCATAGGCTTTTTCGGCTCGATGGTCTCGAGAGGGCCCCTTACAAAGAAAGCAAAGCCCGCGGTTAAATTACAGTTAAATTCAGAATCCGGAAAGAAGGGAAAACAAGTATAAGAAATTAGAATGACATGTCGATAGATCAGGCAAGCTCAGGTGAAATAATCACTTCGTCATGGGTCAAAGTCACAGTTCAGGTTATCAAAAATATCGTAATTACCTTTGTCTTATCAAGACGTTTTATATGATAAATTACACGGCAGAGTTTATACTATTTTTAGAGAAAACAAACAGTGGTCACCTGATTGACAATGTGACCTGGTGACCTGAGGGGTTGCACGTGTCCTACAAGGTGCCTTTATTTTATTACAAAGATCATTTTGACACCAAAACCAGCTTTCTTCGATCACCCCATAGAACATCTGAACCAAAATTAAGGCTTTTGACCACTGTTGCCGCAAAGTTGTAATTTTTACAGATATTCCCCAAACTACAGGGTGTTGGAAAAGGTCCCGTCACCCCTTACAAAATGTACGTATTGCAATACCAACTTTATTTTTGTGTGATTAATTGTATTTATATGTGGTAAGTGTAATTTAAGAAGCAAGTCACTAGCAACAATTACTTTAATTACAGTAAATACAGTTATTAATCAAGAATATCTGTGTGTGCACCATCATATTTGTAACAAAGGATTATGCATCTCCATGTGCGGTGTGAGAATCGACGCAGCATTACTGGAGTGATTGCACCAAATGCATCTCGAACAGCGTGTTTCAGTTCCTCTGTTATGCGGTAACGCACCCGGGATACGTTCTGCTTGACGAAACCCCATAACGCATTGTCATATGAAGACAGATCTGGACTTCGGGGCGGCCACTCGAGAGGGGCAGGTAAATGTTGCGAGCCACGGCCGATCCATTTGTCTCTGAACACTTCGTTGAGGAATTCCCTCACATTAGTGGTAAAATGAGCCGGAGCCCCGTCTTCTTGAAACCATACCCAACCAAGCAGCCCTAAACGTTCGAGCTCAGGCACAAACCAGTCCCGTAACATGTTGAGGTAGGCAGTTTGGTTGACAGGACCCTCAAAAAAATATGGACCGAACAAGTTCCTGGCAGACACCGCACCCCATATCATCACGTGCGGTGGATGGTGTTCCATTTCCTGAAAGAAGTGTGGATTTTCTTTGCTCCAGAAGTAAACATTTCTCATTCTGGTGCTACGTTAATTGCACACTCGTAAGAAAAAAATCACCGTTCCACGTGCAGGAATTGTTGGAAAAACGGTCAAAAACCGTTCACAGGCTTCATATCGTTTCTGCATGTCTGTATTGCTTAATTCATTAACAAATGACGGGCGGTATGGTTTCATGCCGAGATCGTTTGTCACGTGATCTCTCATTGTGGACATGGGGACTGCAAGTTCTTGTGATCGTTTCCGAAGTGATTTTTTCGGTGAATGAGCCACCGATGCAATCACACCTTCACATTGTTCTGCTCACATTGTTAGTCTTCCCGACTGTGGTCTGTCCTTGATGGAGCCAGTTACAAACAGCTTTTTCTCATAGCGTAATACCGTCTTGTTTGGTGGTGCAGCCTTATTGAATCTTGTGTTGAAATCATTTTGGATATGATGCATCGTTTTGCCAGTATGTGACCTTTCATGAGCTCATGTGCCATGTGCTCATCACTACCCTTTCCTCCAGAGTGTAAGTGGACTGGTCTGCCATTGTTCACACAACTCTAATACCTGGAAAAGAAAAAATGTCAATGAATCACATATAAATTCAATTAATCACACAAAAATAAAATTTGTATTACAATATGTACATTTTGTAGGGGGGTGACGGGACTTTTTGGACACCCTGTATAAAGTTAATTTAGAAGTCAGAGGTGGGGAAAAATCAAGATTGTTTAAAGAATCTTTGTAACAATTTTTTCATTTGAAAACTCTATTGGACATTTTTAGTAAGACAAAGAACATCCCATATCAATCTTCTATATTATAATAAGAGAACTGTCCGTCTGTCCGTCCGTCCGTCTGTCACACTTTCAGAAATTGTGAGAAAAAAATTCAGAAATTGTATTACGGGCGGCAATGTAAAGCTCAAGATTTTCATGACTGTGTTCTTTTCTGTAGTTTAGCCTGTATGTTTGTCTGTTTGTGAAATTTATCAAGGGGAGTAATGGGGGAAGGGTAGGGGTGGGGGTAATGGGGAGGGGTGGGGGTAATGGGGGAGGGGGTTAGCCCCCAAGTTGTATGAATGGGGGTGAGGAGGTTTTGGGAGATACCAGATTCAGAAATGTTGACACAATGTGAAGCTCAAAATTTTCACGGCTGGGTTCTTTTCTGTAGTTTAGCCTGTCTAACCGTCAGCGAAGCGACGGGAACTGTACTAGTAACGATAATGTGTACAATGTTTAGTATTGTGTAAATAAACATTATGCATCTTAAACTAGCCTATATATTACAAATTCTTGTGCAATTAATTTATTTTTGTTTTTTACTTCATTTTCTTGTGGGGAATAGCTTGAAATATCAATAATTACTAACTACTTTTTCTTTTTTCACTATATATCGGTGATATATCTTTTTTTCCTCTTAAGCTAAGGCATTAAGGCAAGGTTAGGTCAGGTGTTTAATGCTAACATCACCTACACCAAATACTGGTAAAAGTTACTTCATTAAATTTCGCGCCACAAGTTCAGCGGCATTTTAAGAAAATGTAAAGTCCGTTGTATACTAATCGCAATTTCAGCGGTTCTAATCGAATCTTACGTTACGATCCGAACGGCAACAAACGGCAGTATGATATGGGTTTTACTGAAACGTTTACCTTACAAGAGCGGCTTTGGCTTGCGGAATGAGTTAGTAGATACTCAATTAGGAGGAGAAATTGTAATGATAACTATTTTTATTTAGTAATGACATACCTAACAAGCGTTTCAATAAAATATTTTTTTAGTGAAGTAAAAAAATCCACGAACGAATTAGAGACAAATTACTTTTTATTTCCTCAAAAACAGTTTCTAAATTTTATAAAATTTCTAAATTTTATAAAACTGATTTGAAATTAAAGTATCAAGAAATAAAATTTAAGTTAAGAATATGGAAATTAAGAATAAAATTAAGTTGAACCTACGTAATGTAAGTGTACTTGGTGACACTCCGAGTATAGGGTATCCACAATATCTTGTCACCCCAGTAAAATACGAACTGATTTTTGTTTTTCTTTCAGACCCATTTGAAATGTGTGATAACAGCAACTGTACGATTGAACAACGCATATTGGCTAGTACCCTGGGTCCATGAGCGACCACGTAATGGCAAAACCATTGAAAATGTTCGTGCAGACTTCCAGGACCGATTCAATCGTGCAGTTCCTTCAAAAAGTTCGTATTTTACTGGGGTGACAGGACATTGTGGACACCCTGTACATTATGGCTTCTGTAAGTACTGATTTTAACTGTTCAACTCGTTTCAGATATTAAAAAGCATAAAATAAGTTTTATTTCTTGAAAGTTCATTTCAATGCAGTTAAAGCTTAATGATCACATGATTCACTTTGTTATGAAGAATAAACGTTGTTGGTGAGGCAACATAAATAAAAGCCTCATATTTTGCACTCTATTCAGCAGTCTGTTATTATTATTATTATTATTATTATTATTACTAAATAAGAACGATAATAATAAAATGGAAGAGAATGAGCGAAGTTGTGTTAGAAGAGCAGCTGGCTGATGAGGCTTCTTTCCACGAAGATTGGCTCATGAAAGAGATGGAAAAGAGGCTTCCTTTCGCAGCGGTCGCCTTCACCACAGACGTACCCGTTGGGGCAGCAGTTTATCTTATCCGAGCAACACGTGGCCTGTGAAATGCACGAGTACAGTGGGTAAAACGAGTATTGTAACATATGTTTGCTGAAAAGAAATGCTAAGTACCATTCGCTACATAAAATTAGGAGAGTTTACGGCTAAAAGATTGGGTTTTACTTTTAAATATCTAAAAGCGATCTCAAGGAGGAAACACAAAAGATTGAGATGCATACAAGATTCGTGTTTAGATCTAATATATTTTATGTATTTTAGATGACTAACAAAGGCCTTGTATAGCAAGGTTGGCCAAATTTTGTTTTTTTTAGAAAAAAAACAACCCACATGTGTTTTTTCAGGTTTTTTCACAAAAACCCAGAAAACCCCCAGCCCAGTTGGGTTTTTTCATAATGTTGTTGACAAATCGTAAATGTATACTGTACATCTTTACGATCTTGTACTGTATTCCTGCTTCCACTTTGCCTAAAATTAAAGGATAATACAAAGAATCACCATTAACAGCCATCAAAATAGATAACAAAATCAAAATTATGACTGGTTTTACCTTGTCTGAATACCCATTAGGCCATTACCCTTCCCAAAAATACAAAGCAGAGCAGGAATAAACTTGGCAAGCAAATTAGCAACCCATTTGAGAAAAATATTTCCAAGTACAGTACTCAATTTGCTAGACAACCTTGAACCAAACGCATATGAAAGTATGAAACACGTATGTAATGAGTATGCTGTATGCAATACGCACATTTGGAGTCTACCTCAGTCCTCACTCATCAAACTCTCAGAGTTGCTAAGTGTCACTATTGTGTCTGACTCTGACTGGTAGTGTTTGTTGTGTTTGCTTCTGGAGAAAGAAACTAAATTGTGTTTGCAATGCAGTTTTCAAAATCAATGTAACTAGTTTACTTCTATCCAGTGTTGGGCACTAAAGCGTTAATCCGATAACAGTTAATTAACGAAGTTAACTTTTTTTAACGGACTATTAACGGAAGTTAATTTCCATTTATCGTTATCGGACCAGTTAACTTCCGATAACTCGATATTTAGTCTGTTAAACTCCGTTAACACGTTAACTGCGAGGAGTCATTCACGGAAGATCACCGCTCCGCGAATGAATTCAAACCGCCATAACTTCAGTCTGCCAATTCCGTCCTCTGCCGCAGTGGAACGGCTCTTCTTTCTCGGCAAGGACATCCTGAGGCCCAAGAGGTCAAGACTGGCAGTTGGGCCTAACTTTAAGAAGTTGGTCTTTCTGAAGGGCAACCAGCACATTGTGTCATAGTCTTTAATAAATGTGCCTAAAATTTAATTTTACCTTTCAGTTCCCGCCATAATAATTCTCTGGTAAATTAAAATTTAGTTAATGGTTAGTGGTTACAAGGGTTTCAAAACGTAATCAGTACATTTTTTATTAAAAATAAAAAAAAAGTTATTAAGCAAAAAAGTTGCAAAACTTGATAAAAATACAGTTAAATACCTATTTATTGTTGGATTTTGCATAAATAAACATTTTCTATGGGTTTTAAAGCTTTTTTCCTTGATTTTTTTAAATGCTAGTAAAGAAATAGTTATCATTAACGGATTATCGTTAACTTCCGTTAACTTTGTAGTAAAATTATCGGATTATCGTTATCGGAGTTAAAAATTGGGGTTAACGGATTATCGTTATCGAAGTTAACTTTTTGGTTAACGGTGCCCACCACTGCTTCTATCATATTAGAGTTTTCTTTTTTTGAATCTCAGGAAAAATGACTTATTTTGGTTAGGCTAAGGCCTCAGTTTAAATGTTAAGGGTGGTACATTGTTATTTAGGGTTTTCAGTACCTATTTAGTATATCCAAGCGTAGCATATCAGTCATTATGAAAGTTAATCGCATTACATTGATGATTTCAAAAAACTCGTTTTATTTTCATCTTTCCTCGTTATATTTTTATCCTTTATCAGATAGCGTTATATTTTTTAAACTAATTGGCAGTAAGTTGCTGAAAATATTTATATCTTGATTTGAAAGTACTGAAAAAGGTTTCCAAGTATTAGAATTTGCAAAATACTGAAAAAACCCAAACTGTATAGGTTTTTTTTTCAGACTGGGCTTTTTCGAAAAAAACCATTGGGCCCAATCGTGCCAACCCTTTTGTATACACAATTAGGTAAATACTCAGTTTAGCACCACTTCGTTTTGGCGAAGCCGAAACAACATCCATAAACCTTTATTAGACGAAACTTGGTATGAACTATCGGCCAATGATACTTTATGATATCAGCTTTTGGTTGAAGTGATATATATACAGTGGTGGGCACCGTTAACCAAAAAGTTAACTTCGATAACGATAATCCGTTAACCCCAATTTTTAACTCCGATAACGATAATCCGATAATTTTACAACAAAGTTAACGGAAGTTAACGATAATCCATTAACGATAACTATTTCTTTACTAACATTAAAAAAATCAGGAAAAAAGCTTTAAAACCCATAGAAAATGTTTATTTATGCAAAATCCAACAATAAATAGGTATTTAACTGTATTTTTATCAAGTTTTGCAACTTTTTTGCTTAATAACTTTTTTTTTTATTTTTAATAAAAAATGTACTGATTACATGTTTTTGAAACCCTTATAACCACTAACCATTAACTAAAATTTAATTTACCAGAGAATTATTATGGCGGGAACTGAAAGGTAAATTAAATTTTAGGCACATTTATTAAAGACTATGACACAATGTGCTGGTTGCCCTTCAGAAAGACCAACTTCTCAAAGTTAGGCCCAACTGCCAGTCTTGACCTCTTGGGCCTCAGGATGTCCTTGCCGAGAGAGAAGAGCCGTTCCACTGCGGCAGAGGACGGAATTGGCAGACCGAAGTTATGGCGGTTTGAATTCATTCGCGGAGCGGTGATCTTCCGTGAATGACTCCTCGCAGTTAACGTGTTAACGGACTTTAACAGACTAAATATCGAGTTATCGGAAGTTAACTGGTCCGATAACGATAAATGGAAATTAACTTCCGTTAATAGTCCGTTAAAAAAGTTAACTTCGTTAATTAACTGTTATCGGATTAACGCTTTAGTGCCCAACACTGTATATATATATATATATATATATATATATATATATATATATATATAATTAGAAATCAATTTATTCGTAGAACGACGAAAGTAATAGAGGTGTCAAAGAAAGCTCAAGAGAGAAGGCTTAGATGGTTTGGACATGTTATGCGGAGAGAGGAGGAATATGTTGGGCGACGAGTTATGGAGATGGAACCACCTGGAAGAAGAAGTGGAAGGCCGAGGATGAGATGGAGAGAGAGTGTGTGAAGGGTGATATGAGGGAGCGAAATCTGGCGGCGGATGTGGCGTTGGACAGAAATGAGTGGCGAATGCGGATTAAGAATAGCGACCCCACTTAGGCGTGGGAAAATGCTGTCGAGAAAGAAGATATATATACAGTATATTATATATATATATATAAGCTGTATATTGAAATACCTCGCAACAAAAAATTAAAACATCCATTCAAAGCACTTTCGAGTTTATTTCAACTCCCCTTCAACGAGTTCATTTTGAAATAAATAAGTTTACGCATTTAACGTGAACAACAGCCATATAATATATATACAGGGTGATTCATAAATGTGTTTCATAAATCGCTGGGTGTATTTTTGAGACAAATGTAAAGAAAAAAGACCATATAAGCATAGGTCAAGAAATCCATAGGTGCCGAGCTATAGCACGCGACAGGAAAATGAAACGCCTAAAGATTTTTTATCGCCCCATATCTGCTACCACAGCGACTGACTGGAGATTCGTATAGGCGTTTCCTTGAGCAGACTTTGCCAGTGCTACTTGAAGATGTGCCTATCAGAACTCGACGACTAAAGTGGCTCATGCATGATGGTGTACCAGCTCATTGCCCGTTTAACGAGGAAATATCTTGATGCTGTATATCCTGGCAGGTAGATAGGGCGCGGTGGTCCTATTCCGTGGCCACCTTGGTCACCAGATGTAAATCCTCTTGATGATTACTTGTGGGGTCCTTTAAAAAGCCTAGTTTATGTTACAGAAGTCCTAGCATGTGATAAATTGTGGCAACGAATTCGAGACAATTGCGAAACGATCCGCAATACTCCAGGAATTTTTGAGTGTGTCAGATGTCAGACAATCACTGGTGCGACGTGGTGAGGCATGCATTCAAGAAGTAGGAAAGAATTTCGAACATTTACTTTAACAAAGCAAATGTATCACACTGTGTATTTGCATAAAATATAAAAAATCTTTAGGAGTTTCATTTTTCTGTCGCGTGCTATAGCTCGAAACCTACAGGTTTTTAGACCTATGTTTATATGGTCTTTTTTTTTTACTTTTGTCTCAAGAATACACCCTGCGATTTATGAAACACATTTGTGAATCACGCTGTATAGGCTACGTCGTGGCCAGTGTCGTAACAACGCTTCTCGTCTATCACCGAAGTTAAGCGACACTGAGTTTGAATGGCAGTTGGATGGGAGACTCAATGCCACTTAACTTCGCTGATCCACAGGAAGTAGCGTAACGGTTGTGAGAAGGCCACGACAAAAAGCAGGAAGAAGGTCGGAAAGGGTAAAAAAATACTCTAAATACTCATAAAATGACAAAAAGTTCCTAGTAATAGGAGTAAAATTAAGAAAGACGGCTGCAAATCCGATGCAAGCATCTGACTTGCAGCAGTCGGTAAAAATTGGAACAGAGTCTGAACGGAGGGAAGAATACTCGAAGAAAAGGGAGACGAAGTCCATGAATCGGGATATTAGACTTGACATTCGCCAAATACTGGCAGAAAGGCACCCGTGGCAATTACTACGGTGGAATCGTGGGAAATATCGCAGGAACAACCGGTAACGAGTAAGCTGAAATTCGTCCACCAAACAGTGGTCCGATAACCGAAAGGGTGGGTAAAACAAGGATGACTGTTGTAAAAAGGAAACGACCTTTCCCCTAAAACTCGAGTACGAGTGAGTGAGTCCGAAACCCACCGGATTCTGTACCACCACTTAACAATCAGCGATTGGCGACACAAATCAGGAGGGGGATTCCAGGCGTTACTCAGAAACTCGGAATAGGGGAGGACATAAAAGCTACCGTAGCAAAGCGGATACTGACGTGATGGACTGCATCCAAAATCCAAAGCCGAGCAGGTGTTGCCGAGGAATAGACAAATAGATTTTCACATACTCTGTACTCGTACAGAGTACGTAAAAGTGAGTCATACATCGGAAGTGCCAAGAGATATCTTCAGTTTCGAACTGACCCCCATATGAGTAAGTTCCTCGCACTAGACGATATAAATAATTCTCTAATTTTACCATTTTTAATACACTCTTACATTTATGAGTATGTTGCAAATTATCATAATTTTAATTGATACTTAACTTCCTACCCTTCGTACATTTTTCTTCTTATTACTTTAATCTTGTTTTGTTTTTTAATGTGTAATAAATTTTAACTTTTGTTGTGAGC